>JADRCH010000835.1:105237-130607 GCA_019843965.1 Rhynchomys soricoides | reverse complement strand
CACACACAGACAGAGGCACACACAGACAGAGACACACACAGACAGAGACACACACAGAGACAGACACATGCAGACAGACAGACAGACACAAACATACACACATCCATCCTTGTGTGGGCTTTTGAAACATCAAAATCCATACCCAAGTGACACACTTCTTCCAAAAGGGCCACTTCTCTTGTCTCTTCTCAAATAGTCCTACTCTCTGTTGACTAAGCATTAAAATATAGGAGTCTGTGGTGGTCATTCTCATTTAAACCATCACGTATGGAAGAAGATGACATAAATTAGAGATGGAAAATGTGTGGGGGACACAGAATGAGTCATAGTGAAAGGGGCTGTTTATTAATGACAGTACATTACACTCATATATGAAGTTCTCAACCTTAATACCAAGCAAAATCACTCAGATAGGACGCCATAATAGTTACTTTACGAGACATTCAGCAGTAGGGAAGTGGGACAGACCAGGGCCCGTTGGCTGATGTGTATCTAGCTAGTATCATGGCTCTAGAACTGGATGGAGCAAGAAATGAAATGGTGCTGAGCATGGGTGTGGAAATGGAGATGAGATAGGGAAGTTTCTCCAGGAAATTTGTGCTTTGAAATCACAAGGATAAGAAGGGCCCTGGCCAGGGTTAGGGTGCAGATGGAAATGCAGATGGAAAGGTATTTCTGAGTATTCAGAAACCCCACAGCCAGGACACAACTGCATTTCCTGCTAGCCCACCCCAAGCAGTGATGCGCAGCAAACCCAAATCAGGGTCTTTATTTCTGCTGATTCAGTGACTACTTGACACCATTTTTAAATTATAGTTAGTCACGTGCTTTTGTCGTTGCCCGAGTCTTATGTATAGGAAAGCAGAGATGCAAAGCAGTTCAGAAGTTGTGCCAGGATGTCTTAGTTAGGGTTTTACTGCTGTGAGCAGACACCACAACCAAGGCAACTCTCGTAAGGACAACATTTAACTGGGGTTGGCTTACAGGTTTAGAGATTCAGTCCATTATCATCAAAGCGAGAACACGGTAGCATCCAGGCAGGCATGGTGCAGAAGGAGCTGAGAGTGCTATATTTTCATCTGAAGGCTTCTAGCAGAATACTGGCTTCCAGGAAGCTATGATGAGGGTCTTAAAGCCCAAGCCCACAGTGACACACCTACTCCAACAAGACCACACCTACTTCAACAGGACCAACTTCTAAGAGTGGCACTCCCTGGGTTGAGCATATACAAACCATCACACAGGCTTCGCCTCAAAAATGGTATAGTTTGAATCCAACCTATGAGTCTGCATCAGGGTGCATATCTTTAATAATTCCAGCAGCCGTACTGCCAGGGTAGTGTTCACTACACAGGGCACAGCAGAGGTAGGTGATATCTTTACATGCAGTGGTCCTGAAGTGGCAGTTCACACATTAGAAGAGAGTAGGTCAGTTTGGAACCCATCAAGAACATTAGTACAGGGATTAGGAACAGAGGGCTTGGGTGGAGCACAGAGGCAGACTCCAGGGCCCGGGGTTGGCTTTCCTATCTCTGAAAAGGCCCTGCTCAGTCCAGACTTGCCCGGGCCTCAATAGGGCAGAAGAATGTGAGTGAAAAGTGGCAAGAACCTTCATGTATCAAGACTGAATGCATGCATCACATGCTCCCCTGGTTCTGCAACCCTGCTTAGCTTGAGGAGGATGTGGAGGAAAAGCCACAACTTCTGTTATTGTCTTGCAGGAAGCACTGGTCTTTTGCTTTGAGCTCCTTTTGTTAGAAACTGTTCTCATTACCACGACCATATACTTGACATAAAGCAACTTGTGAGTAGAAAGATTTGTTTTCTTTCGGCTCACAGTTTGAACGGGTCTATCATGGCTTAGATCATGGATCACCTGTGTTTTCTTCTAGCCAGCACTGTTGTGTGTCACGTAGCACTAAGAGAAGTCATGTAGAAGCATGACTCTGATTCTACGTCACAAAGTCCCCATGACCCCTTAGCCTTAAGCCACAATATTTAGATTTCTTCTGAGTCTTCCCTGCTGTGTAATGTGCGCTGTGAACGGAAGTTATCAGAACAAAGCTGCACGTGTGTTGGAGAGTTCACGAGGCTGACAGCTTAGAACTGTGACTGTAGAAAGTAGAAATGTTGCAGGTCTAGACTAGAGCCAAATTGTGTTGGCTTGCATTTATCTTCTCTATTAACCATTCATTGAGCATCTTTGTACTTGACTTAACCCCTTTAACACTAGGTCTTAACACCCTAATAGGCCATGCACATCCACCAACCTAAAGGCTAAGAACACTACCAGAGAACATCTGAGGCCTATAGCAGTGATTTCCCTGTTTGGATGTAACCTGCCTGAGGTTTCCATTGGTGTGTTTAAAATGTATTTATGGCTTTTCCCCCTGTGATTATGTTACTGTAGAAATCTCACAAAGCTGTTTCTAAATTGGAACATGGTATTTGGGGTAATCTGAACCTGTGTTCTTGAGCCATAGACCTCGTGTTTGGCTCTGAATAAAGTTCCTCACAGTCCTTGAGGTGAGAGTGGTGTTTTGTGTGAATGATAGAAGGAGCTGTTTTTAGCTACACTTGTTACTAGATGCTATATGACTCATATATATTGCCTTGGTAATCTCTCTCTTCTTAGAATAGTTTGTTGTAGAAAGGGCTTGTGCCAGGGCCTAAATATCTTTAAATTGTCTTCCAATGTGACAGGCATGAAGGATCCCCCAATTTAAGGAACACACACACTTACTTTCTGAAGGTCCATGTAAAAACTGAAGGGATTTTCTGCCATTAGCAAATGCAGTTATTTAGTAAATCCTGCCCCTATCTAACCCTCAAGATCAGATGGAAGTAAGGATAAAAGTCGTGTAAAGTAAGACACAAAGTGCGGACAGGGAGGCAGCTGTTATTGGAGCTTGTGGTTCCTATCTTAGAGTTGGAATTTGCTCTCTTGGCCTGTCTACTTCTCTGTTCCTTGCTTTCTGACTTGGCTGTCAGACTAGTGCCCCAGTCAGCTTCTTTGTGTTGTGACAAAGCACTGACCAAAAGCAACCTGGACAGGAAAAGGTATATTTCACTTTATAGGTTGAGTCTATCTTCAAGGATGACAGGGAAGGCACTCAAGCAGGGACCAGAAGCAGGAATGGAAGTGGCGACTCAGGCAGGGGTGTTGCTCACTGGCTTGCTCTCTGTAGCTTGCTGTGCTTGCTTTCTTATGCACCCCAGGACTACCTGCTCAGGGGTGGCATCACCCACAGTGGGCATGGCTCTTCCACATCATTCATTGATTAAGAAAATGCCCCATTGGCAAGCCCACATACCAGTTTGGTGGAGACAACTTCTCAATCAAAGTTTCCTCTTCCCAGATGACCCTAGTTTGTGTCAACTTGACAAACGCTAACCAGAACAGCTAGAGAGTGTATTAAGATTAACACTGCAGGGTGGTAGTGGTGCACGCCTTTAATCCTAGCACTTGGGAGGCCAAGACAGACGGATTTCTGAGTTCGAGGCCAGCCTGGTCTACAGAGTGAGTTCCAAGAAAGCCAGGGCTACAAAGAGAAACACTGTCTTGAAAAAAACAAAAACAAAAACAAAAACAAAAAACAAAAAAAAAGATTAACACTACCCGTCACATGATATGTAACATCTTAGTGAAGCAACAGACTGTGCTGTTTCAGTGAGCAATCAGCTATCAATCAGACCTTTGTGTGGCTAGAGATACAGAAACAGATGACTCATGAATTCTTGAGAGTGCTCCGAAATGGAGGAATAAGGTTGGGAGCACTCTCTAACTGACAGCTGGTCACTGAGTACCTGCTGTGCTTCATAAAGTGTTCTCAGTGATACAGTGCCCAGCTGTGAGCCAAACAAAGCCTTAAGGCTACATTCTATTGGAGGAAAACTGGCAGCTATTGCATATCTCTCCAGCTTACCCATCTCTGGTCCTCCTGGTTTTCTGATTCATGACTACTGTGTTTCCAAGTCTCTGATATATTTCCCACCAGTCTCGTCCCGTTGCATCTGACTACCTTCAGTAAGTCAACAGAAACAGCTGGGGAGGCAAATGTCTCACAGCTCCACTTCTCTCTATAGTGTCTAGTAGCATCTTTTATTATGTTTTCTGCCTTTTCTTCTGCTACTCTACATGACACATCACTGATTCCATTAAGGCCACTCTCATAAGATAGTAGGACATTGGAGCTTGAAGCCTCATTCAGAGGATATTGCAGGTTTGGCACAGGCCACAGTTACCCTCATTAAAGTGTCATACTACTTGATGCTTCAGATGAGTGAAAGATTAACATTTGAGTAGTCTTCTCATTTCCTGGTTTCTTCTTTTACCTTCCATTTGCTGGTCCAAGGAAGTGCATGCATGTATTCAGCATGGAGGTTCCTGGACACACAGAGAGAAACAAGTATTTATAGATGGGATTGGAGAGAGCAGACAATGATGAACACATAGATGACCCACCACGATGATATCCAAATTTACATCTCAAGCAGGAAACTTTAGTCCTAGACTAACTTGTTGCTACCTAGTTGTGTTTGCTTTTCAGGTCTTTCATAAACAGTCACTAGGAATGCAGGGGCTCCAACAACAGTTATTGTCTCCATGTGTCTGGAGTCAGATTCCATCTTAACTAGAGCTTCTGCCCAAGGACTTACAAGGATATAGTCACAGAGCTGACTGGGACCATGCATCTCATTTTAGTCTTAGGGTCTTTGTTAGCTTACTGGCTGTCATCAGAACCTAGTGCTCTTCAAAATATAGCCCCCTGCTCCTTAAAGACAACAGTTGAGTGTTTCTGGGACTTCCTGTCGTACAACCAGACTTTCTCGAAGTATAGGCTTTTGTAATAGGATCTGATGATCTTTTGAATTTCCTCGGTTTTTGTTGTTATATTTCTCTTTTTATTTCTGATTTTATTAATTTGTATACTGTCTCTGTGCCCTCTGGTTAGTCTGGCTAAGGGTTTATCTATCTTGTTGATTTTCTCAAGTAACCAGCTTCTGGTTTTGTTGGTTCTTTGTATAGTTCTTTTAGTTTTCACTTGGTTGATTTCAGCCCTGAGTTTGATTATTTCCTGCTGTCTACTCCTCTTGGGTGTATTTGCTTCTTTTAGTTCTAGAGCTTTCAGGTGTGCTGTCAAGCTGCTAGTGTATGCTCTCTCCAGTTTGTTTTTGGAGGCACTTAGAGCTATATGTTTTCCTCTTAGCACTGCTTTCATTGTGTCCCATAAGTTTTGGTATGATATACTTTCATTTTCATTAAATTCTAAAAGGTCCAGAGAAGAAGGTATATTCTTTTGTTTTAGGATGAAATGTTCTACAAATATCTGTTAAATATATTTGGTTCATAAGTTCTGTTAGTTTCACTGTGTCTCTGTTTAGTTTCTGTTTCCATGATGTGTCCATTGCTGAGAGTGGGGTGTTGAAGTCTCCCACTATTATTGTGTGAGGTGCAATGTGCGCTTTGAGCTTTAGTAAAGTTTCTTTTATGAATGTGGTTGCCCTAGGATTTGGAGCATAGATGTTGAAAATTGAGAGTTCTTCTTGGTAGATTTTTCCTTTGATGAGTACGAAGTGTCCTTCCTTATCTTTTAAAATAACTTTTGGTTGAAAGTCGATTTTATCCGATATTAGAATGACCACTCCAGCTTGTTTCTTGGGACCATTTGCTTGGAAAAAAATTTTCCAGCCTTTTACTCTGAGGTAGTGTCTGTCTTTGTCACTGAGGTGTGTTTCCTGTATGCAGCAAAATGCTGGGTCCTGTTCACATATCCAGTCTGTTAGTCTATGGCTTTTTATTGGGGAATTGAGTCCATTGATGTTAAGAGATAGTAAGGAAAAGTGATTGTTGCTTCCTGTTATTTTTGTTGTTAGAGGTGGAACTATGTTTGTGTGGCTATCTTCTTTTGGGTTTGTTGAAAGAAGATTACTTTCTTGCTTTTTCTAGGGTGTACTTTCCCTCCTTTTGTTGGTGTTTTCCCTCTATCATCCTTTGTAGGGCTGGATTTGTGGAAATATATTGTATAAATTTGGTTTGGTCATGGAATATCTTGTTTTCTCCGTCTATGGTAATTGAGAGTTTTGCTGGGTATAGCAGCCTGGGCTGGCATTTGTGTTCTCTTAGGGTCTGTATGACATCTGTCCAGGATCTTCTAGCTTTCATAGTCTCTGGTGAGAAGTCTGGTGTAATTCTGATAGGTCTGCCTTTATATGATACTTGACCTTATTCCCTTACTGCTTTTAATATTCTTTCTTTGTTTTGTGCATTTGGTGTTTTGATTATTATGTGACAGGAGGAATTTCTTTTCTTGTTCAGTCTACTTGGCGTTCTATAGGCTTCTTGTATGTTCATGAGAATCTCTTTTTTTAGGTTAGGGAAGTTTTCTTCTATAATTTTGTTGAAGATATTTACTGGCCCTTTAAGTTGGGAATCTTCACTCTCTTCTATACCTATTATTCTTAGGTTTTCTGTTCTCATTGTGTCCTGGATTTCCTGGATGTTTTGTGATAGGATTTTTTTGCTCTTTGCATTTTCTTTGACTGTTGTGTCAATGTTTTTTATGATATCTTCCACACCTGAGATTCTCTCTTCTATCTCTTGTATTCTGTTGGTGATGCTTGCATCTATGACTTCTGATCTCTTTCCTAGGTTTTCAATCCTCCTGGTTGTCTCCTTTTTTGATTTCTTTATTGTTTCTATTTCCATTTTTTAGATCCTGGAGGATTTTGTTCAATTCCTTCACCTGTTTGGCTGTGTTTTCCTGTAATTCTTTAAGGGATATTTTGTGTTTCCTCTTTAAAAGGCTTCTACCTCTTTTCCTGTGTTTTCCTGTATTTCTTATTTATGTCCTTCTTAAAGTCTTCTATCATCATCATGAGAAGTGATATTAGATCTAAATCTTGTTTTTCTGCTGTGATGGTGTATCCAGGACTTGCTATGGTGGGAGAACTGGGTTCTGATGATGCCAAGTAACCTTGGTTTCTGTTGTTTGTGTTCTTACGATTGCCTCTTGCTACTTGGTTATCTCTAGTGATATGTACCCTCGCTGTATCTGACTGGAGCCTGTTCTTCCTGTGATCCTGGTTGTGTCAGAACTCCTCAGAGTCCAGCTGTCTCTGGGATCCTGTGCTTCTGGGATCCTGTGAACCTGAGATTCTGGGTGTGTCAGAACTCCTGGGAGTCAAGCTGCCTCTGGGATCCTGAGATTCGGGTGTGACCAAGCTCCTGAGATCCTGTGATCCTATGATCCTGGGCATGTTAGAGAACCTGGGAGTCAAGCTTCCTCTGGGAGTTGTGGGACTGGTTGTAGAGCTAGCACCCAAGGTGTGCTCAGGGCACTAGCTCAGAGTGGAGGGAACCCGTGCCACTGGCTGCTGGGCAGGGTTCCTACATCCCTGGGTCCCTCTAGTCCCAGTTACTTCTGGTGATGGGACAGATATTGTGGTCTCCTCACCTATGATCCTATGATCCTGGGCATGAACCTGGTACCAGCTTGGACTGGAAGACAAACATGAATACTTTTATATCTATTGTTCATAGTAAGACAGACATTGCTTCTTACACAAGTAATTAGCTCTAGTCATATATGTGCTGGGATTATTTTAATTTCTTTTTCCCCTTATATTGAAAATAGATGTTCTCACATCTAATATGTCTTAATTATGATTCCCCCCATCCCTCCCAATTCTTTCCCTCTCCCCTCCACTTCTTTTTTATCTCTCATTTGAAAACAAATCTAAATCTAGCTAGAAATAATCAACCTTGGCTGATGTCAATAAAATCGAAACAAACAAATGAAACAACAGTACAAAGAATCAATAAAACAAAGAGTAGGTTCTTTGAACCAGTAAGATCAACAAACCCTTATCCAAATGGATTAAAAGGCAGAGAGAGCAGATCAAAATTAATGAAAAAAATCAGAGATGAAAGAGGAGACATAATAATGGACTCTGAGGAAATCCAGAGAATCATAGAACATGCTTTAACAACAGGTGCTCCACTAAAGTGAAACATCTAAAATAAATGGATAATTTTGTCCGTACACATCGCTTACCAAAGTTAAATTGAGATCAGATAAGCAATCTAAACAGACCCATAACCTCTAATGAATTAGAAGCAGTCATTAAAATTCTCCCAATCAAAAAAGCCCAGGGACAGATGGTTTTACCACAGAATTCTACCAGACTTTCAAAGAAGAATTGATGCCAGTATTTCTCAAATTATTTCACAAAATAGAAACAGAAGGAACTTCATCTAATTCTTTTTATGAGGCCACTGTTACTCTGATATCTAAACCACACAAAGACCCAACAACAAAAGACAATTACAGACCTATTTTCCTTTTGAACATAGATGCAAAAATTTTCAGTAAAATCTTTGCAATCTGAATTCAAGCACACATCTAAAAGATCATCCACCATGACCAAGTAGATTTCATCCCAAGGATGCAGGGACTATTCAACATAAGTAAATCAATAAATGTAATCTACCATATAAACAGACTGAAAGGCAAAACCCACACAATTGTCCCATCAAATACAGAACAGGATTTTGACAAAATTAAACACCTCTTCATGATTAAAGTCCTGAAGAGATTATGGATACAAGAGACATATAACATAATAAAGGCAGCTTATAACAAACAGCTACCATCAAATTCAATGGAGAGAAACTCAAAGCATTCCCACTAAAATCAGGAACGAGGCAAGATTCCCACTTTTTCTATACCTATTCAATAAGTGCTTGAGGTTGTAGCTGGAGCAAAAGGACAACTGAAGGAGATCAAGGGGACACAAATTGGAAAGGAAGAAGTCAAAGTGTCTTTATTGCAGATGGTAGTATACATAAGTGACCCTAAAAATCCCACTGAGAAACTCCTACTGCTGATAAACACTTTCAGCCAAGTAGCTATGTACAAATGACAAACAGACTGAGAAGGAAATGAGGGAAACAACACCCTTCACAATAGCCTCAAATAATACAAAATATCTTGGGGAAACTCTAACCAGGCAAATGAAAGTCTTACATTACAAATACTTTAAGGCAGTGGTGGTGCACGCCTTTAATCCCAGCACTCGGGAGGCAGAGGCAGGTGGATTTCTGAGTTCGAGGCCAGCCTGGTCTACAGAGTGAGCTCCAGGACAGCCAGGGCTACACAGAGAAATCCTGTCTCTAAAAAACAAAAAACAAACAAACAACAACAACAACAACAACAAACCCCACAAATACTTTAAGACACTGAAGAAATAAACTAAAAAAAGGAACTGGAGATGGAAGGATATCCATGCTCATGGGTTGATAGGATGAATATAGTAAAAATGGTTATGTAACCCAAAGAAGTCTACAGATTAAATGCAATCCCCATCAAAATTCCAACACAATCTTGCTCAGATCTTGAAAGGACAATTTTTAGTTTTATATGGAAACACAAAAAACCCAGGATAGCTAAAAAATTCTGAATAATACAAGAGTTGCTGGAGGTATCACCATTCTGAGCTCAAATTGTTCTAAATAAACAGTAATAAAGTACTGGGAAGGCAGGATGAAGGGGAAACTGCTGTCAGGATAATCTATGTAGATGTATGCATATGTGTGTATGTATATCTGTATCTATATATCTATATCTATCTATATATCACCACAATGATAAAACAAGCAAACCAAAAATCAAGACAAATACCCAAAACACAACTGCATGGTATCGGCACAAAAATAGCCACATTGATCAGCTGAGCCAAGTTGAAAATTCAAACATAAATTTACACCCTATGGACATCTGATTTTTGATAAGCCAGAAACATGTACTGAATAAAAACCCAGCATTTTGTTTCTTTATTGTGCAAGTCTATGTGGGTGTCTGTATGTAGAAGAATTCAAATAGATCCATACTTAATCACTTTGCACAAAACTTAACTCCTAATGGGTCATACTTCAACATAAAACCAGATACAATAGAAGAGAAAATAGGAAACAGCCTTAAACTCATTGGTACTGTTCTTGCTCAGGCACTAAAATTGACAACTAATAAATGGGACCTCATAAAACTGAAAAGCTTCTTTACAAAAAAGGACAACATTCAGTCAAAGCAGTAGCCTACAGAATGGGAAAAGATTTTTTACTAACTCCACTTCTGACAGATTTCTTATAGCTAAAATATGAAAGAACTGAAGACACTAGATATCAAGAAAAAATAACTCAAGTGTCTTTAGACACAGTTTTTTTGCAGCCTACCTTTAATAAGGGTTCAACCTCTCCTCTAGCCCAGCACCCGGCAGAGGCAGTGGAAAGTTATTAGGATGTGGGGGAACAACAACATGTTGGGGGTGAACTTGATCTTTTTGGGCAGCAGTTCCGTCCAGTAGCAAACACCAAACATAACTTAGCAGCTGCAGACAGTCCTTTAGGTAGGCAGACAATGGACATAAAACAGCAGCTCCAGTCCAGTCCTCTTCAACCAGGTAGCTCTAGTTCAATCCTGAAGAAACCTTAATTCAATTTAATATCATTAAACGCAGGACTCAGCTCCCTTTCCCTTCCTGGAGCCCCTTTAATACTCCAACCATGTAGTTTATATTTTTCCTTTCTCAGCTTGCTTCATTTCATTAAAATGTTCTTCATAACAGTGAACTTTAGTAACCACACAAGAGAATTTATATCAGGCTATTTCGATACTTCCTTTAATCAAAGGAATTGATCTAAATTTCTTCACCTTAGCCTCAAGCAGACTCTTCAGGAAAGGGCAAAAAGCACCCACATTTTCCACCAAAATACTCCATGAACAGTCTCTTGGCCATGTATTAAAATTCTTCTCTGAAATCTCTAGAACCAGGCTTCCACAGTTCAAATCACCCACAGCAACAATGTCTTCCACATTTCTAGTTGGATGGCCCATTGGGCCCCACTTAAAGCATTCCCCACTGCTTTCCAAATCCAAAGTCCCCAAATCCACATTCTTTCAAACAAAAGCATGGTCAGGCCTATAACAACAATACCCCAGTCCCTGGTACCAGCTTCTGTCTTAGTTAGGGTTTTACTGCTGTGAACAGAAACCATGACCAAGGCAACTCTTATAAGAATGACATTTAATTAGGGCTGGCTTACAGGTTCAGAGGTTCAGTCCATTATCATCAAGGCAGGAGCATAGGGGTGTCCAGGCAGATGTGGGGCTGGAGAAGCTGAGAGTTCCACTTTCTGTTCTGAAGGCAGCTAGTAGAAGACTGGCTTCCAGGCAGCTAGGATGAGGGTCTTATAGACCCCCCACACAGTGACACACCTACTCCAACAAGGCTACACCTCCTAATAGTGCCACTTCCTGGGCCAAGTATATACAGATGATCACACACGTCTTTGGCATCTTTGTAAACATGTGGCTGTTTCTGTGGAGGCTGTCTTTTGGGTCCTCTGATTCTATTGATCTATACAGCTGACTTTGTGTCAGTTCTACACTGCTTTTGTTACTATGACTAAGTAGAATGATTTAAGTTACTTATTCTGATGCCTGCAACATTGTTCATTTTGCTCATGATTTCTTTGGGTAGTCAAAGTCTTTGATGCTTCTGTGAGATTATTTTCCCTGTGGTTTGGTTCTTCTATTTTTGTGAAGAAAGTCATTGGAATTTTGATGGGTATTGCACTGAATCTGTATATCATTTTTGTTAATACAGTCCTTTCACAAAACTAATTCTGCTTATTAAAAAAATGGTCATTACATCGTATAGTGTCTTCTTCAATTTATTTAAATATTTTAACATTTCCATTTTTTCCTCAGCATGTTTCTTTTTGGTATACAGGAAATTAGTAATATTTATATGTTGACTCTGTATCCTGACACTTTGATGAAAATGTTTGTCAGTTCTGAAGAGTTTCTGGTGTAGTTTTTCCCTTTTATATAAATAGAAATACTTTAACTGTTTCCTTTCCTCCTTGTAACTACATTCTTCTCTGAGACTTCAGTATAGTCAGTCATATTGAATACGATTGGAGAAAGTGGATACCCTTGTCTCATTCTGTTGCACCTTGCTACTAAGGTTGTAGTTTATCATGTCCGGAAGGCTTTCCTGAGCTTGATGCAAAATGGAGGACTTTTTTTCTTAGCTGGGCTTCCTCTTCTCCACCTGATCTCTGGAATGCCTCTCCATGCAAATGAGATATTGCCAGAACCTTAAACTTCAGCCAATGAAACTTCACCTTAAGAAGAACCCCCTTTTCACTTTACTAGGTTTGTGTAGCTCACGATGCATCCCAAATAAAGTGTACGGGCACAAGTTATTTCATATTGTCTAAGAGAGCTGTTTTCTAAAATAGCCATAACACCGAAGAGCTGTATCATTGAAATCTTCTGAGAACTCCTCCCCCAGGCTTTCACTGCTGGACCTTGACACACCCCTTCTGGACCTAGCTTCTGGACTTAGTGTCATCCTTCCGCTCCCCACCACCACCCAGTGTGTTTCTGGGCTCAGACACCTCAGAGAAGACTAAGACCTCTTAACTCCATCTCCACTCCATCCTTCCCCTCTTGGTGTACAGCAGTGCCTGGACATCCCAAGGAAAGGAGTGAAAAACAGAAGCATGCCATTCTTGACTTAATGGAAAGGCTTTGAGTTTTTCTTCATTTAGCATAAAATTTGTTATAATTTTGTCATACATAGCTTTTATTGTGTTGTGATATATTCCTTCTATTACTAGTTTCTTCATGTACTTTAAAATGAAAGGATATTGGAATTATCAATTTCTACACCAATTAGGGTAATTATGTGGTTTCTAGCCTTGATCTGATTAATGTGATATATACATTTATTGATTTGTGTGTTTAATCATCCTTGCATTCATTGAAAGAAGTCTACTCAGTTATTGTTATGTTTTATAAAATGTGGTATAATGTGGTAGGAGAGAGTACTTTAGTGGACCAGGCTAAGGTGTCCATCTGAACAACCAAGCCATGCAACAGACCTAGTATGAAGGATTTATTGGCAGGAAGGGAAGGGGACCTGGAAAAGGGTTAGGGGCAGAGAAAGGGTGTGTGTGGGGGGGGTACAGAGAAGGACAGAAAGAGAGGAGGAAGAGAAGAAGAGGCTGGCCAGGAACACTGGGAAAGAAAGAGAGAAGACAGAGAGAGGGAGAGTGGGAGGGGAGGAATGGGGAAGAGGGAGAGGAACAGCGAAGCCAAGTGGTCAGTCCTCCTTATGTGCCAGGGTGGCTTCCACCTGGAAGGAGGCCATGCATGCTGTTGTTAGGTAAATATTGGGCAGAGCCTAGAGGAATTGGTGAATAAACTTTTTGATGTTTAGTTGAATTTGGTCTGCAAATATTTAGTGAGAAAATTTGCATCTATGTTTGCCAGGTAGATTGTCCTACACATTTATTTGTTGTGTCTTTGTCTGGGTTTAGTATAATACTAACTTCATGAAATGAATTTGCCATTTTTCCTGCAGTCTGAGGAGCATTATTATTAATGTTTTAAGAGAGTGGGAAAAATAAGCACTAAATTCCTTTGAGCTGGCTTCTCTCTTAATTGGGAAACATTTTTATTAATGATTCAATCTTGATGCTTTGTTGTGGATAGCCCAAGGACTACTTGTATTTTGATGCTAATTCTGTTTTTCCTGGGAAAGGCTATCAACAAGGAAGGAGTCAGTACTCAGGTGAATTTTTGTGAACCTTCTCCCCACCTTAATTTGTAAAATAAAAGCTAGAGTCTGTGATCGGGCAGGAGAGGGAAAGGTGGAGCTAAAAGTTTGGGAGGAGTAGGAGAAAGAGGAGAAGAAGAAGGAGAGGGGAAGAGGACAACTTGGTCTGGAGAAACTGCAAGTTCTAAGGGGTCACTTAGATGGGGAAGACGGTGTAGTGGCCGATCTGCCCAATCTAGGAGTACATCTTGATTCATATTAATTGAGTTGTGTTTTCTTTGCTGGGGCTTATTTGGGTTGGAGATTTACCACAACAATGCTTGTTAATGGGCTAATTAAGTGGGCTATGTCTCCTTGGTTTAACTTTCACAGGTCATGTGTGTCTAGAAATATATTAATTTCTTCAAGATTTTTTCAAGTTTCTCAGGATACAGCTTTTCAAAGCATTCTGTAAGAATCAGAATTTCATTGGGGTCAATTGCCATGTCTCTGTGGTGATTTGAATAAGAATGTCCTCATAGGTTCATGTAAATGAATACTTATTCATTTAGGGAGTAACACTATTTGAAAGGAATTAGGCTTTTGATGTAAGACCTATGATTTATTGAATTTCCTCAGTATCCCTTGTTATGCCTCCTTTTTTATTTATGATTGTATTTATTTGGATACTGTCTCTCTGCCTTTTAGTTAGTTTGGCTAAGGGTTTGTCTATCTTGTTAATTTTCTCAAAGAACTAGCTCTTGGTTTCCTTGATTCTTTGTAGTGTTCTCTTTGTTTCTAATTGACTGATTTCAACCCTGACTTTGATTATTTCCTGCTGTCTACTCCTCTTGGGTGTGCTTTCTTCTTTTTCCTAGAGCTTTCTGATGTACTTTTAAGTTGCTGGTATGAGAATTTTCTAATTTCTTTATGGAGGCACTTAGTGTGATGAACTTTCCTCTTAGCACTGTGTTCATTGTGTCCTATAGATTTGGGTATGTTGTGCTTTCATTTTCATTGAATTCTAGAAAGTCTTTAATTTCTGTCTTTATTTCTTCCCTGACCCAGTGATCACTAAATAGAGAGTGGCTCAGTTTCCATGAGTATGTAGGCTTTCTGTTGTTTTTGTTGTTGTTGAAGTACAGCTTACCAAAGTTAAATTAAGATCAGGTAAACCATTTAGTTCCTTAGAATGATTTAGATAGTCCTAAGAAAATAGAAGCAGTCATTAAAAAGTCTCCCAACCAAAAATAGCTCAGGGCCAGATGGTTTTAACGTAGAATTCTACAAGACTTTCAAGAAAGAGCTAATACCAATACTCCTCAAACTATTCCAGAAAATAGAAACAAAGGGCATATTGCCAAACTCATTCTATGAGGCCACAATCACCCTGGTAGCTAAACCACATACAGACTCAACAAAGAGAATTTGAGACTGATTTCTCTTACAAATATTGATGCAAAAAAAAAAAAAAAATTCAATAAAATTCTGGCAACCCAAATCCAAGAACACATCAAAACTGTCATTCACCATGATCAAGTAGGCTTCATCCCAGGGATTTAGGGAAGGTTCAAGATACAGAAACCCATCAACACAATCTACTATATAAACAAACTCAAAGAAAAAAGCCACATGATCATCTCATTAGATATGGAAAAAGCCTATCCAACACCCCTTCATATTAAAAATTTTCGAGAGATCTTGGATACAATGTACATACCTAAACACAATAAAGGCAATATAAAGCAAGACAATAGTCAATATCAAATTAAATGGAGAGAAACTTAAAGTGATTTCCCTGGAATCAAGGACTAGAAAAGACTGTTCACTCTCTCCATATTTCTTCAATTTCTTGAAGTTCTAGCCATGACAAGTAAAGGAGATCAAGGGGATTAAATTTGGAAGGAAGAAGTCGAAGTATCTATCTGTAGATAATATGATAGTGTATATAAATGACCCCAAAAATTCTCCCAGAGAACTCCTACAGATGATAAAGACCTTCAGCAAGTGGCTAGATACAAAACTCAAAGAAATCAGAAGCACTCCTTTATATAAAGGATAAACTGGCTGAGAAAGAAGTTGGAGAGACAACACCTTTTACAATAGCCACAAATATTATAAAATATCTTGGTGTAACTCTAACCAAGCAAATGAAAGACTTGTATGACAAGAACTATATGTCCCTGAGGAAAGAAACTGAAGAAGATATCAGAAGATGGAAAGATCTCCTATGCTCATGGACCAGTAGGATTAACATAGTGAAAATGTCTTTCTTACCAGAAGCAATCTACAGATTCAATGCAATACCCATCAAAATTCCAACACAATTCTTTGAAAAGAACAATTCTCAACATCATATGGAAAAACAAAAACAAAATACCCAAGATAGCTAAAACGATCCTGAATAATAAAAAAATTTCTAGAGCTATCACCATCCTTGACCTCAAGCTGTACAGAGCAATAGTAATAAAAACTGCATGGTATTCGTATAGAAACAGACAGATTGACCCAGAAATAAACACCTATGAACACTTGATTTTTGACAAAGAAGCCAAAATCATACAATGGAAAAGGGAGAGCATATTCAACAAATGGTCCTGGTCTAATTGTATGTAGAAGAATGCAAACAGATTCATATTTATCACCCTGCACAAAACTCAAGTCCAATGGATCGAAGACCTCAACATAAATCTGGATACACTAAATCTGATAGACAAGAAACTGGGGAATAGCCTTCATTGGCACAGGAGACAACTTCCTGAACAGAGCACCCATAGTTCAGGCACTAAGATCAACAATTGATAAATGGGATGTCATGAAGGCAAAGGACACTGACAATAAACAAAATGACAGCCTAAAGATTATGGAAAGACCTTCACCAACCTTACATCTGACAGAGGGCTAATATTCATAACATAAAAACCCCAAGAAGTTGGATACTCCAAACCCAAATAACCCAATCAAAAAGTGGGGCACAGAGTTAAACAGAGAAATCTCTAATGGCCAAGAAGCACTTAAAGATATGTTCAATGTCTTTATTCATCAGGGAAATGCAAATCAAAACAACCTTGAGATTCCATCTCATACCAATCAGAATGGCTAAGATCAAAAACTCAAGTGATAGCACATGCTGGTTAGTATGTGCAGCAAGGGAACACTCCTCCATTGCTAGTGGGAGTGCAAACTTGTACTCTGGAAATCAATTTGACAGTTTCTCAGAGAATTGGGAATAGTTCTACCTCAAGATCCAGCTATATCACCTTTGGGCATATACCCAAAAGATGCTCCACCATACCACAAGGCCACTTGCTCAACTGCAGTAAGAACAATTTAGGCTTATTTCCAGCTGCTCCTCCCCATCCTCCCTCCCCTAGACTAGTTTAAGAATAAATGAGACTCATACTATGGTTATTTTATTTGGCTTTGACAATTACTGGGGGCCTTTTAACTGCAGGCCTGGCTACCTCCCCAGTGGGGTACCCCAGATACTTGCTGTTTCTCCTGGCCATGTGCTCATGGTTCCTCTATCCTATGGTGGCTTCCTCTTCCTCCTCTTTCTTCCTCTTTTCTCTCAGTCTCTCCTCCTCCAACCAGGTCACTCCTAACTCACCTACCTCTAATCCTTCCAGTAATTAGCTGTAGCCAATTTTATTTAAACAATAGTTTTAAATCAAAGAACAAGGTTTACACAGCAAAATCTTGTAAACATAGAAGTCACTTAGAGGCCTAGACCTTCTGGTATAGAATTTAACATTACAATACATAGCAATAGACCAAACCTCAACACTCAACTATGCTCATGGCTTTATTTGTAATAGCCAGAAACTGGAAACAACCCAGATGTACCTCAATTGGAGAATGGATACAGAAAATGTGGTTCATTTATACAATGGAATTCTATTCGGCTATTAAAAACAAGGACATCATGAATTTTGCAGACAAATGGATGGAACTAGAAAGTATTCTGAGTGAGGTACCCCAAAGGACATGTATGATATGTGCTCACATCTAAGTGGATATTAGCTATAAAGTACATGATAACCATGTTACAATCCACAGACCTAAAGAAGCCAAATAAAAAGGATGGCCCAAGGAAGGATGATTGAATTTCTCAGAAGGAAAAATAAAACAGATATAGGATGTGGAGGGAAGGAGGGAACTTGGTGGGCAAAAGATGGGGAGGGGAGCAGGGCAGGGGGGATCAGGTATAGGGGATCAGGAGAGAGGTAATTGAAATCTGAGGTTGTTGGAGGCAGGTGGGAGTTGCAAATCTAGGAAGTGCCAGAGACCTGTGATGGGGGTTGTGGAGGGGGAGGCCCCAGGGAGTCTATGGGGCTAATTCTTGCTGAGATTCCTAGAAGTAGGTGTTAGCCTGAAGTGGCTACCCCTTGTAGCCAGGTAGGACTCCCAGTAGAGGGATAAAAACAGCAACCCACCCACAAAACCTTCGACCCCAAATGTGTCCTGCCTACAAAATGTTCAAGGACAAAGATGGAATACAGACTGACAGAATGTCCAACCAATGACTGGCCCAACTTGAGACCCATCCCATGGGTAAGAACAAATCCTTGAGACTATTAATGACAGTCTGTTATGCTTGCAGACAGGAGCCTAGCATAACTGTTTTCTGAGAGTCTCCACCCAACAGCTGACTGAAACACATGCAGAGATCCCTAGCCAAACATTAGATGGAGCTTGGGGAGTCTTGTGGAAGAGTTGGTGCAGGACTGAGGGACCTGAGGAGGATAGGGACTCCACAGGAAGATCAAAGAGTCAACTAACCTGGATCCTTAGAGGCTCACAGAGACTGAACCAACAACCAAAGAACATGGCCTGAGCCTAGGCCTCCTGACATGTGCAGCAGATGTGCAGCATGGTCTTCACTTTGGTTTCCCAACGACTGGAGCAGGGGCTGTCACTGAACCTGTTGCCTGCCTTTGAATCCATTCCCCTAACTGGGCTGCTTTGTCTGGCCTCAGTGAGAGAGGATGCACTTAGTCCTGCAGAGACTTAATGTGCCAGAGGGGGGTTATATGGGGTGGGGGGTGGGGGGTTCCCCTTCTCAGAGGACAAGGTAATGGGGGAATTGGGGAAGGAGAAGGGGGCTGATATTAGCATGTAAAATGAATAAGTTAATTAATAAACAAAGAAAAGGATTAGGAGGTGTGGCCTTGTTGGAGGAAGTGTGTCACTTGGGGGTGGGTTTTGATGTCTTAAAAAGCCCATGTCAGGCCCAGGCCTACCTAGTCTTCTCTCTCTCTCTCTCTCAGTGGATTGGGATGTAACTCTTAGCAATTTCTTCTGTGCTGTTCATACTGCCTTGGTGATAACGGCCTAAATCTCTGAAACTGTAAGCAAGTCCCCAGTGAAATTCTTGATTTTATAAGAGTTGCTTTGGTCATTGTGTCTCTTTTTAGCAACAGAACAGTGACTAAGACATCCTACTCATTTTTAATTTTATTTATTTGGGGTTCATAAACCCTACTTAAAATCAAAAACAATGTCTCTTGTATTCTAGACTGGCTTCAAACTCATTATTACCAGAATATTAGAGCACATGGTACTCATCACCACAAACACTTGTAGGAAGAGATCTAAATTAAATCTTTAAGATGTATTATTATTGTTGTTGTTATTATTATTTTAATTCTCTAATCCTTTTTTTAAAAATTCTTTTTATTTTTTAAAAATTTATTTTCCACGTTTCCCCTTTGAAAACTCCCTATCCCATCCCCCCCTCACCCCTGCCTCTATGAGGACTTTAATCCTTTTTTACAGTCCAGACTTTGTACCCCTCCTGGTCTGCCTCCCTAAGTTGTATTATATTAGAGAGCTAGCCATCTGAGAAGGCAATGGGCTAACTTACTAGAATGCAAGCTTTTTACACTCTTTCATGAAGCAAGATATATATAGGGATAAAGGCACTCAATCATTGTGGAGCATAATCTTGCCCTTCTGGTCAGGTAGCCAGCTGCATTTCTAAAACCTGTGAAATAGGCATTTTTCTCATTATCACCCATTATACTCTTCACTTATTCGCTGATTATTTGGTCTTGATAACTTCTTGGAATGCTGAGTTTAGTTGTTGTCTGCTAGTAGCACCCCACGCTGCTCCAGGCAATACCTGGGCTAGAGTTACCTAAGAAAAATCATGTCACTAACAGGACATACACGTTAAGATATTAATAATGTGTACTGGCTTGTTTTGTGTCAACTTGACACAAGCTACAGTTATTAGAGAGGAAGCAGTCTCAGTTGAGGAAATGCCTCCATGAGATCCAGCTGTAAGGCATTTTCTCAATTAGTGATCAATGCAGGAGGGCTTAGCCTATTGTAGGTGATGCCATCTCTGGGCTTGAGGTCCTGGGTTCTATAAGAAAGCAGGCAGAGCAAGCCATGAGGCACAAGCCAGTAAGCAGTAAGCAGTAAGCAGTGCTCCTTCATGGCCTCTGCATCAGCTCCTACCTCCAGGTTCCTGCTCTGTTTGAGTTCCAGTCCTGACTTCCATTGGTGATGAACAGCAGTGTGGAAGTGTAAGCCGAATAAACCCTTTCCTCCTCAACTTGCTTTTTGCTCATGGTGTTTTGTCACAGTAACAGAAACCCTGACTAAGACAGATTCCTTTCAACAATAAAGTACAAAAGTCTTCCCATAGCATGGGATAGAGAACTCTATCTACCATTCCCCACTGTTAGTATTAACTCTTCAATCATATGATCAGTTTTACTCGGATGATGATGGCATCCCGCTGCCATGAATTTTTTTGACTGTTAGCATAGCTTCTTGCTAGTAATCATCCAACACATATTTTGCACATTGGAGCACACTATATGCAAAAACAAAACATTACTGCTAAAAGGATAAAAAGGAGGAAACTCATGAAGGACTCCTTGAGTCTTGTCAGGCTTAGGAGACAAGAGGCAAGAAAGGAACAAAACTGAAGAAACCCTCTCTCTTAACATCAGACACACTTTTATGAATTATCTTAACTCTGTGAAAAATAGAGTCTATGGAAGGCTAGATACTTCCTCTTACCAGAGGGAACAATGCCCCCTCTGTTTTTAGACCTAAATTTTGAGGGTTTAAGGGCTGATATGCTAGACTTGATGTGAACATTCTGTCTCTCTCTCTCTCTCTCTCTCTCTCTCTCTCTCTCTCTCTCTCTCTGAGACAGGGTTTCTCTGTGTAGCCCTGGCTGTCCTGGAACTCACTCTGTAGACCAGGCTGGCCTCGCACCCAGAAATCCACCTGCCTCTGCCTCCCAAGTGCTGGGATTAAAGGTGTGTGAGCCACCACTGCCTGGCAATGTGAACATTCTCAAATTATCTTTGCACCTAAAATATATGGAATACAAATAAGAGCCAAAGTTAAGAAGATACTCAGTTATTTCTAGGTAACCATGTGTAAGAAACATGTCTCCTTATCTGCTCAGCTTTAATTGCTTTGGAAGGGCTAGCTTGAAAATTTGTATTTTTGTTGTTGGTTTTAGGTCTTGGTGCATATCTCGGGCTGGCCTCAAGTTCAAGGTTCTCTTGCTTTAGCCTAAGTGCTGAGAGCACAAGCATGCAGCCACCACGCCGATCATGCAGCCACTGCTCCAATCAGGAGTTCACTTTGGGTTTTATAACTTCCCTCCTTGTCTCAGAAAGCACTTTTTGAAGACATCGCAGACTAAGCATCTGGTGGTTTGGTTTTGGTTGTTCCTCATTCCTTGGATGAGAACTGTTCTGGTTGATTTGATACCGTATTGGGGTGTATGTAAGTGACAGATGTTAAGGAGTTAGTGCCATTTATGAGCAAACTCAAGCAACTAAAAAGTAGAAGAGTACTTAGTCAAATCCATCTGGAATTCATGGTATACTTAATTCTGTTTGTCCCATGGGTGATGCCCTAGCATCTAAAAAATTTACAGCTTGGGTTCTTTGTTAGAAGATATACTCTGAAGTATGTCTGTAGACAATATTTACTAGGATTACATGGAAGATTTATTCCTTTGAAGAACAGTAGAGCTAGCCAGTCCTTTCTCCCTCACTCTGGAGGATCAGGGGGAAGCAAATAGTAGTTTAGAAGTGGTGGCTGGACAGGAGACTCATCTTTGGAATTAATGATAGCATGCTGGACTCAGACAATTTATGTCTTCATTTAAAAAACTCCAACATATCTGAATACAATAAAGACTGAGCAATATTTCTAATGACATTTTATAATGCTGCATCTATTAAGGGCTAATTTAGAAAGCTATATCCAAATGTATGTGTGCTTGTGCATGTGTCTCACAAGGACATTTTCTATTTCAGCCAGAAAATTTAACTGTCATGAATCAATGCACATAGAGACCTAGATTTAATACTGTCTTTTTATAAATAATACTAGTTTTGTCTTGGTAAGTATGTAAATTTAGTATATAACATAAAATTAAATAAAAACTAAAATAACTCATATCACATATATAATAGAATTTATTATTTATTATCAATGGGTAAAGGTTGAATGACAACTTTATCTTCCAGTATTAGTAATGAAAAAATTTATGTACTGTTCACTTGGGGCAAAGTCTAGAAGCAATGCAAAAATGTCTCTACATGTAAATCAGTCATTTAGATTTTCTTTTTCATTATTTTTGATACTTTATTTACATTTCAAATGTTTTCCCCTTTCCAGGTCTCCCCTGTAGAAACCCCCTATTCCATCCCTGTGCCTCTATGAGGGTGCTCACCCACCCACCCACTCCCGTCTTCCCTCCCCTATTCTAGGGCATCTAACACCCTCAGGCCCAAGGGCCTCTCCTCCCACTGATGGCCAACAAGGCCCTCCTCTGCCGAATATGTGGCCAGCACCATGGGTCCTTCCATGTGTATTCTTTGGTTGGTGGTCCAGTCTCTGGGAGCACTGGGGGGTCAGGCCAATTGACACTGTTGTTCCCTCCCCATGGGGCTGCAAACTCCCTCAGCTCCTTCAGTCCCTTCTCTAACTCCTCCATCTGGGACCCCATGCTCAGTCCAACCATTGCTGTGAATTGAATCTTGAGTATTCCGAACTTTGGGGCTAATATCCACTTATTAGTGAGTACATACCGTGTTCATTCTTTTGTGACTGTGTTACCTCACTCAGGATGATATTTTCAAGTTCCATCCGTTTGCTTGCGAATTTCATGAAGTCATTGTTTTTAATAGCTGAGTAGTTTTCCATTGTGTAAATGTACCACATTTTCTGTATCCATTCCTCTGTGGAGGGACATCTGAGTTGTTAAAAGAACTTCTGGGGGAATCAGCATCCCTGACCTCAAGCTGTACTACAGATCAGTAGTAATAAAAACTGCATGGTATTGGTACAGTGACAGGCAGGTAGATAAATGGAATAGAATTGAAGATCCAGAAATGAACCCACATACCTACAGTCACTTGATCTTTGACAAAGGAGCTAAAACCATCTAATGGATAAAAGAAAGCATTTTCAACAAATGGTACTGGCTCAATTGGAGGTCAACATGTAGAAGAATGCAAATTGATCCATTCCTATCTCCCTGTACAAAGCTCAAGTCCAAGTGGATCAAGGACCTCCACATAAAACCAGATACACTGAATCTAACAGAAGAGAAAGTGGGGAAAAGTCTCAAACACATGGGCACAGGGGAAAAGTTCCTGAGTCCTTTAGATTTTTAAAAATCTTTTATACATACATATTATGTTTGCCTAGAGAAAAATCAGTCAAAAATTTTCTGAGCATTTAACAAATGGATACTTTTACTAATATTCAATAGAACAAACCATTAAACGCGAGACATTATCTCTCTCTTTTGTAAACCTGCAGCAAATGTTCCTTTAGTTTTCAGTCTGTTTCCAGAACTGATATTTGAAAGCAAAGTTCTTGCATGAGCAGCTTTTCCCTTTGTCCTAAACTTAATTAACCCTTTAATGCCTGCACTTCAATCGAATATGTAAGATAAGGAGATCTAAGATATTATCTGTACCCGATTTTATGATACTTGGAAAACACCTCTAGTTGTAAAACTGTGTGAGTACACACACACACACACACACACACACACACACGCACGCACGCAGCACACTCACCATTTCCTTATCTATTTACTCCTTGACTGAACGCAGACTGAGTCCATGAATTGGCTATAATGACAAGTTGTATAACCAATGTGGATTTTTCAGAGGGCTCTGTTGCATAATGACATTGATTTCTTCCAGCGTGTACTCTGGGTCCGAAAATAGTTCTAATTTAGGTTCTGAGGAAATGTTATACCGATTTACATAGTAACTACATTAATTTGAATGTTAACCAACAGTCTATAAAGGTTTGTATTTCTTAACATCTTTACCAACGTTTGTGAATTTGATTTTCTTGATGGTGACCATTCTTGACAGATAGGGATATTGGACACGTTTTCACAACCATTCTTCTTTTGGAACTATTTGTTTTATTCATTTGTTGATTGTCTTAGTTACTTTTCTGTGGCTGTGACAAAACATCACGACCATGGCAACTTATATTAAGCATTTAGTTGGGCTTGCGGTTTCAGAGAGTTAATGTCTGTGATGGAAGAGCAGAGGCATGGTAGTCAGAATAGGTGATAGGTCACGTCTTTCTAGGAGACAGACAGAACTCAAAATGGTATCTTTTGAAACCTCAGAGCCTGTTTACATAGTGGATTACGTTAATGGATTTCTGTATATTGAACCATTCCTGCATCCCTGGGATGAAGCCTACTTGATCATGGTGAATGATCTTTTTTTTTATATCTACTTTATTTACATTTCAAACGTTTCCCACTTTCCAGATCTCCCCTTTGGAACCTCCCCATTCCCTTCCCCCTCCCCCTGCCTCTATGGGGGTATTCCCCCACCCACCCACTCTCGGCTTCCCTCCTTGGCATTCTCCTATATTGGGGCATCTAACACCCTCCGGCCCAAGGGCCTCTCCTCCCCCGATGGCTAACAAGACCCTCCTCTGCCACATATGTGGCCAGCACCATGGGTCCCTCCATGTGTATTCTTTGGCTGGTGATCCAGTCTCCAGGAGTATGGGGGGGTGGGGTCAGTCCAGTTGCCACTGTTGCTCCCTCCCTGGGGATGCAAACTCCCTCAGCTCCTTCAGTCCCTTCTCCAAGTCCCTCCATCTGGGACCTCACACTCAGCCCTACGGTTGCCGTGAAGTGACTCTTGGGTATTCTGAATTTTTGGGCTAATAGCCACTACTCCAGCTTGTTTCTTGGGGCCATTTGCCTGGAAAATTGTTTTCCAGCCCTTTACTCTGAGGTAGTGTTTGTTTTTAACACGGAGGTGCATTTCCTGGATGCAGCAAAATGCTGGGTCCTGTTTATGGATCCAGTTTGTCAGTCTATGTCTTTTTATTGGGGAATTGAGTCCATTAATGTTAAGATATATTAAGAAATAGTGATTGACAGGATTAAGTTAAAAAGGGCTTCAGTCTTTTTTTTTTTTTTTTCGAGACAGGGTTTCTCTGTGTAGAACTCACTCTGTAGACCAGGCTGGCCTCGAACTCAGAAATCCGCCTGCCTCTGCCTCCCAAGTGCTGGTATTAAAGGCTTCAGTCTTATGCTGCACACTTCTTACCCTCATGTCCCAATCTGCTGCGGAAGAGCCCTCTGAAACAGCAGCTCCTGCCTGGTGTCTCGGTGAAACCGGTCGGCTGCTGAGGAGAAGGAAGCTGATATCAGGGAGTAAACCAAACCAAACCAAACCAAACCAAACCAAACCAAACCAAACCAAACCAAACCAAACCAAACC
>JADRCH010000835.1:73434-105227 GCA_019843965.1 Rhynchomys soricoides | reverse complement strand
CCAAACCAAACCAAACCAAACCAAACCAAACCAAACCAAACCAAACCCAAAAAATACAAAGCAGAAAGGCAACTGAGGAACCCCGAGGGGGCGGGGAGAGAGGAGCGGTGCTGCGGCGCTGCGGCCCTGCGCTCAGGGGTCTGTTGTTAGCAAGTAACCCCTCAAATATTCATTTCAGTTCAGGCATCTGCTTTCGAGTCTTCTTTGCCCAGATGTTCGGGTCTGGCTCAGGAAGGTTGATCCAGGCAACCTGGAGTTGGGAGAAACCATCGCAGAGGCCTCACAGCTGATTCCTGTCTGGGATTGGGATCAGAGCAGCTTCTGCCTTTGAGGAATAAAGGACATTCTTTCTGTCAAGTTTCTGTTTAGGATGGGCATTAATATTTGGTAGTTGGAAACAGACCAGTAATTATCTTGGAGTTAGGTCTGGTAGGTTGGGGCAAAGGGTACTTGGATGCCAAGTTTAGTTGCTTCCCTGGTGGCTCAGACACTAATGGAGTAGAAGCTGGGCTTTTAGCTGCTCCAGTTTCCATTGCAACACTCCTTATACTCTTTTCTGACTCCTGGACCCAGGTATTTGTTTAGCTCCACGCTGAAGGGACACAACTGCCAAGTACACCTCTGCAGTCACTTAGAAAGACCGTGAAGGATACACCAGCTTTTATTAGCTAAAGCTCATGCCCCTGGCATCTTGCCGGCCCTCTAGACCTACGTGTGAGACAGACAAATGTCTTATAGACAGTTTAATCAGAAGTTACAATTGGGTAAGATTTTCCCCTTTACATAGACAAATAGGCAGTTTTCTAGAGACACTAGTTCTTTATAACTTGGTTGATTCAGAGTCACTTTGCAAAAAGACTCAGGGATTCAGGATCTCTGTATTCAGGTGTTTAGAATCTATCACTTCCACTTGATATGAGTTCCATCTTCTGGGCCAAGATGACAAATTCCTGCTCAGGAATCTTCCATTGATGTTGCAAGGGAGCACAAACAATCCTTAAGTGCCTCTTGTTCAATCCTTGATGCCCATTACCATACTGTTCCATGAGAATCATTGTCCCTATGTTATAGAAGAGGAGGCAGGCTTTCACAGATTAAGAAAACTATCAAAAGCTGGGGAGGCCTGGCTCTTGGTTTCACATTCAGCTTCTGCTGAGTCCAGTGCCTAGTGAGGTGTGGCACGTGTCCTTTACTGGGGTGTGAATATTTTGCAGCTGAGTCACATGCCATGTCCCCACACCATTCCATGTCTATATGTCGTGTCATACCCCTGGAATTTCTGAGGAAGGAAAAGTAAGTCTGAGATAGGATCTGGGAAACTTTCAGGAGTGAGAGTAGACTTTGCACGATCTTATTCTGTATTGAGGTGGAAGATTTCTCTGAAGTTCAGGGATCCAAATGAGATGATCCCATATAATGCTGATCACTAGGATCAGCCCAGCATGGGAGAGAGCAGATCATGGCTGAGGGCCAAGAGGACATGTGACCTCTTGGATTACTCTGCTTGGTGTGCTAGAACTCTCGGCATTTCAGATGTTAAAGACATAACTTCTGGGACTGAGGAGATCGCTCAGTGGGCATGCACAGCTCCCACATAAACATGAGGACCTGAGTTCAAATTTCTAGCATCCATGTTAAAGACATGATTGTGTGTACCTTTAATCCTTATGAAAGGGTGGGGACAGCAGATCCCAGGAGCTCTCTGGCCATCCAGCCAAGCTGAAATAGCTAGCTTCAGTTTCACTGAGAGAGCCTGCTTCACGAGAGGAAAGTGGAAAGTGATATCGGGAGACAGCAACATCCTCCTCTGGCTCCCTTATGTGCACAGTGATGTGTACAGAACCCTTGCAAATAAAGGACAAAATAGTTTAACAAAAGCTAAAAGACAAAAGTGTGCCCCAACCTCCCCGAGAGTATCGAGCAGGCCAGGCGGGTCTTGAGTTTATGATCCTGTTTCAGCCCAAGTGCTGGGATTGCAGGCTAGTTCTAACACACAAAACAGTTCACAGATACTCTTGACATCACTGGTTTACACCCCTCCCCCCAGAGCATCATGCTTTCATTTATTTAAGAAAACATAACATAAAGAGCAGGCTAATTGTAATAGGTTGGGCTAAATGGAAATAAAGATGGAGACACGTTTAAGGGGTTGGAACGTGCATGTAGAGTGAGATGAAGAAATGAGATGTCCTTGTTTTTGAGGGCCAGCTCTGTGTAGAAATGATGCTTAGATGTGTCCAACTAACGGAAGCTGAACACAGATAATTCTGTTGAAGATATTTACTGGCCCTTTAAGCTGGGAATCTTCACTCTCTTCTATGCCTATTATCCTCAGGTTTGATTTTCTCATTGTGTAAAAATATGGAATGCTTCACGAATTTTTGTGTCATCCTTGCACAAGGGCCATGCTAATCTTCTTTGTATTATTCCAATTTTAGTATATGTGCTGCCGAAGCGAGCACTCAGTCAGATTTTTAAACAATACCAATAGCGTCTCAGGTCCCTGAAGACGTTTATCATAATGAAAACAACTGAAGTATCTGAATATTGCTGTGAGAAAGGAGCTCCCTCATTGGGAGCTGTTTTAGGTCCTAAAATAGCCTGTGAAGAAGGCTGGTTCAAGGTCTCCATTGAATAAAGACATTTCTTGTCAATGTCCCTGCTACCACTGATCACTAGGCAACCACAGATGTATACTGTTTGTTTCAGTTCTATATACATATACAAATACTGTCCATTTGATTATGCAGAATATGTGTTTGTGGATCTGCTTTTCTCCTGCTCAACAATGTGTTTGGTGGTCCCTCCATAGTGTATCCATTGATGGTTTATTCTTCTGCATCACTGTGGCATTTGATGGCACCTCTGCACCACGATCCTCTGTTTTGTCCTCTCACCAACGGATGGACAGTTGGGCTGTTAAAGATTTGGGATGAATAAAATGACTGCAGATATTTAAATTTCCCTGTAAGCTATTTTTCTATGTACCAAAAGTTTTCTTTTTTTATCTAAACCCCATTAAACTTGCATATCATATTTCCCTTGCCAAAAAAAAAAAAAAAAAAGAAAAGAAAAGAAAAAAGAAGACATTAACTTTTTGATATTTTGGTCTATTTTATTGTGCCCTCTGTCATTATTATATACTAAAATTGGTTCTAAAAGCAAGATGGAGTAGCCATACCCATATCTGACCAAGTAGACTTCAAGCCAAACTTAGCAAGAAATGATAAAGAATGCCTCTATATATTAATAAAGAGAAAACTCATCGAATAGACATAATAATTGAGAGCATTTGTGTACTAACATTGGTGTATTAACTTTTGTGAGAGAAGTGAAAAGATAGGCTGGTCCAGGCATAATAAAAGGACTCCAATAACCCACTGGCAACCACACAAAAGTCCACAAAGAAACTTCAGGATAAAACTACCCTAAAGATCAAATAGGCATAACAGACTATTATGGAATCTGCCATTCAACCTTTATAGAGTGAATATCTTCTCAGAAGCTCACAAAACATTCTCCAAGTTAATACACAATTTGGATCACAAAACAAGTCTTTTTAAAATTAATTTATTTACATCAAATGCTGCCCCCTCCTGGTCCCCCTCTCAGAGATCCTCTCTCCATCCCCCCTTCTTCTCCTCTGAGAGAGTGGGGCACCCCTTGAGTATGTCCTCCCCAACCCAGGCTCATCAAGTGTCTGCCAGGGTAGGAGCATCCTCTCTCACTGAGGCCAGTCAAGGCAATCCTGTTGGGAAACGAATACCACAGTCAGGCTACAGCTTTAAGGAGAGCCTCTGCTCCAGTTGTCGATGTGGGGGGTGTGGTGGTGGTGGGACATGGAGACTGAGGTGCATGTGTGCTACATATGTGCTGGGGGCCTAGCCCCGCAGGAGTCCAGGACCCAGGTTAATGGACTGCTGTTCTTCCTGTGGAGTTCCCATCCCCTTCAGAGCCATCAATCCTTTCCCCAACTCTTCCATAAGAGTCCCTGACTTTTGTCCACTGTTTGGCTGTGCATATTTGCTCTGTTTCAGTCAGCTGCTGGGTGGAGCCTCTCGGAGGACAGTTATGCTAGACTCATGTCTACAAGCACAACAGAGTATCATGAATAATGTCAGCGATTGATGTTTGCCCATGGAATGGGTTTCAAGTTGGACCAGTTATTAGTTGGCTGTTCCTTCAGTCTCTGTTCTGTTTCTTTTAGACAGAACAAATTTTGGGTAGAAAGTATTGTGGGTTGGTTAGTGCCCTTCTTACTCCACTGGGGGTCCTGCCTGGCTACAGGATGTTGCCTCTTCAGGTTCCATGTCCTCACTGTTAGGCTTCTTGGGTAAGGCCACTCTCATTGACTCCTGGGTGCCTCCCTCCATTGTATTGTTTGGGCTTCCTAAAGATTCCCTCCTCTCTCACCCCTGTTAGCTGTAGCTTTCCATTTATTCTCTGGGTCTCTCTCCTGTCTCTCAGCACACCTGATCCTGTCCCCTCATTCCCCTCTGCTTCCTCCTCCCACCCATTTCCCTTCCCTCTCTGCCTCCTGTGACTATTTTGTTCTCTTGTCTAAGTGTGATTCAAGAATCCTCACTTGTGCCTTCCTTCTGGCTTTACTTTTTAGGGTCTGTGGGGGTGTATAATGGATATTCTGTACTTTATGGCTAATATCCACTTAGTGAATACATACCATGCATGTCAGTTTGGATCTGGGTTACCTCACTTAGGATGCTATTTTCTAGTTCTATCCATTTGCTTGTAAAATTCATGATATTCTCATTTTAAATAGCTGAATAATACTCAATTGTGTAAATGAACCACATTTTCTGTATTCTTTCTTCAGTTGAGGGGCTTCTGGGTTGTTTCCAGTTTCTGGTTATTAAAAATAAGGCTGCTATGAACACAGTGGAGCGTGTGCTCTTGGCATGGTGGGGCAACTTTTGAGTATATGCCCAGAAGTGGAATAGCTCTTCATGTAGAGCTATTTTCAATTTTCTGAGAAACCCTCAAATTGATTCCAGAGTAGTTGTACAAGTTTGCAATCCCACCAGCAATGGAGGAATATTCCCCTTTCTTCACATCCTCCCCAGCATGCGCTGTTGCTCCAGCTTTTGATCTTAGCTGTTCTGATTGGTATAAGGTGAACTCTCAGGCTCATTTTCATTAGCATTTCCCTGTGACTAAAGATGTTGAGCATTTCTTTAAGTTCTTCTCAGCCATTCAAGATTCCTATGTTGAGAATTCTTTGTTTAGCTCTGTACACTATTTTTAATTAGGCTATTTGGTTTACAAAGCCAGACTTAACAAGCCCCATATTGAAATAACTTATTGTGTAGTATGATGTCATAATGGAATAAAACTAGAAATCAACAGCAAGAGAACTGTATAAAATGTGTACAGAAATGTACAAACACACTGAGATTGAAAATACAACTTTGATTAAAAAGTCGTAGAAGAAATCAAAGAAAAATTAAGTTTTCTAGAATCTAACAAAAAGTGAAAATACTACTTACCAGAACTGTGGGATATCAAGGGTTGAGTAATACACCATTGAATATATATATACATATATGCACACACACATATAACATATAGTCCATGCATGTGATAGGCTCTATGTTTACACAAGAACATATTACTTAGAACCTATGTCCTTCTGTAAGTGAGGAATGACATTATAATAAACATCAACATACTCAATGCTAACATGCACCATATACTACAAATTTTGTCATATATTTTCCCAATTTCCATCTTAAAATAAATAAATAATGCTACTGAAATAAAATGAATAAATAATATGTCAACGTTCAGACCTGCGTTAATTGTCATCTATACTCTGGAACATCTGAATGGCTATGCATTATTCTGTTGTAGGTGTAACAACATGTTATATATAAAATATTAGGTGCTGCAGATATTGCATTTCAAAAGAGGTACATGCAAATGCTGACCATGAAATCTTTGATAACTGGTGACCAGCTCTTAAGCTATCATGGTATTGGATATTAATATGTCAAGAATATGTTTATTTTAATTAAAAAACAAAATACCTCTTCTGTTCCCAATTTTGGACTTATTGTCACTATGAATTGTTTTTTTCCCCATCTTCATCTGTCTCAAAGTTACTTAATATTTCTTTGATAATATAATTATATTTCTATTAAAATATATTGACAAATAAAAGTGAAATATATAGAGAGTTAAAGTGGAAAAAAATCACTGTACCTCACAGCAGTGGTAGTGGTACATGCTAGGTAACTGCTAGTCATCACCAACACGCACCTCCTCACAACATACTCTCGTACTCACCCCCAACTCCAGCCCCACCCCCAGAACACACACCTACCCCCAAGCACCCCCACTACATATATACTATACCTCCACACACAACATGGACACACAAAGCACACACATCCCCCACACCACACATACCACACACACATGACTCCCTATTAACACACTCACACACACACAACATACACAGATATCCACCCCACCCCTGTCTTCCCACATACCCTCCCAACACACACACACACACACACACACACTTTTTCTCCAATTTCTACCATGATTTTAACATGTATAGAACAACTGTGCCAACATAGACAGGTATTCACAAAGAGTTATCTTCTTCAACATTGTGTACCCTCCTAAAGAACAGTAACCAAATTTCATCATTTTTATAATCAGCATTGCTGTAGTGACAATATCAGTGCCTGGTATATACCATAGCATCTTATAGAAAGAGCAATACAATAGCCAGACAGCTGCCCCAGTGGTGGAAGGAGAGTGTGCAAGGTGGTTATACTCACAGTGCACAAATAGACTCTTCTGCTTCTGCTTAGTTCATGATGTCTTCAGTTCATGTCAGTGGCATAGTCAAATCTTGATATCTTGTTCTAAAATAGACTCCAAACTACCACTTGATCTTCCCAATCAAACTTTCAGATTCTACTTTTCTAGTTTTACTGGCATTTCAATGGATTGGTCATATTTTTGTACTATGCTTGAGAAGTAAATATATGCTTATCATTCTCAAGGACAAAGGCTTTGATTTTAATCCAAACACAAGACAAATTTGTCATCGCACCATAAGAAAAAGAAAAAAACTACTAAAATAGTTCTCATCTGTGTGCCTGCCTGCATTATTCTACACAGGTGGAGCATGTCTGTGAGGGAGCTGTTCTCCTTAAGCTGGAGATGTTGGCCACATTGTTCTACACCGGTAGAGCTCATTCTTTCATGACAAAGCTTACTATCTTCAGCACTAGGAGAATCACAGGATATAAAATTCTCTGGGACACAGCCCGGAGTAAAAACATTTTATAACTTTATGTTCTCAGTTTCAGATTTATGGTTTGAATAAGAACTTTTCCACTATAAAAACTGTAAAAAAAAAAAGTTCAATGAGAAATTTTTGGAAGCTACCTGAGAAATTCATTGACAGTGCCAAGAAAGTTGGAGAAATTCTTATTTATGACTAATTTCAGAATTATAAGAAAATGAGATTTAAAAGAACATTTAAAAGCATTGCAATCACTGAGAGAAAAGTAAGTTAATGTTGTATTGACTCTCAACATCTGCTTTCTGGTATATCAGTGGTTTTCTGAAGATAGTTGTCTGTATATTCATCCTCCTCAGGAGTGTCCTCCAGAGCCCTCTTAAGAACCATTTTGAGGGACCGATGCTTTCTACGCCGCCTAAAGGAGCCTACAAGGAAGTAAATGATGGGATTGGTAGAGCTGTTTACACAGGATAGGACTGCAGTAACTTGGTAAATGTGACAAAAGGGGTAATGTAAATGGATCCCAAACCAGTATAACAGGAAAAAGTAGAGCCCAAGAGGCAGGCCACAGATGAGGTAGACCATCATTGTGAGAGAGATTGTAACATACAACCTGGACAGTGGTTTACGCCTGGAACCACAGAGGATCCTCACCAGTAGGGCCAGACTGGACCCAAAGAGAAGTATAAATAAAAAAATCAGAAATGCAGTTATAATAAAGTCAACATTTTTCCACAAATGATGATGGGTCTCACCCAGGAATCCTGAGAAGAACCAATCAAGGAAGCCCATGAGAAAGGACAGAACCCAGATTAGGGCACATATGATAGCTGACATGTTTCTTGGGCGGTGGCAGTGGTACCAGATTGGCCACAATACAGACAGGCAGCGCTCCGTGCTAATAGCACTGAGGATGCTCAGGCCTGAGATATAGGGAATGATTGCTGCATTACTTAAGATTTCTTTGCTTAATTTATGGGCATAGATGCCGTAGAAGTGAATGATCCGTAGCAAAGAGTCAATAAAGTGGCAGCAGAGGAAGAAGGAGTCTGCCAAAGCCAGGTTGAGGATGTAGACTGAAATGGCTTTCCTGTGCATGCGGAATCCCAGGAGCCATAGTACAGTGGTGTTTCCTGCCAATCCAACCAGGTCAATGATGAGGACCAGGAAGGACAGGGTCAGGACTGGACTGCAGTTGGGATGGCCAGTTTCATTCAGTGGTGTAGATTCTGTGTTGTGGGATGAGATGGTTGGATCCATGCTCACAAATCTTCCAGTAGTGTCCCTGAGAACACAAACCATATTTGAGCACCTTAATATTGCCCCTTCATCTCATGATCATAATGTAGTACAGATATTATTTTCAACATGGCTCGATAAAATCATTTATAAATAAAAGGCAAGTAACATGACTGGATGGATTAAGAATTCTGGACTGTGGATTCAAATGCAGAGCTTGTTTATACTCTGTAGTCTGGGTCATTCCTCCTGTGTATAACTCAGGACCTTTAAATCACATGGGAATGATTCATGTCATATCCATGTGTTCCATGAAACAAACTTCTCCAGTCAGTGGACTACATGGAGTGAGCACTACTCTGCTCTGGACCAGAAATTTTTCTCCTGTAGAAGGACTGAGAAAAACACAGAGGTGATCACGACACCCCCGCAACCAAGATGGCTCCATCATCCATGGAGAATGAATAGCATGTTTTAGGGCCACAGAGGTAAAGTAAACTACTTCTAGGACATTTGTTAGGATGACTTAGTCTGGTGATCTAGATGGGACTCAGTGGGGGTAGTTCTTAAAGACAAAGGTACTTTCTATATTTTCTAGGGTTTAGTTTTTTTGTATGTCATAGTGTGCTCTTTTCTGTTTTAAGTATGTAAATGTAAAAATACCATTTAAAGATTTTGTGTGTGTGTGTGTGTGTGTGTGTATCCTTGTAGAGATCAGAGTTGAAAGATTTGGTTCTCTTTGTCGTGGGGATTGAACTTACGCCATCAGGCTGGACGGCAAGTACTTTTTTCTACTAAGACATCTTACTGGCCTACATTGTGGCATTAATATTTTCTTAACAAGTAAAAGAACAAATGAGGTTGCTTCTAGCAGTAAATAATTTGGATTAAGTAAAAAGAATAAGTTAAAATAAATGAAAAGAATCAATATACACACATTTACAAAGTTATATAGTAAAATTTCATTCATTATTTTATAGATAGGTTTGTATATTTGGAATGATATCTATGGCCAAATAATTAAATGTCTTTGTTATGAGAATTCAGGATAACTTTGGCTAGCATCTAGAAACATTTTGTTACACAGTATGAGTTCAGGGCTTGGGCTGGAGCTGAAACCCAAAACCCACTGTTTCTGGCAAGTGGTGATGTTAAACAGCACAGCAGGAGCACATTGTGTAGCAAAAAGACTCATCTGTGGAGGGCAGGAAGCAGAGATGGGGTGCCTCTGCTAGATTCTCCCTTCTTTCTCTTTTGTTACATTGGTCACTCTGGATAGCTTCTCTGATGAAGCTATTCACATTCCTTCTTGGACTCTCCGTGTTGATGCTTGCCTGCAGTGCCCTTTCAGACACATTAAGAAGTGTGATTTTGTAGAATTTTCTTAATCCAATCAAGTTGTCAGTCATGCTTAACCATTATGAACCCAACCCATATCAATTTAACACCTAAGTACATCTCCTTAAATCATCCTGAAATTTCCAAATAAAAACAAATATCATGGTCATGATTTTACTTATCATGATAGAGATAACCTGTGTACAACTGAAATACGGTAATCCACTCTTTAATCTCAGCAGTTTTAGCTTGCTCAGCAGCCAACAGTTACAAATACCTTTTGAGACTCAGACTAATAATCTCTGCTGTCATTCCCTGTCAAATAGTACAAAAAGTCAAATGTAGAAACTTCCAGCATACAATCTCATAGAGGAAATGTTCTCATTCTAAAACAGAGAGCCAGGAGAATGTCAAGAAAGTATGGGCCCAAAGCAAGAAGGAAACCCATCATTGCACACATTAACTCTTGCATCTTCATGGCCATCGTCAGGGTCACATGGCACAGCATGTGACCTCAAAGGCTTCCTGAGCCTGTGCTGTCTCCCTACAGCAGTTTTCAGCAGATGTTTCACGTTTCTGGCATCTCCAGTTTTCTTGGATTTTAATTTTGCCTTCAGCTTTATTCTTACAGCAATTTAGTCAATAGATTCAAGGCATGCACATCAAAATACCATCAGGTATTTTGGATGCTTATTGTACAATTTGTGAGCAAATGCAAAAGACCTAGACAGTTAATATCATCTCAAAAGTGAAAAACCAAGTTATAGGACACACACTAATAGATATAGATTTCACACCAAGCTCTGGTCATCATAATAGCAGGTGTGGGTGTAACTAGACCATATATATATATGCAAAATAGTGCAAGATAGTATTTCAGCACTTCTAGCTAGATGGTTTCTGTCACAAATATTTAACTTTACTCTTGTGTGAAGGTAGCCACAGACAATTCATAAGTAAATGTTTCTCTCTTTCTCCTTTCTTGTCCCCTCTTATATTTGTTTCTGCCCATTCTCTCCCCTCATTACCTACCTACCCACCTCTCTCTCTCTCTCTCTCTCTCTCTGTCCACACACACACACACACACACACACACACAAGATATGTCTTTATGTCTTTATATGCTATTACAGCTGTAATTTTCATGAACTAATATTTCAAACTAGCCCTGGTAGATAAAAGAAATCATGACATTAGCAGGACCCAGACATTTCCATTAGCACTCAGGACTACCAACCCAGAGCTGACACCACTCACAATGCCCTGGACCCTCTCCGGTTAATCATTAATCAAGAAAATGTTCCACAGACTTGTCCACAGGCCATTTTCATGGGGCTATTTTTCTCAACTGAGGTTCCAAATGACTCTAGCTTGTGTTAGGTTAACATAGAACTAGACAGCAAAATAGATAAATATGCTTTTTTGTTCCAATCACTGCTTTAATTAGGGTTTCCTCAACTTAGTTTACTGGAACCTCCAGTATTCCCCTGGGAAACCAACCACTACACAAGCACCCACAAGCATGATCTCTCATTCTCAGGACTGCCTTGTGGTGTTGGAATTACTGTCTGTGTCACAGGGATGGAAACAGGCACAAAATTAAGTATTTTTAAGAGATGAGATGCCTAGTTCCTGTGGGCACTAAATACCATATTCCTCTTTACAGAGGAATGTTCTCTAGCTAGATACTGGTACAGACCTCAGCAGTTCCTACCACCTACAATATCACATCTCTAGAATTTCTTAAAATAAGAAGAGAAATGCCTGGGATTTGAGAAAACAGGGCTGTGGACCCGCCATTATCTTGTCCTGGGCTAGAAATTTTCTCCCAAACAGCAAAAAAAGCCTCAGGCTGCAATCATGACTGTGGGAGATGTTTTAAGAGAGTCTGACTTCTTGCTAGCACAGATAATGAAGATAGCTGGTTATGTGGAAACAGACCCTGGAAAACAGAAATATCTGTTTTCAAGAATCTAACTGTGAGTGGCACACTGTGTTCTTGATCTTTGGTAATCAAATGGCTGAGTGGAAGAGGAGCATGATGGGTTAAATGCAAAAGCAAACATGAGTCACAATTGTAGGTAAAGCAAGGTGAAGAATATTATATTCTTTAGGGCTCTCTTGGACAGCTCTGCGTTTAGAAGAATTTCCTGAATATTACAGGGATGTTCCCTTCTCTCATGGTCAGTGTTGGATCCATTTCCTGCTCCCCTGGTAACCCCAGAAAGGGAAGCATCACATTTGCCTCCCTAGGACTTAAAATGACACAGAAAAGATGAAGATGTCAGAATTTTGTTGAGGTACGTTAAGGGAAAGATACTTCCTCGTGCTCAAAAGAATGGATTGAGTTCTACCCCTAACTCTGGGTAGAGATGTGACTCTGGTCTGCTCAACAGATTACAACATCACATACGTTTACCTCCTCCCTTGAGTTGACCAAGCTGCACTTGTCAGTCACCTGGCCAGGAGATTGCTCAGGTGGTGGAAGGAATGACAATTCAGTCATCCTTCAGAGGAGTACCACCCACTAAGCAGCCAGCTTTGAGCTTCCCTCAGATGGTATAGAGTTAAGCCTGTCTGCTTCTCTGAATGCACTCTAATTTAGAAAAGTGTAACACTCTCTTTTCTTTCTGTAGATCTCCGGGCTTTTTTTGAACATGGGCCAAAAGCTCAAGCAAGCTTTTCCTGATACTCTAGACTTTCTTGATCATTTCTGAAACCCACATTCCTTTCTACCCAGAGATTCTTCCCAACTATCATTGCTGGCTTTCTTGCAATGTCAAAAGGCATGGCTTTTTCTCTTCCCCTTCTCTGACACCCTCCTCCTGGCAGCTGCCCAGATTTACAGCTTGCTTACTTTGTGTTTTTGCTTTGAAATTTTTAGTAAAACTGTTATTGAGCTTTCTTCTGAATCTGTATTTACAATTTTTTTTGGGGGGGGAGTGTTAAAATTCTTTTATTACTGAGGGAACCCTGATTTCTCCCACAACACAAGAACTCATTATGGCTTGGCTGAGCATGTAGATTTATTTTTGTACACAAATCGTGTGTGTATGGGTAGGCTGGGTTGGGGGAAGGTGGCAGAGGGTTATATATGAGTCTGGACTGAATTACCCAGCAATAAAGAACAGAAGAAGGAGAGTGAGGTCTCAGTGCCAGGAAAAGAGGTAGAGAAATTAAAACAGAACAACAAAAGGAAGACCTAATTGGTGTGGTGTGAAGTAAGCCACATGAGTGGATTCCATTCTCTCTCCCAGGAGATCTTTAGTGGTATTCACTTTTCAGGAAAAAGGCTTGCTTGAGAGGAACTTTTGAAGGGAAATAGAAGTGTAGGACTTAAACTATAAAGAGACAACACACACACACACACACACACACACACACACACACACCCTAATTGTAGAAATAGCAACTGAGCTGAAATCAACTGCTATTTTCTTTTGGTTCTTTCAACAGTTGAAGAGGTAAGAACTAACATTTTATTTTAAATTTTAGAAATGAGAAAAGGAAGTCAGTAAAGAGGAAGAGAGATATGGGTATAAGCCAATTAAGGACAGATGTCCCACTCCAGTGACTCTCTTCTGCCTCACAAATTAGATGTGACTCCCCTCAGAAGACACACCTAGAGAGGAGGCTCCCAGTGGACAGAGAGGGTCAGTTCATTCTTCTGTCAGGCAGAAAATATAGTTTTTTTTTTTGACAAGCTTTCAAAACCTTAGTTGGCTGGAGGGTATGGGAAGGAAACAAGGATCTTTGTTGTCTGGACACAGTGCCTTTCAGTTTGAGCATGTGGTCTTAGAGTCACCAGGAGATATCACCAGGAGATTGGAGGGGGTGGTGAGTGGCAAATTTTTGGTTCCTAGCTCTTGACCTGTGAGGTTGTGAGTTGGCAAAGGCAGCAACTCTCTACTTGCATGACTGTCCTTTTCTGTGACTACAACTATAGCTAGGATTTATTCTCTTCTGGGAAACACTTCTTCTCTGACTATATAGGGTTAAATTCAGTGCTCTACTATTGCCTGCCTTATGGTGAAAAATCACGCATTATCAGTATCCCTCAGTCCTTCCTATGACTGTAAACAGCCAAGGCACATTCCTCAGGTATTTCAGTCTGTGCTAACATTTTCCTTTGATACCTTCTCAGGTCTCAAATATGCAGAGGAAAATGACACTGAGAGGCAAATAAAGCAATGAGACCTGGTTAGTAGCAGTCAGTCTGGGAAACAAGGTCTGAATGTGATCCTGACCCATTCTTCCCTTTTCTTTCTTTATTTTTTGAGACAGACTCTTTTCATGACCTTGTAGCCCAGGTTGGGTTGCAATCTTCTGTGTAGCCCAGGCTGACTTCAAGTGAATGTAATCCTCCTTCCTCATTCTCCCAAGTACCAAGCTCAAGGGAGCATGCAACCCCATTAGCTTTCACCTTGCTTGGTAAATGTAAGATGCACTGTTCTCCCCATGGCAACACACTGGAAAAACTGGGATAAAAGAAGGGTCAATGGTCTTGGTAACCTTACTGACATTCCTCCCATATTCAAGGTTGCCAACATTCTTTTCAGAAGGAAGCCTCATGTCCAGCCTTTCCTTGGAGGAAGTCTACTGGTCCCCACATGCAGCTTCTCAGCACTGAAACAGAAGGATATGAACACAGCCAATTTTGTTTTTAATGAACTCTGGAAACAAACGTATCTGGACACAAATCCTTACCTTTCTTGCAATGCTCTGTCAGGAGGTGAAGAGCTGATTTGTGCTGAATTTGAAGTCTTCTGGGGTTGTGGATACTAAAACATCCTTTTATGTCCCCTAAGAAATGCCGGCAGGAGTGTTAGTAAGAGCTAGTGACCAAGTGAGACTTACTGAGATGCCGGGCAGCCCATGTGTTTTCTTGGACTGTGGGTTAATAAGATACCAAAGCAATGTGAGACACAATTCTTCACAGAGATATTTCTGGATGACTTCCCAGTTTCCACTCATATATGAGCCTCTCCCACTCCACCTTATCTGGTATCCCCCCACCTCTGTAAGTAAGTGCCATTTCTGAAGCTTTAATTGCTAACTATGAGCCTAGACAGTAATGATGTTAGCTAAATTGAGCTGCATGTGAGATTTATAACTAAAGTACATTATGGTGTCTCTAGAGCATCCTCCGGGCCCAGCTCTTTTTCTTTCCTGTTTTCTTCACCTGATACCTGACTTGTCAGTGCCCTTTTATTGTAACAGTCAGACAAGTGCACACACAGCCAACTTTTCCCCGAGTCCCACTCTCCAGATGTCACGCTTATACTTTCTCCTTCCATTGCTATTTTAAAATCTCTGAGTAGTAAAGTTATACTTCTGTTTTTAGTTATTTGTGTTGAAAGCTGACAACTGAATATTCCATTATAAAACAGAGTTCAATCTATGTAGTGTATACTGCCTCCTCCCTCCCTACATGAAATTTATTACTTACCTACTTTTGTGGAGTGGAAACAATAACATTTACAGGGGTTATTTATCTCCTATTGTATCCTTTCTTGAGCCACACTTCATAACCAGATTTAGCTATTTGTCATCTAATAATGTCATTTCAAAGTCAATCTGTTTTAAGTACTTAGAAAATTATTTATTGGATTTCTTCTACATAGCACAAAACACAATTTGTGTTCTTTCCAAACTTGCTGAATCTGTTTTCATTATTTGTATGTGTACGGTTTCAGGGTTGAGCACTCTTCAATGGACAGCCAATAAGGCGTCAACCTTGGGCGAGGCTAATTCTCCTTTTCCCAGTAATCATTTGTTGCCTGTAGTTCTTTGTCTAGGGGTGGGACCTGGTGAAAATTTCCCTTCCACACTAAAATGTCCATTACTATTGCCATTGTTGCCTTCTTGTTTATGTAGCTGTTTCTAGAAGAAACAGTTTCACAGCAGGCTTCCTGGTATTTTAGCTCTTAAAATCTTTATGCCCTCTTCCATGATGTTCCCTGGGTCATAGATGCAGGAGCTATGATGTAGATGTGTTATTTACTGGGGCTGGGATCCCATGATCTGTTAATCTCTGCACTCACTGTGCTCAGTTGTAGTTTTCTGTGGCAGTCTCCATTTGCTGTAAAGACAGGTTTCTTTGAGGAGGGGTGGTAGCTACATTTATCTCTGGGTATAAGGATGGGTAGAATTTAGAATGTAGAAAGTAGTTATTCTGGTCTAGCAAAGTGTCGGAAGAAGATTCTTTTTAAGAAATATATACACAATTTGTTTTAATTAAGCTGAAGAAATGAAAATAAGGGCAATCTGATAATAAAACTTCACTAGAAGTAACTCCAAAAGGTGGGATTTTTTGAAGTGAATGTAAGAATTTGATGGGAAAAAAAATGGGTTTGGAAAAGCCCCATTTTGTGACCGAGTTAGCAATTTATAAGAGATCTGAGGCTCTTCTCCAATTATAAATGTCCAAGTTTCTTTAAAGATATATCACACAAGTTCAAATATCAGTCCAAAAACAAGGAGAAAATGCCAGTAAATGCTTATAATGGTGTGCTCTAAAAATAAGTATACCCTTTTTTTAAAGTTAAACCAACAAGAAATTACCATAAAGCTCTTAGAATCATGCCAGCTTATCAAGTAAGAATGAAATGTGCATACATAGCAGGTTAAATTAAAATTAAAACCATTGTAAATTTATGCTGTGAACAGCATAAGAAATCATTTTGATAAAATTAAAGACCCATTAAAAGGAGAAACCACACAAAAATAAAGGAATATGGAAAAGTACACAATTAAAGTTCTGCTGTAAGTTACTAAGAAGTCACAAACCACATCTAAGCATTTCCACAAGAATAAGCTCACGAGACAGAGGGATAGTTCATGAGACAAAAAGTAATATAATTAGAAGGGGCACAAACATCTGACGAAATAATTAACATGAAATGAAGCAAACAATAGGTACTTGTAACTCTGTGCTTCAAAACTCAGCAATAAGAATGTTCTTGAATTCAGGATTGAGAGAATGATAACTGCCCTGGGAAGGAGGGACCCTGAGAGAACAGTTTTCTTTTGCAATTATAAGGTGGGATGCTGTCAGAACAGATGCATCTCAAAGGAGGTTTCCATCATGTGTCTTCCTATTTTCTTCTTACCTAAGGCCCATCTCAGGTTTACTTTCAAAATCCAGGGATGTATCATGAAGCCCCAGATGAGAGGCAGCTTTGTTGATAGAAAGAATCACCACTGAGTGTCTAGCCCTACATTGGATTCAATATTCTGACCCATAACTGGAATAGGCTCTGAATGTGATTATTCTGTGAGCAGTGTCCCATCTCCCAATTACATTTGTTCTTGCCCTCTTTCCTAAAAAGCAAAAACAAAACAAGACAAAACAAAAAAACAAAAAGCCAATTCTGAACGTAGACTGTCACTCCTTGTCTACCACAGGCAGCTAGATGATTCCTCTTAACAAAATTGCAATGTTCCACTTCTTCTTTTTTGAAAAGAATTTTTGTTCTTAATTTTCATGGATTAACAAAACTCTACATCATAAAATAGAAACAGTCGTGGCATGCACACATGTATGTAGAGTCAGTTTCTTGTGGGTTTGCTGTGCATTATGGGTAGCAGTTCACAGATACTTCTCCTTGGACCTCAGAACTGGCTCTGAAATTAATAAGAACCTGAAACACCAGAAGAAAGGTAGGTCTGGTCTCAGGCACACTCTAGACAACATGGGGCAGAAAAAGAATTCAAGTGTTAGAAGAACGTCAAGTGTCTCTCAGCAGCTTTCCAAGCTAGTGTCAGGTTAGGCGCAGCAATGTATTGAAACCTAAATATGGGAAACATGCACTTTAATTTTTTTATTATTTAACACAATTTTAAAATTTAAATATATTTTGATAATTCTTTCCCTTTCCCAAGTTTGTCTAGAGCCTTTCTTCCTCCCAACTTTAAGCTCTTTCTCAAAAAACAAACCCCAAACCCAATACAATAGCAAAACACCCTAAACCTAGGAAACAAAATACAATATTTCCCCCAAAAGAGAAAAGGAAAGCAAAACCAACCAACCAAAAATGCCCACCCCCATCAAAATGTGACCAAATAAAAGCACACACACAAAACTGTGGAGTCCACTGACTGTTGGGCAACTACTCCTGAACATAAGATCTGCCTGAACTGGTTGATATATCAAGTGCCATTCCACTGGAACAAAACTGACTTTCTCTCTCTTAGCACATATAAATGACAGTGCCATTTGCTAACCTTTACCCTAGTGGCAACATTTATGTTCATTGATTCATTCATCTAAAAAAATTATAACAGAATAAAATATAATAAGGTAAAACAAAAATCATCACATCAAAGTCTGGCAAAACAGATTAGTGAAGGAAAAGGGCCCAAGAGAAGGTGCAAGGGTTAGAGACCCACTTGTTTCTATGCTCAGGGATACCATAAAAACACTAAACTGGAAGCCATAGTATAAGTGTATAGGACCTGGTGCCGACCTGGGCAGGCCCCGTGCTTGCTGCTTCAGTCTCTGTGAGTTCATGTGAGCTTTGTTCGTGTTGATCTAGAGGCCTTGTTTTCTTGGTGTCCTCCATCTCCTCGGTCTCCTATATTCTTTTTGCCTCCAATGCCACAGGGTTTCCTGAGCTTTGAGGGGAGGAAATAGATTATTTCCTAAGGCCTATGGCATCATCAGCCCCAGGAAGCTAACCAGGTGTCCAGATCCACAGCTCCTTTGTAGGACATTCAATGGCGAGGAAAGGGCTCAGGAGAATGTACACATGATGAGTAACGTTTTCCTTGGTGGCAGCAATGGCACTAGATGGTCATCAATTGATTAGGTAGTGTTTGATGCTAATGCTGAGCATGCTTGGTTCTGTGATGTCTGAAAAGGTTGACATTGGGGTTAAAAAATACAACGGAGGTGTGGAATGGTTGGAAAATGCTGGGAACTTACAATGTGGTGGCACTGGAAGAAATTAAGTCAGGTCAGACTGAGAATTTAGATAGATCCGTTCTTAAACACATGAAGTCCAAGGTCCACCATTCACCCACATCAGCTGCCAGATGAACTAGGGCAGTGATGGACACATGCAGACTTAGGAATCAGGGCCTCCAAGTCACAAGGTGAGGAAGCTTTTAATACCACACGTTGATGTGTTTCTTCCTTGGGATGAGATAATTGAAATCCTCTACTGATGCTCTAGGAAGACTCAACATGAAATGTATGAAGGTACTCATTCTTAGGACCACGCTGCCATGTGGAAATTACTGAACCTATATTGCAGGGGAGAAAAACAGATGAATGTAGAGAACAGATTACTTACTGAGCTCCAAAGAGTTCATGAACAGATATTCAAACTGAGGTCATGTTGACTATGAGCTTGTGGTCTGGTCTCTATTGCAGCATAGGTCCACATTGATGTGAGACAGGTTTGGGCTAAAGAATCAAGCATTACTTTGCTCAAGGATAGACATTTTCTCTCAACTGCCAAAATTCAGGAAGATGAGAGTTGTTGCTGGTACCTTTATGATGAAGAGTGCGCGTGCCAAGAGGAGAAGATAGGTCATGGGCTTTTAAAAAAAAATCACAGAACTTTATTAAATTTGAAGCCACATTTTAAGGATAGCGTGAATGATTTCCCAAACTGAATTGTTGTAGCAGAGGTAGTGGGGGATGCACTATAAGAGATTTGACTAATCCCTAATATGGGGAAAGTTTCATGTGAGGAAAAAAAACTAAGAATAACTTAATTCCTTTTATGCTTTAGTCAAAAGTTTTAAAATGTTTTAGTGCTGAGGATAAACACATACTGGATGAGAATTCTGCTCCTGAAGCAGAGCCGCAATCTTTTTGGTTTTTCCTATTTTGTTTTATTTGTTTGTGTTTTGTTTTTATTATTTATTTTTTATTTATGTAATTTATTTTTTACTTATTCAATTTACATCCTGATTGCTTCCCGGTCAATCTCCCATCCTTCCCCCCATCCTTTCTCCCCTTCTCCTTTGATCAGGTAGGGGAGGCCCTGGGTATCTCCCCCACCCACATCAAGTCACATCAAGTCTCTGCACACATCCTTTCCTACTGAGGCCAGACAGAAAGCCCAGCTAGAAGAACATGTCCCACATGCAGGCAACAGCTTTTGGGATAGCCCCACTCTGTTTGTTCAGGACCCACAAGAAGAGCAAGCCACACATCTGCTACATATGCACAGGGAGGCCTAGGTCCAGCCTATGTATATATTTTGGTTGTAGTAGAATTTCTGAGAGCCCCAAGGGTCCAGGATAGTCGACTCTATTGGTCTTCCTGTGGAGTTCCTATCCCCTCCAGGGCCTGCAATCTGGAGCTTTATGGGCTTGAGAGGCTTATGACCTTTGCTAGGACTGGTGTGAGGATGGCTGGGCCTGATGGGTTACAAATGACTCACTGTGCCAGCTGCTGAAGACAGAATCCATTTTTACATTTTACATTAGACACATTGCACGGTGTCTAGCTGTCAGTACTGTACACCATGATCTCACTGTTCAGTAAATGAATGAATGCACAAATGCAGGTAAGAGGATATTTGGATGAATTGAAAAAATGAAAAACCAGTTAAAGCCACAACAGCACATAGGCGTGTTGATCGAAGGAAATTGAATTTAATATAATTCTTTTTGCAAACATTTTCTTCTGACTTTGGAGCAATTATTTACGTGGGTCAGTCTAAGTAAGTGAGTTTTACCATTACATGCTTTTAAAGTGTGTACTCAGTGAGGCTTTGAGCACTTTAGAAACATTTTAATGCTCACTGCATATGGGGTTGGGCTTGTATTTGAACTAATTTACCCAGAAATATGGGGAAAGAGGGGTCAGTGAGGAGAGGCCTGGATGCCATTGAAAAGAGGTATTTGAAGAAGAGAAATATCTACAGAAGAAGAAGAGGTGTATAATGTAAACATCCATCTCTCTGAGGACATCTTTAATAGAATTAGTTTTCATATGTTTTTTCTTGAGAGGAGCCCAAGAAGAACATAAGTACAGTGTTTGAAATATAGAGAAATGCTTAAGATGATTTCTACTCAGAAAACACAACCAGCTCATCTCTGGGTCAAAATCAGCAGGCGACTGTGTGTAGCAGGTATTTTCCCCTTTAGTCCTTGTATGAGCTCATGATGTAAATGCATGTTCTTTACATACTTCTTTACAGAGAATGGGATTATAAACCATGTGGCCTCATATACTCTGAACTTGAATACAGCATGGCAGCCTCGGGGCCTGTAGATTTGTTTTTTCTATTTTAAAATTTTAATCAAAATATAATTACACCATTTCCTTCCTTCCATTTTCTCTCTTCAACCCCTCCAAACCCCTTTTACTCCCTGCCAACTCATGGCTTCTTTCCCTTTAGTTATTACTGTTACATATTTGTAAGGATAAACTTATAGACATAAGCTACTGACCCCATTCACTAATGTTGCTTGTAAACACATAATTTTAACGCTGAAAGTTTGATATTGTATAGCCAACTATGGGCTCATACCAGAGGAAAATGAAGTTTCTGTTTGTAGTTCTTAATCCCCTATCATTCTTTTTCTAGGGACTGGTTCCTATGAGATCTCCTCCCTCCACGTTAGCATGTCATGGTCATTATTTTAGGCATCTGTATTGTTGCAGTGTCGTGGGTGTAGCTTTCCTGTCATTATTGGGAGACCTGCTCTTGAAGCAGACTTCATGAGCCTCTGCTTCTTACAATCTTCCCACACCTCTTTCCAAATCTTCCCCGAGCCTTAGGCACAGAGGTTGTGTTGTGTATTTATCTTTTGGGGCTAGGTACCCCATGGAAGTTGTTCTCTACATTGTGACTGGTCTTGGTTGTCTGTGATGGGCTCCTACTGCTTCAAAAAAGCTTTGATGAGAGCTGCACTTAATGTGGGTATAAGCGTAAGTCTTTAGAATACTGTTGGGAACGGTGCTGATCTACAAAAGTGGCAATAATAGACTCTCCTGTTAGATCTTTGACCTCAGTAGGTTTGGGTGGTTGTATAGGTTTCCAGTATCAAGCATGGTTTTCATCTTGTGCTGGTCTTGGATCCAATTAGAGAACTGTGGGTTACCGTCATGGTATGAGTACCACTACATGCCTTGAGGAGTATCTTGCCATGCTGCTCCGTGTTCTGGTTCATAGCCATCACACATGGGTGTAACTGGTTTCCTCCCTTTGGCAACTCGCACACACCTTCTGGTACTATGAAAGTTAGCGCTCAGGAAGGAGACATTCAGGTCAGAGACAGCTTGATTACCCCCAGTACTGTGTCTGAAGTACATGGCACCTTTGGCCATAGGGACTTAACTTCAGCCTTTTGGAAGCAACCAAGAGCAATAGCAACAGTCTATACTGTTGGGGACATATAATCTGAGGTAGCCACAGAAACCAAGAGCAATAGCAACAGTCTATACTGTTTGGGGACATATAATCTGAGGTAGCCATAGAAACCAAGAAAGAAAAATAAAGTCATGAGAGGGCAACCCTACCTAGGGGAATAGTGAGCTACATATCCAACTTGAAAAGATGGTTCTCATGTCTGGTGCTGGGGTTTTTGTTAGGTGGTCTATGGAGGTTGTGAGGATCATTGTCAGCCCAAGTGTAACTTCATTTAATTAATATATATATATATATATGTATATATACATATACATATATATAATATGCAATTTATGTAAATATAGATTAATATGTTTCTTTGTGGATTTTCAGACATCTTTAGTGTCATTTATCCTCCCTCCCTCTTCCGCTGTATTGGCCTTCCTCCTTCCTCCCCATTAAGGCTTCCCTTGCTAGTTTCCCGTTTCTCCCTTTATATCACTCTAGCCCACTATTCCCCTATGTAGGGTTGCCCTCTGATGACCTCAGTTTTCTTTCTTGGTTTCTGTGGCTACCTCAAATTATATACTCTTATGTGAAGCTATGTGGCTAGAAAGAGAACACATGTATTTGTCTTTCTGGGTTTGAGTTACTTCACTCAATATAATCTTTTTTAGTTCCATCTATTTACTATTTATTTAAGGAGTGGTATAGCTAGGACATGTAGCTGATCTATCTTTAGCATCTTGAGAATTGTCCATATTGATTTCCAGAGTGGTAGCACTGGTTTGCAATCGCACAAAGATGGATTGAGGGTTCTTTACCTCCACAACCCCTCCAGCATTTATTGTGAGTTGTAAGATGAAATCTCAAATTTATTTTGATTTGTATTTTTCTAACTACTAAGGATGATAAACATATTTTGAGATATTTCTTAGATATTTTATTTTCTTCTTTTGATAATTCTCTGTTCAGACCTATAACCCATTTTTAAGAATGAGTTGGTTTCTGTATGTTTGATTGATTGAGTTTGACTCTTTTTTTTTAATTGGATATTCTCTTTATTTACACTTCAAATGTTATCCCCTTTTCCGGTCCCCTACCCCAGAAACCTTCTATCCCATCCTCCCTCCCTCTGATTCTATGAGGGTGTTCCCCCACCCACCCACCCACCCACTCCCACCTTCCTGCCTTGGCATTCCCCTATACTGGGGCATTGAGCCTTCACAGGACCAAGGGCCTCTCTTTCCATTGATGCCCAACAAGGCCATCCTCTGCTACATATGCGGCTGGAGCCATGGGTCCATGAGTACTCCCTGGTTGGTAGTTTAGTCCCTGGTAACGCTGGTGGGGGGGTGTTTCTGGTTAATTGATATTGTTATTCTTCCTATGGGGTTGCAAACCCCTTTAGCCCCTTCGGTCCTTTCTCTAACTCCTCCACTGGGGACCCCATATTCAGTCCAATGGTTGGCTGCAAGCATCCGCCTCTGTATTGGTCAGACTCTGGCATAGCCTATCAGGAGACAGCTGTATCAAGCTCCTGTCAGCATGCACTTCTTGGCATCCACAATAGTGTCTGCATTTGGTGACTGTATATGGGATATAGCCTCAGTGGGACAGTCTCTGGATGGCCTTCCTTCGGTCTCTGCTCCACACGTTGTCTCCATATTTCTACCTGTGAGTATTATGTTCCCCCTTCAAAGGAGGACCAAAGCACTCACATTTTGGTCTTCCTTCTTCTTGAGCTTCATGTGGTCTGTGAGTTGTACCTTGAGTTTGACTCTTTTCTGAGTTCTTTGTGTTTTCTCTGCTAAGCTTCTGTCAGATGTACAGCTGGCTGAGATTTTCTCCCACTCTGGTAGCTTCCATTCCATTTGATTTATTGCTTGCTTAGCTGTTTTCTAACCATCATTTGTTAAGGATGCTGTATTTTCTCTATTGAATGTTTTTGGCATCTTTGTCAAATATCAGATGGCTGCAGTTATATGTACTCATGCTTGTGTCTTTTATTTTGTCCCGTTGATGTACATAGGGTCTGATGTTTTCACCATCTCTTTGAATGTATCTCCATTTATTGTACAACCATCATATATGGCTGGGGAAAAGCAGAGGATTAAGTCCCAAGTTAAATTAATACACAGAGTAAGAGAATCAAACTTCAGAAACCAAAGTCAATCAGATTGTGACTAATGAGAAGTGAGTGAAATCCAGTTACAATCTGGTAGCAGGATTCATGACTCATAAAAGGCTGCCGTTGCTTCAGAAGTCAGAGCATTCATGGTAGCAGAAGACACTCAAATAGAGCATGATGCTCTATCTTCTGGAGATGCAGAGAGGCACAAAGGGAAGAAAGTAACTACTACAAGCTCTCTTAGAGAGATGAGCTCCTATAGCCTGGACTTCCAGACAGAATGTGGAAGGAAAACCAGAACCTCTGTTAGTCCCATTCAGCATCTTAATTGTTTCCAAATTATGGTGTGATATATTTAATCTCATTACCAAAACTGGACCTCCATAAGGACTAGGTCCCATCTGCTTTTGTTCAGAATTGTATTTCCATCATTTACAGTGTGTTCCTCTCAGTCTGTACATTGTAACAGCTTTGATAGACATAGGAAGAGACAATGACTTGTAGCATCAGAAGGCTTTCCCCAGGATCATGTCATGAAGAACACTGGAGCAGCACTATTTAAAGCTTTTAGACTCTCTCTCTCTCTGTGTTTGTGTGTGTGTGTGTGTGTCTGTGTGTGCATGCGCATGCACGTGTGTGCACATGTGTATATGCATGTGTGGATAGTGGTGGTGTGCAGGTGCATGTGAATGAAGAAGCAGCAGGAGAACCTGAAGTATCATCTTCAAGAAGACCATTCAACCCCTTTGAAATAGAGTCATTCACTGGCTGGCCAGCAAGCCCCAGGGGTCCTCTTGTCTTCATCTTCCCAGTGCTGGGATTTCACGTGTGTGTCACCATGTCCAGCCTTTTCATGTGGGTTCTTGGGGAACAAACTCATGCCCTCATGCACCAAACATCATTCCTCTCATCTGTTCATTATTTTTTATGCTATACTATTTATTAATTTTGAAGCGCTCTTAAAAAATGTTCATATGAACACAAAAGCTGAGGGACAGATTGGGACTGTAATTATTAGTATAACCTCCATTTAACTTTATATTATACAGAGAGTGAAATTTTTATGCCGGAGAAGACCACATATCTTGGCTTCCCATAGTGCTCAAAGGTACCATGTGTTTAGCACTGACCGATGGCATAGAAGCAGAAGTGATGTGATCTACTCCAGGGACTTGGGGTCAGTTAACAGCTTGTAGTCATCATTTCCCGTCTCCTTGTCTCGTCTGGGCTGTAATGTAGATGTGCTTAGGAGACATTAATGACTATGAGAACAAGCCACGTATCTAGGTTTGGGGAACTGCACCTTGAAGTGGATTCTGTTGACCCAGAATACTTCAGCTAGAGTATCTAGTTGAAGTCTAAGTCGCTTCCTTTGATGTTGTTTTAACATGTCTCCATAGTGCATTGGAGCTTACTTTCCAATAAAAGTATTACACTTTAACTTGTAAAGTTCCATTCCATTTACAAGCCATTTTTTTTATTGCTTCTTAAAAGTTAGAGAAAAGAACTGAGAATCCAAAAAATGAAAATGAATTGAGACAGGAACTAACTCGGTGAGTTTCAGATAGAGAAAACCCCAGGATATATGAGAAAAATATAGCAAAGTGTGAGGGAGAAATCTTATTTGCCAAGAGAATTTTTATTTTATCCATTTCTGACTTCCTTTGACTCCATGAACAAGGCACATGTTTTACCACAGGCTGTATGTGGGCAATTCAGTACCTCTCTCGTCTGGCCTTATACTACTGCAGCTACAGCCACAGTGGCTTTCTCTTTGATGCCTTTAAGACTAAGAGTGGAAGTAGGGTTACACTACTGTTTGCCTTAGGGCATTTCACAATGTGCTGCCAACTTTCCTTAACCTAGCCTACCTTTGAAAATAGTTTTCTCTTGAGGTAGTCCTCCTGGTTGTCAGCCTGGTGCCTTGCTTCATCTTTTACACTATATAGATACACAGTCATAATTTTGGAAAGCAAGAAAAACAATGGAGTCCCATTCTATGACAGCTCATGACTTGAATAAAGGGAATGCCTGTCATCTTGTTCCTTATGTGAATATATGAGTCAGTGTTGGTCAAGAAAACATGTTTCAGTAGCAGCTCTGGGGACACAGAGCAGAAAGGAGAACATTTTGACACTGTTCAATTAGATCAGGGCATGAGAATGACCATGTAATATAAAGTTGAAACTGTATTCCCATCTTATGCTCAGCTCTATTTAAATGCTAAGTTTTAAAAGTTATTCAATGAATAGATGATTATACTAAGGAAATACAGTTTTCAACTTGAACTGTAAAAGACTTTTAAAGCCTACCACAAGCTTAGGTCCCTACGCTTATTTTTGACCACATTGCTTTCTTTCCGCTGAGATGAGTTTCTTAAATATTTTGGATACTGCTCTTACTGGATGCCTCATGACCTGAAAATACTTTCTCCCAAGGTAGGAGGTCTCTTCACTGTTAGCCATTTCCTTTGTTGTGCAGAAGGCAGTGTGATATCATGTGTGTGTGTGTGTGTGTGTGTGTGTGTGTGCATGCATATATAATTTTAGGTAACACAGAAAGAAATTGCTGTTACTGTGACATTTCCATGTATGTATATCATTTTAATTTATTTTTATCAGTCTTTTCTACCTCCTTTCACTTCGCCTTGCTTGTCCCTTTCATTTCTTTAAATAGTTTTCTTTCTTTCATTTCATATATAGCTCATACTCTATGTGGACCTCCCATCTCTTCCCCTTTAGAGCTCATTCAAAAGACCCTTGTAATACTGTATTTGTGGGAATGTAAATTAGATCAGCCACTACGGAAGGCAGTATAGATGTTCCAAAATATCTGAACACAGAATTGCTTAAGTAGCATATGTCCATTCTCTCCAGAGCCCTGCAGCGAGATGAGCATTAAAACAACACTTGAACTCCCTGGTGACTTGTGTTGAAGTTACAGGTATTCTATTTAATAAATTCTTTTTATTTTTTAAAACCTATATTGTTCTTTTTTTAAAAAAGAGCTATTTATTTTATGTATATGAGTACACTATAGCTGTCTTCAGACACACCAGAAGAGGACACCAGATCCCATTACAGATGGTTGTGAGCCACCACGTGGTTGCTGGGAATTGAACTCAGGACCTCTAGAAATCAGTGCTCTTAATTGCTGAGCCATCTCTCTAGCCCCCTAATAAATTCTTTTTAAAATATGTGTCTAAATCACAAGACAGAACAAAAATAAGAATCAGTATCCTGGGAAGAAAGATATGGCTTTCCACATCTGGGGATGGATTATTAGTGTCTGTTTCCTGTCTCAGAACTGACCTTCGCTCAGTTGCCTTGTCCTCTCTGTCCCTCAACTGTTGCTGAATTGTGGTAGAGGATGTGGAGACGTCCCACTGCCTTCCTCTAGGTATTTATAGCTTCCAGTGAAATACTGGACAGGGATATCAAGGAGGAAATCAGATCTTAGTTGCGACAGATATAGAAGCAGAGTGTGTCTGAAGTCTGCTATAACCTAGAGAGCTAAGGCTAGACTTATTCAAATGGATGCTAGCCTCTGAGTATATGCTATGTTCCAGAAAGTTCCCTAGCTGATATAGTTGAGAACAACATGAATTAAATTGAGGAGAAAGTAAAGCCTTTAATATTCTCTTCTAACCAAGAATTATGACTCCTAACTATTATTTGATGCAACTCTGACCTGAGAAGTATTTTCAGCAATGACATTGTCCAGAGTCTTGGGCCTTTAAGGATATTTGTGAATCACAGTTAAAGTGGTTGAGGTGTCTGGGCACTACCTTCACAGACAGAGAACTGTTTTCATTTCTAAAAGTGGATTTGGAGGAGGACTGATTCAAAGTCTGTTCTGCAATGTTTCAGTGATCATGGCTTCAGCCTATTGGAGAAAAGAGAGAAGATGCAGACATGGGGGTTGTGTATGCTCATAACTCATTGGACCTGGAAACTGTCTTAGCATAAGCTCTTCTAGTATCCTTTGTTTAGAAATAGAGCAACTGGACACCATGGTGAGCTTGTAGTCAATCTTCATTAGCAAATCGGCATTAACCTAGGTTTGCCGTGTGTTGATAAGGAGAACAAGCATATTTCAAATAAGTACAACTTTTTAGAGGTGGGTTTGCAAGGTTTACATATTTTCTTCTGTAAACTTTGCTGTATTTTAAAATGTTCTACAGCAAGGATGCATAATTACCAAGTAAAAATAGATGTTTTTATAAAGAAGTCATATCTTCAAAGATCTAGTGAGTCAAACTAATACTCAATAAGATTGGTACCATACTTTTTCTGCTTTCTTGATGTGTTCACAGTTTATTTGATAAATCTTATAGAGGCTGTAAGCTTCCAATTAGATAGTTAGCTCTTTATCCTTACAGCACAGCAGGACTGCCCTACTTTGGCTCCCAGTATTATTGTAGGGTGACATGACTACTGACATACTGGAGTGTGGTCAGTGGAAATGACCCAAGTTGCTTTGTGGCCATAGTGGTTAATATTCATTGTTATCTCTCTAGAGACACTGGGCCCTTAGCTTCCTTTTGAGGCAGAAGTGTTCAGGATAGGAGCTGTTTGAACTTCTCATGATGGGCTTTCCCCCCATATATCCTATAAGAACTTATGTCAGCAGTAATGTGGATAAAAGCATGTGGTTTGCTCTTGGGCATTCAATTCCATGGCATACATGTCTGTTTTTGTTGCAGTCACATACATTTTTGTTACTAAGGATCTGTAGTTTCATTTGAACATAGATATTATTATATCTCCAGGATTATTTCTTGTCAGACTTGCTTTGGGTATTTGAAATCTTTTTGTGGTTTCATATGAATGCTATATTTTTATACTTAGGTTTATAATGTCATTGGAATTTTATGGGTATCTCATTAGATCTGTAGATAATTTTGAGCATCAGGGCTGCACCAATGTTATGTATTCTCTCTGAATGGCCTTAGTTAACACCATTGTGATTCTCCAGAGGGCAATGCTGGGATGGAGTGTGGGCTGTAGATGGAGCAGAGGCAAGACAGTCTTCCCTAGTAACAAGATGTAGGTACCCAGTGTGAACTACGATTAGAGTTGGGTTTTAGTATAATATTGATGTAGGACTGAGACAGGCTCTGTGACTCACTGCTTTGGTTATTTTAGGAAACACATTTTTTCCCTGCATATTAGAATCTCATTTTGACCTCATACAGCTAATATGCTTAGCATATAATATAGTGATTTAAAGAAACACACACGTCTCCCTGTACATACGTTGAATGTATGTGAGATAGGCACTTCTAGCTGGGCTGCCTCGTCTGGCCTCAGTGGGAGAGGAAGTTCCTAGCTTCACAGAGACTTGAAGTGCCAGGGTGGGGGTGATATCCAGGGGTACCTCCACCCACTCAGAGGAGAAGTGGAGGAGGGGATAGAGGAAGGACTGTGGGAAAGGTGACTGGGAGGAGGGCAGTGAGCAGGATGTAAACCGAATAAGTAAAACACAAAGTTAAATAATGGAAAAAAAAAGAAAAAAAGAAAGAAAAGAAACACAGAGTACACGGACTACAGAAACTGCTCAAGAAATGCTAGTGAGGATGAGAATAACGATATTGTTAGTGATGGTGGTAGCAATGCCAGCTTACGTGGTGGGAACTTCCTTGTACAAACTTTGGCGCCGAGAGGCCTTCCCTAATGTTTATCCCTATTTTCAAGAGGTTACTCGTTCTGGCGTTAAATCAATCCAAAACATGAGCGTGTCCATTGATATAGATCCCTATTGATCAATCCAAAACATGAGCGTGTCCATTGATATAGATCCCTATTGATCAATCCAAAACATGAGCGTGTCCATTGATATAGATCCCTATTGTCTGTTTTGTAATTTTAAAATTGTCAAAAATCTTGTTTTTCTAAGATTGATACCAGTGTACCCCCACATTATATCAGAATGCAGTTTGATGCTTTTATACTTTTTGTGCTATATTATTTATCAGTACTGAAGAGTTCCTAAAAAGTTTTCATGTGATCACATAATCTCAGAAACAAGCAGGGACTGTAGATACTGGCACTTTTGGACACGTTTAGATTTACATCTTGTAATAATTCTGAGGTTTTACTATCAGAAAAGGTCTCAATTATCAGCTTCTCTTGATACCCTGTTCTCAACACTGACCAAATGCATGGAAGTAAATACATGATCAATTCCAGGGTCTTGGGATTCATTGAAGGGGAATAGCTTGTATTTCCCATCTCGTTTACCCCTGGGCAAGAATTCTGATGTGCTTGAGAGCCATTAGTGACTGTAAAAATGAACTTACCCATCTAGGTTTGGGAAAGTGCAATTAGGACCGGATTCTGTTGACTGATAACACAGAGCTGCTAGCTTAGGTCTAGATTGCTCCTTAATTAAGTCATTATTTTAATGGGTTTCTATTAGAGTTACAAGAGCTGTATCCCAACCGAAGTCTTACGTCTTATCTTTTAAGTTGCATCCCATTTACAAGGCATTATTGTTTGCTTCTTAAAAGTTAGAGAAAGAAAGTAACTGAGCACAGGAACCCCAAATGGAGGAGTTAGGGGAAGGACTGAAGGAGCTGAAGGGGTTTGCAACCCCATAGGAAGAACAACAATGTCAACCAACCAGACCCCCCAGAGCTCCCAGGGACTAAACCACCAACCAGGGAATACACACGGAGGGACCCATGGCTCCAGCCACATATGTAGCAGAGGGTGGCCTTATGGCCCTTATCAGTGGGGAGGGGAGGCCCTTGATCCTATGGAGACTCAGTGCCTCAATGTAGGGGAATGCTAGGGCGCTGAGGTGGGAGTGGGTGAGTGGAGGGGGGAGCACCCTCACAGAAGCAGGGGTGGGAGATGGGATAGGGGGTTTGTGGAGGGGAAACGAGGAAGGGGGACAACATTTGAACTGTAAATAAATAAAATAACCTAATAAAATACATAAATAAATACACAAACACATGAATAAAAAAAAAGACTATGCAGGAAGGGAAAAGAAAAACGAAAGAAGAGGTAAGGGGAGACTGTAGAAAACGAACGAGAGAAAGGGGAGAAGGGGAGGGAAGTTACGGAGATTTGGAGCTACTTATCTTAAGAGTACCTATTTGTGGTCTTGACTCTACTTTTCTGTACACCTTTATTTGTAGTTCTTAGAGATTCAACATTACTTTTAAAGAAAGCGAAGAACAACAGACAGTGAAGGAAAGAGCATTCAGCCACTGGTGTAAAATTCTGCTGCCCTCAAGGCTCTGGAATGCCAGTTTTTACCACCTATACGAAGGAGAGACACCCTGGGGAACGGTATCAATATTACTCTGTAGTTCTTTTTGCCCAGAGGATTTTTGTTTCATCTGCTTCTATCCTGCTTGACATAGTGATAGACTGGCTTCTGTATCCTTCATCAGTGAGTTGCTTTTCTTCCTGCTTAGGCTGAATTGCACCACCAGGGCACTTGCAGATAAAAGTCAAACTACTTGTGTTTCTCCCATCCC
>JADRCH010000835.1:613-73424 GCA_019843965.1 Rhynchomys soricoides | reverse complement strand
GCTGTCCACAGGGCTCAGTGCTTCTCCCATCCCGGCTGTCCACAGGGCTTAGTGCTATCTCGGTTTCCATGCCTGCTCACTTCTCTGCAGAGCTGTTAATGAAGGGCAGGAAAATCGAAAGCTGTCCAGAATTACAATGGTAAAGATAAGAATGGGTTGGAAACCCGTGCGTTTGGAAGTAGTTTATGCCGAAGGGCAGAACACAGAAGATGATTAGCACTGTGAGCAGGATAGTTCCATACAGCCTGGTCAGTGGCATCTGACATGACCCACACTACACCCTGTCAGGACCAGGCCGGACCCTGTGAGAATCACAAATAAATCAGGTATGAGTACCATACACATTGTCTTGAACCGGTGTCTGTGATTCAGTAGCATCCAACTAGAAAGCTCAGAAGTAGGGATAAAGACCAGAAACCACCACATGTGAGAACTGACGTGTCTTGGTCTGAAGCAGCGGTATCACATAGGGAACAGCACTGATAGGCTGTGCTCCATGTTAATGACACTCTAAATGCTTAGACCTGTGATGTAGGACATGATTATTACAATGATTTTCCTATGAAAGTGTATTTGAAATATTTGATTGATGGGATTAACTGGCTGCAGGGGGTGGAGTCTGGAAGGGGCTGTAACTCAAACACACAGGAGTTTTCATTATTGTATTGTGAAGAACAGGCCCACCAGCAGACCCCAGAGCCCCATGGGAGGCTTTCAATCGGCTCTCTGTAAAACCATTACTGATTTCTGAGGACTTCCAAATATCCCCCTGTGAATACTGTCTTGAAAGCTCACCTGGAACTTCAGACACCACTGGAGTTCCCACAAAGCCATTCTTTCCTCTGTGACATAAATCAGAAGATGGGTCTCATTTCCTACCCCCTCTCTACTGATGCCATGGATGAGACTTGACATTGCCTGATGGGAGACGAATAGACAAGTGTAACTACCATGGTAAGGATATTAATTCCATTCACATCTCTTTTAGCTGGCATGCTGATGTGGTTCAGATTTATATTAATTTTAAAGTACTCAGCTCTCATGTTTTATAACTTTTTTAAGGAGTTATTATATTGTGCTGTATTTGAGGCGCTCTTATATTCTGGTCAATAAGGAATATGGCCCCTTATAAATACCACCATATTTCAAGACATTTTCCATTGTTAGTAATTATCCATAAAGGCCTCAATAAAGGAATACAGTATAAACAAGAAAAAATAACTCCAACGGAGATGATTTTAAAATGACATTTAAATGCAGAAAATTCCCCTCAGAATGAGGACATACAAGGTACTTGTGAAAGTCTCCTATACCGTGGTCATTTTCCTTCTGTCTTTATCTTTCCCATCTGTCATCTCAAAAGAATGGCTTTATTGAATGGCATTGGTAGGATCCCTTTCCTTCAGCTTCACTTGAATTGAGCCACTAGGTGATGCCACCAGGTCCCTGGAAGGCAGGAGAAGGCTTTGTTTCTCATATCTGGCCTCTCTTTTGTGAGGCTATGTGCGCCTTGGCAATGGCAAGGCTTTATTATCTGCCTGCTTATTTAATACAATATTCTTTATTCAATTTTTAATTATCATGTGTGTATGGTCCTGCACATATGAGTTCAGGTACCCGTGGATGTCGGAGGATTCTGTGGGGCTGGAGTTACAGGCTGTTTGTCAGGCACCTGATGTGGGTCCTGGGCACTGGACATGGCTTGTCTTCATGAGCAGCAGGTGTTCTTAACAGTGGCACCATCCCTCCAGGCTCTCAAGATCATTTCTAAGCTACAGCAGTAACTTCTCCACACTGTATCTTAACTTAAAGCCTTATTAGAAATGGTAATCCTGCTTCACTGTGCCTTCCCTAATGATGTTTCAGCATGCGTTTCCATTTTCATCAGTGCTGCTCAGTCACTGTCTGCCTGCCCACGCAGCAACCCTGTTCCAGTGGTCTGCCTCTGCCTGTCTTGGGCCCACAGACTGCCACCCTGGGTTGGGAGGTGCCTCTGACTTCTGCCCCGTTGAGCATTGGCCAGCTCACCATCTCTGCATGAGAGAATGAAAGCAAGGGAAGGGTGTAGTCTGACCATTTTCAGAGTTCCTATTTTGGCATTTTTCTAAATCGACATGGCTACAACGGGGTGTCCAGACAAGGGGCTGGCACCTCGTCCAAATCAAGACAGGAGGCAGAAGTTTCCTTCTGAAACTGAGGGCTGGCAGGATAAACAAACTTTTGTCCTTTCTGATAGGCATTCATTCTTTCTCTTTGTTTTATCTAAAACATTCAAAGCCTACTGTTATAGAAAGAGCACTGTCTTTAAACTTCATTTAGGACAGAAAATGTTTGAGTGAGTGTGAGCTGAGCCTGGGCAAAACATTCATTCTATGCTCACTTCCTAAAACTTCTCTTAGTATCCAAGAAGAAAGAGATGGTCTAAATAGGAGTCATTGAAGAATACCTCATAAAGATATTATGTAAAAAGCCCAACATGGTAGCTAGAAATCCAAGCTTAGGGCCTGAGGGCAGATCCTGTTGGAAGACAGAACAAGCACTTTCCAGAGCCTGACCCTGTGGGAGGCGTCTGTTCCAGAGCCTGTTGCCTGCCGGCCTGTGGATACTGCTCTCCTAAATGGACTCAGTGGGAGAGGGTGCCTTGACGGCGATGTACAGGGTGGGGGTGGAGGGGTGTGTGTGTGTTACCCAGAGGGGGGTTGCCCCATCTCAAAAGAGCAGGGGAGGGTGGAATGAGGAGAGGATCTGCGTGAGGGGGTACCTCGAGGAGAGGAGGCTGATATTGGGATGTAATAAATAAACAAAAAATAAAAGAGGGCAGAGCAGAGAGCACCACTGCAAGTTCTCCAAACCTGGCTGGTCAGCCCATTCATTTCCTGCAGGGCTTGTGAGCGCTCACAGCAGGGAAAGGGAACCACCCCTTCTGTTGCTTGGCCAGCCCTCAGGCTGTGGCAGCTAGAGTGGGCAGAAGTCAGAGGTGTACCAGCCCAGCCCAGTGTGGCAGCCTGTGGGCCCAAGACAGGCAGAGGCAGACCACTGGAACAGGGTTGCTGCGTGGGCAGGCAGACAGTGACTGAGCAGCACTGATGAAAATGGAAACGCATGCTGAAACATCATTAGGGAAGGCACAGTGAAGCAGGATTACCATTTCTAATAAGGCTTTAAGTTAAGATGCAGTGTTGAGAAGTTACTGCTGTAGCTTAGAAATGATCTTGAGAGCCTGGAGGGATGGTGCCACTGTTAAGAACACCTGCTGCTCATGAAGAGAAGGTATAGGATGGAGCAGAGACTGAGGAAATGACCAATCAATAACCGACCGAACTTGAGACCCACCTATGGGCAAGCACCAAACCCTGACCCTGTTAATGATACTCTGTTATGCGTGCAGACAGGAGCCCAGCATGGCTGCCCTCTGAGAGGCTCCACCCAGCAGCGGACTCAGAAAGACACAGAGACCCACAGCCAAACATTGTATGGAGCAGGTTGTATGGAACGTTATGGAAGAGTTGGGGGAAGGATTCAGGGCCCCAAAGGGTACAGGAACTCCATAGGAAGATCAAAAAAGTAGACTTTGGGGTCTCTGGATCCTTGGGGGCTCTCAGAGACTGAATCACCTACCGAAGAGCCTACATGGGCTGGACCTAGCCCCCTACCCCCCCAGCACATATGTAGCAAACCCTGCAGTTGTCTTATGGGTCCTGAACAACTGGAGGGGGCTATCCCTAAGTAATTACTTGACATATTGTTACAGACTTTCGGTGTGCACCTCTGCCCTTCGTCTCACTGTTTTTACGTCTCATACCTAAGCTCAGCCTTTAGTAAGTACTTACAAGTTTCAGGACGCGTACTTTTCCTTTTCACCCTCCCTATCTTTATACACACACATAGTTATACTAAATCTCTAGAGTTGCTTTGGTGGCTTTTAAAACTAGGCATGAAGATGACCATGTTAGTGGTATTTTGCAATCTCTAGAGTGTGCTTTGTTTTTCATTTCTAGCCTTGCGATTTTGCGTAACCCTAAACTGTCTTCTCTGACAGTGGGTACTTTATTAAGTTCCATAGGACCCATTTTGAAAGATACCCTATTTCTTCTGCGATTATTTTTTAAAATAGCATATGCCTTTATTAAATGCACCTTTTCTAGTATTATTAGTATTAGTATTATCCTGCTCACTGCCCCTTCCTGGACACCCCCTCCCATAATGCTTCCCTCATCCTTCCTCCACTTCTCCTCTGAGCCCCCACCCACCCATTTCTTCCTACCTTGGTACATCAAGTCTCTGTGGGGCTAGGTACATCCTCTCCCACTGAGGCCAGACAAGGCAGCCCAGCCAGTAGAACACATCTCAAAGACTGACGATAGCTTTTGGGATAGCTCTCACTCCAGTTGTTCGTTCAGGACCCACATGAAGACCGAGCTGCATGTCTGCTACATGTGATTGGGGAGGCCTAGGTCTAGCCTGTGTGTGCTCTTTGGTTGGTAGTTCAGTCTCTGAGAACCCCAAGGCTCCAGGTTAGTTGATTCTTTTAGTTTCACCGTGGAGTTTCTTTTCCCTTTTGGGCCCGCAATCCGGAAGTCAAGCTCGATGTCCTATCTGTTGGTGAGAGTGGGGTATTGAAGTCTTTCACTATCAGTATGTGAGGGTTAATGTGTGATTTAAGCTTTAGGAATGTTTCTTTTACAGATGTGAATGTTTTTTCTGTTTGGGGCATAGATGTTAAGAATTGAAGTGTCATCTTGGAGGATTTTTCTTTTGATGAGTATGAAGTGTCTTCTGTTTTTTTGATTAGTTATTGTCTGAAGTCCATTTTATCAGATAATAAAATTACTACATTTGCTTGCTTCTTATTTCCATTTACTTGTAAAATCTTTTCCTAGCCCATTGTAAGTAATGTCTATCTTTGATGTTTAGGTTTGTTCCTTGCATTCATTCTGTCACCCTGTGCCTTTTTATGGGTGAATTTATTTTTTAATTGGTTACTTTATTTATTTACATTTCAAATGTTGTCCCCCTTCCAGGTCTCCCCTCTGGGTCTTCAATTTTATTCAATTGATTTGTCTGTCTCTGTACCAATACCATGCAGTCAGTTTTTATCACTATTGCTCTGTAATAGAGCTTGAGGTCAGGGATGATGATTCCCCCAGAAGTTCTTTTATTATTGAAAATAGTTTTCCTTATCCTGTTTTTTTTTTTTTTTTTTTTTTTGGTTAGTCCAGATGAATTTGAGAGTTGCTCTTTTTATCTCTGTGAATAATTGAGCTGGAATTTTGATAAGGATCATTGAATTTGTAGAAAGATGGCCAGTTTTACTATGTTAATACTATGGATCCATGAGCATGGGAGGTCTTTCCATTTTCTGAGGTCTTCTTCCATTTCTTTCTTCAGAGACTTGAAGTTCTTGTCATACAGATCTTTCACTTGCTTGGTTACAGTCACACCAAGATATTGTATATTATTTGTGACTAATGTGAAGGGTGCTGTTTCCCTAATTTCTTTCTCAGCCCATTTATTCTTTGTGTAGAAGAAGGCTACTGATTTGTTTGAGTTAATTTTATATCCAGTCACTTTGCTGAAGTTGTTTATCAGCTCTAGGAGTTCTCTAGTGGAATTTTGGGGGTTGCTTATGTGTACTATCATACCATCCACAAATAGTGATATCTTGACTTCTTCCTTTCCAATTTATATCACTTTGACCTCCTTTTGTTGTCTAATTGTTCTGGCTAGAACTTTGGAGTACTATTTTGAATGAATAGGGAGAAAGTGGCAAGCCTTGTTTTGCCCCTGATTTTACTAAGATTGCTTCAAGTTTCACTCCATTTAATTTGATATTAGCTATTGGTTTGTTGTATATTGCTTTAATTCTGTTTAGGTATGTGCCTTGAATTCCTGATCTTTCCAAGACTTTTTACGTAAAGGGGTGTTGTATTTTGTTGAAGGCCTTTTCAGCATCTAATGAGATGATCATGTGTTTTTTTTTTTCCTTTGAGTTTGTTTACATAGTGGATTATGTTGATGGATTTCTGGGTATTGAACTACCCCTGCATCCCTGAGATGAAGCCTACTTGATCATGGTGAATGATAGTTTTGATGTGTTGTTGGATTCAGTTTGTGAGAATTTTACTGAGTATTTTTGCATGGTCTGAATTTCTCTTTCTTTGTTGGGTCTTTGTGAGGTTTTGGTATCAGTGTAACTGTGGCCTCATAGAATGAATTGGGTAGTGTTCCTTCTGTTTCTATTTTGTGGAATAGATTGAAGAGTATTGGTATTAGATCTTCTTTGAAGGTCTGATAGAATTCTGAACTAGAACCATCTGGCCCTGGGCTTTTTTTGGTTGGGGGACTTTTAGTGACTGCTTCTATTTCCTTAGGGGTTATGGGACAGTTTAGATTGTTTATATGATCCTGATTTAATTTTTATACCTGGTATCTGTCTAGAAAATAACCCATTTCATCTAGATTTTCCAATTTTGTTGAGTATAGGCATTTGTAGTAGGATCTGATGATTTTTTGAAATTCCTCAGTTTCTGTTGTTACATCTCCATTTTCATTTCTGATTTTTTGGATAATTAATTAATTTGGATATTGTCTCTGTGCCCTCTATTTAGTTTGGCTAAGGGTTTATCTATCTTGTTGATTTTCACAAAGAACCAACTCCTAGTTTTGTTGATTCTTTGTATAGTTCTTTTTGTTTCTACTTGGTTGATTTCAGCCCCGAGTTTGATTATTTTCTGTCATATTCCTCTTGGGTGTATTTTCTTCTTTTGTTCTAGAGCTTTCAGATGTGCTGAAAGCTGCTAGTGTATGCTCTCTCCAATTTGTTTATTAAGGCACTCAAAGCTATGAGTTTTTCTCTTAGCACTGCTTTCATTATTTCCCATAAGTTTGGGTATGTTGTGCCTTCATTTTCATTAAATTCTAAAAAGTCTTTAATTTCTTCCCTGACCAAGTTATCATTGAGTAGAGAGTTGTTCAACTTCCATGAATATGTGGGCTTTCTGTTGTTTTTGTTGATATTGAGGACCAGCCTTAGTCCGTGGTAGTCTGATAGAATACATGGGATTAATTCAATGCTCTTGTATCTGTTGAGGCTTGTTTTGTACCATGATATGCTGAGAAGAAGGTATATTCTTTTGTTTTAGGGTAAAATGTTCTATAGATATCTGTTAAATTCATTTGGTTCACACCTTTTGTTAGTGTCACTGTGTCTCTGTTTAGTTTCTGTTTCCATGATCTGCCCATTGATGAGAATGGTGTGTGGAAGTCTCCCACTATTATTTTATGAGGTTCAATGTGTGTTTTGAGCTTTAGTAAAGTTTCTGTTATAAATGTTGGTGCCCTTGCATTTGTGGCATAGATGTTCAGAATTGAGAGTTCATCTTGGTGGATATTTCCTTTGATGAGTATGCATTTTCCTTCCCTATCTTTTTTGACAATTTTTGGTTGAAAGTCTATTTTATTGAATATTAGAATGGCTATTCTAGGTTGTTTCTTGGGACATTTCCTTGGAAAATATTTTTCCAGTCTTTTACTTTGAGGCAGTGTCTGTCTTTGCCACTGAGGTATGTTTTCTTTATGCAGCAAATTGCTGGGTCCTGTATCTATGATAATTGAGAGTTTTGCTTGGTATAGTAGCCTGGGCTGGCTTTTGTGTTCTCCTAGAGTCTGTATGATGTCTACCCAAGATCTTCTGGCTTTTATAGTCTTTGTTGAGAAGTCTAGTGTAATTCTGATAGGTCTGCCTTTATATGTTACTTGACCTTTTTCCTTACCTCTTTTAATATTCTTTCTTTGTTCTGTGTATTTTGTGTTTTGATTATTGGGTGATGTGAGGAATTCCTTTTCTGGTCCAATCTATGTGGTGTTGTGTAGGCTTCTTGTACATTTATAGACATCTCTTTCTGTAGGTTAGAGAAGTTTTCTTCTGTGATTCTGTTGAAGATGTTTACTGGCACTTTGAGTTGGGAGTCTTTGTTTTCTTCTATATCTTTTATTCTTAGTTTGGTCTTTTTATTCTTTCCTTAATTTACTGGATGTTTTGGGTTAGGGGCTTTTTTTTTTTTTTTTTTTTTTTTACTTTGTATTTTGTTTGACTGCTGTGTCGATGTCTTCTACAGTATCCTCTATGCCTCAGATTCTCTCTTCTATCTCCTATATTGTGTTGGATTGTCTCCCTCTGTGATTTCTTTATTGTTTCTATTTCCATTTTTAGATCCTGGATGGTTTTGTTCAATTTCTTCACCTGTTTGATTGTATTTTTCTGTATTTCTTTAAGGGATTTATGTGTTTCTTCTTTAAGGGCTTCTACCTGTTTCCCTGTGTTCTCTTGTATTTCTTTAAGGGAGTTATTCATGTCCTCCTTAAGGCCCTCTATCATCTTCATGAGTTGGGATTTTTGATCTGAATGTTACTTTTCATGTGTGTTAGGGTATTCAGGATTTCCTGTGGTGGGAGAACTGGATTGTGATGCTACCAAGTAGCATTTATTTCTGTTGTTTATGTTCTTGTGCTTACCTCTCACCATGTGGTTATCTCTGGTGTTAACTGGCCTTGCTGTCTCTGACTGGAGCCTGTACTTCCTGTGAGCCTGGTTTTGTTGGGCTTCTTTGTGTCAGGCTGTCTCTGGGTATGGGAGAGGTCTCATAAGCTTGATCTATGAGTCTAGCTGTGTCAGAACTCCTTGGGGTCAAGCTGTCTCTGGGTGTGGAAGGTGTGTGGAAGATGGCTGGAGCACAAAATATACTCCCTGGCCCAGAAGGGAATGGAAGGAAGGTTTGTCTTTGGCAGGGCAGGAGGTCTTCTGTCCTCTGGGTCTCTGTGGTCCCAGTTAAGTCAGGTATTGGGGCCAGGGTTGGGGGTTCACCTGTGAGCTTGGGTGTGTCAGATTTCCTGGGGGATCTCTGGGTGTGTGTGAGGTGATGGGAGCTGGAGTACTATATTTGCTCTTGATGTATATGCCTGGCCTTTTCCTGTCACATTTTATTTTGTCTTCCATGATGTAAGATTTCCTCTCCTTTCATTCACTCATATCTCCATGACATTCTATAGAGGTGCATAGAGAGAGCCTTTAAGTCATAGACCAAGCCCTCAAGCCATAAGTCACAGTAATCCTTCTTCTCTTAATATGATAATCAAAACACAGTGACTTTTAATGCATTTCAGCAAAAAAAAAAACCCAAACCAAACCAAAACAAAAATCCCCAACAGCAGCAAAATAACAATAACAAAAACCCCAAACCCAAAACTCAAAGCCAAAACCAAACCAAACAAACCCCAAATTTATATTGTTACCATATACCCTCTATGGACATGTCAGAGCTTGACCAATACAGATGAGGAGTCACGCAGCCAACCATTGGACTGAGTGCAGAGACCCCAATGGAGGAGTTAGGGGAAGGACTGAGGATCTGAAGAGTTTTACAACCCCATAGGAAGAACAACAATATCAACCAACCAGACCCCCCAGAGCTTCCAGGGACTAAACCACTAACCAAAAAGTACACATTGAGGGACCCATGGCTCCAGTTACATATGAGGCAGAGGATTGCCTTATCTGGCAGCAATGGAGGGAGGCCTTTGGTCCTGTGTAAGTTCTATGTCCCAGGTTAGGGGAATGCTAGGGTGCTAGCATGGCAGGAGTGGGTGGGTGGGTAGGGGACACCCTCATAGAGGCAAGGGGAGGCGAAGGGGATGGGATTTGTGGAGGGGAAACTGGGAAGGGGGATAATGTTTGAAATGTAAAAATATAAAAGAAAAGTAGACAGGCCAAAAAAATAAAAAACCAAAAAAAGACATCTCTACCATGAATAAAAAGTATATGTTTATTGGAGCATTAGTTACAGCATTCAGTACCTGGAGGACCTAGGCATGCTACAGTGGAGAAATGGATTTTGAAATTGTGATAATTCCATACAGCATGTTATTCCTCAACTGTTAAAAGAGGAGTTCTTGTCTTTAGTTACAGTGTGGGCAGACTTAGGTTGTAATATTTGTATAACATGTCAAAATAGAATAGCTGGACAATAAGCATTGAAAACATGGACCTAGGAAGATTTTTGATACTCAGACCTTAACATTCTGCCCTTTATCCTAAAATGCCATACACATTTCATAATATAAAACTCATGTAGTCCATCTTCAAGAATCACAAAATACTTACATTTTTCAACATTGTTTCAAAGTCCAAGTTCAATAAGAGGGCAAGGTGGAGGGTGGAATTTAGAGAAGGACAAGGAAAACACTACAGGCCTTTTGAAAAGCTATATTAAAAGCTATTATATCCTAAGATATTACTCCATATGTATATGTATATCTATATCTATATGTACGTGTATATGTATGTATAAATGGAATTTAAATGGAGTTACCATTTAACTCAACTGGAAATAAGAACAATGTAGGGAGAAAAATATTGCATAACTCCATTTATGTATGGAATGTATTTTAAAGCATCATTATGTATAGACAGACTACATGAAATCTCATTTGCATATGGAATGTATTTTAAAGAGCCCATATGTGAAGAGAGACTACATGATATGATGGTGGTTACTAAATTTTTGTGGCAAGAGAAATTGGGGAAACATCAAAAATGTGAAGTATATGTAAGATGAGATAAAAATAATTTACAACACAAGCTCTCTATTTGGTAATAGTGCATTACATTTGGGAATTTTCCCTAAAGAAGTAGCTTTTGCTAAATGGAGAAAAAAATGGTAGATGATATACTCGTTTAATTTGCATTTTCAATTTTATGTTGAAGCACAAATATGAACAGTACTGACTTCCAAGGAAGAGTTATGACTGGAGGAACAGTGAGAATTCACAGAAGCAAGGAAGTATTTTACAGCTTGATTGGGTTTGGAGTCAAGTAGTTATATTTATTCAAGCAAAATTGCTGAACTATGAATTTGTTTAATTTGTACATATCATTTTTCTTAATTACACCTTAAATTATCAAATACAGCATTTAAGATTGAACTATTATTTTGTAGAAAGTATCACCTTACTCAAGATATTTTCTAGGTTTATCTGCAAATCTCCTGAATTCATTTTTCTTTACAGCTGAATGGTATTTGATTGTATATGTACCACATGTTCATTTTCCAGTCATTAGTTGAAGACATTTGGATTGTTCCCCCTTCCCAGGTATTGTGAAAAAGTTGGCAATGAACACTGGTAAACAAGTATCTATAGAATAGAATGTTCAGTTCTTTGGTCATATGCCAGTCAGTCATATGACAGATAAGTTTTAGTCCTTCGAAGATTCTCCATCCTGCTTTCCAGAGTGGCTACCTACCAAGAATGAAGAGGGGAATCTGCTTTCTCCACAACCTTAAATTTGTTGTCAGTTGTTTTGTTGATTTCAGTCGTGCTGTCTGGGATGACACGAAATGTCAAAGTTGTTTTAGTTTGCATTTTTCAAATTGCTAAGGATGAGTTCCAGGACAGCCAGGGCTATACAGAGAAACCCTGTCTCAAAAAACCAAAAAAACCACAAACAAACCAACAAACAAACAAAAACAAACAAAAAACAAACAAAAAACACACACAACAAACAAACAAACAAAAAACCCTTTTCAAGATTTTATTAGTAATTTTCTTTATTCTCCTAAAAACTCCTTGTTTATGTCCCAGGTCCATTTTTCAAATGGTAATTTGGTTCTTGGACTCTTTGTTTTTGGAATTCTTTATATATTCTGAGTACTAATCCTCTGTCAGATGAATAACTGACAGAGATTATTTCCCATTCTGTTTGTTTCTTCTTTACTTGGCTGATTGTTTCTTAGCCATAAAGAAGTGTTTTGGTTTTCTGAAGACCCACTTATCAATTGTTTACCTCAATTTCTTTGCAAATGAAGTCCTGTCCAGAAAGACAAATGCCACATGGTCTCTCTTATCTGTAGTTCCTAGTTCTAAATTCTCAGATCTACATATGCAACATGAAGTAATCATAAACCAGAAAAATATGAAGGAACCCCATATGTGGGGGGCTTGGGAAGGAATAGCAGGATATAGATAATATGAAGTAGGAAGTAGAACAATATATATTATATATGTACACACACATATTTACACAAATCTTAAAGGAAGTTAAGCCTCTTGGGCTGACAATAATCTTCACAAGAACCAGTTCCAGATATAAGAAATCTCTCTTTGAATGATTATCCAGGGCACTTCCTATGATTACCAAAGCAATATAGATTGTAGATGTAACTCTCGGTTGAAGGTGGACCCCATTGATGAAGACACTGCACATTTAGGACAAAAAATAATTCAAGCTTGATGTGACCTCTTTCCTGTTGTCTGGCTTCCATGGTTCCAGAAAATACTATGCAAGCTGCCAAGGGAAGTAAGCAATAAAACCATCCTACCAAGCTTCAATACCCACGAGTCATGACAATCACCAGAATGGCAAGATATCCATAAGGATATAAACAATGTCACATGTCAGTGGCACTCTGATTGCTCTCTAATTGGATTTAAAGCTCAGTCAACAGGAGGGAAATCATGTATAGTACTAGGAATCTAGGCAGCTTCCTTGGGATAGTGAGGTCATGGACCTTCAAAAAGAATCTACTACTGTCACTTTGTTAGACCAGCATAATTCCTTACTACATTCTAAATCTTACTCTTATACCATAGTTAAGTGTAGCTACTAATGCTCATTAAAGAAGCTTCTCTTAATAGCTAACAGAGACCATCACACAAAACCACAACTGGGCACAATACAAAGATCAACAGATTGTGGGTATCCCAGCCCAATGAGCAGATCTTCATCACAGCTCCTGTATCTATGACTCAAGGAACATCATGGAAGAGGTTCCATAAAAATTGTAAGAGCCAGAATACCAGGAAGTATGCTGTGAAACTGTCTGTCCTAAGAATGGCTGTGTAAACAAGATGGGGAGAATGGCAATATCAATAGACACGTCAATGTGAAAGGAGGAAGGTTTTACAGGGTCTCACCCCTAGACAAAGAACTACAGGCAACCAATGACTGCCGGGAAAAGAAGAATTAACTTCTCCCAAGGGTGAGCTCCCTTAATGATTGTCAAGTGCAGAATGGTCAACCTTGAAATATACACAAACAACAAAAATAGACTCAGCAGGTATATTTACATAAGTATATATACATATATAGTAAATATTTGTGTGTATGTATAACACTAATAATCAAAAATGAAGAAGCTATTTATTTAGGAGGGGAGACACAGAAAGGGTTAAGGGATGGTAGCTGGGAAGGGCTAGAGGGAGGAAATGGAAAGGAGACAGTGATGTCATTCTATTTCAAACAAAAATATTTTAAAAAGAAAATGTATATAAATATTCATAATTCAAGTTATGGTTGCTATGCACTCCTGGGAATAGTGTACATTTGACAGAGGTTCAATTCTAAGACAAAATAAGTTTGATGACACTCAATTCAAAAATTTTTTATGAGGGATTAGACAGTCATAGAGAGAGAATCAGGACAAAGACAAGGAGAGAAGAAGGAAGACATGACCATGGAATGTTAACTAAGACACTGTGAAAGAGAGAAACCACAGAGAGTCTCCTTCTACCTCTGACTGTGCTTGGGTGTTGGTGTATAAAACCTGTCTTTATTCTTTCAGTGGACGAAAACGGCAGATATTTGAAATTGAAGACTCCAGTGGGTGAATGGACATTTAGAATACACAGTCTTAAAGATGCATATTTGTTTACTAAGCAATTTACATAAGAAACATTTAAAAATTATGCACATATTTTAAAGTGTGAGGATATTGAAGGAACTGGAATTGTGGAAGTTTCCATTAATTTATTTTAATATTTAGAAAACAGCTTGTAAAAAATAGGGACATTTTTTTAAAATATAATATTCATTTAATCTTTATCAAGTTTAATGACCAACGTTCTTGTACTACCTGGATCCTTGTTCTGAGGGAGGCATTTGTTCACTGTGGGAGCTGGTCTGGTCCCAAGTGATTACAAGGGTTATATCACAAGGGGATGCAGTGAGGCCCACATAAGGCAGCTTTAGGGTGCTACAGTCAGTTTCTGTGTAAGAAGCCCCATTTCTCCCAATTTCTATAAAATGACTATTTTCTCTACCAATTGAATAAGATTGTGAAAATTGCCTACATAGATAAAGGCAAAATTGATTCTCCGAGAAACTATGTCTGATCAAGGACTCACTCAACTACTGCACCAGACTGTTTCCAGTTCCCCAGACTTTTGTGAAGGACCCCTCTCTCCACTCTCTTCCTCAGGAGTATCCTGCATGGCTCTCTGCAGAAGTAGCTTCAAAGTCTGCCATTGCAACCTGCGGTGCCTAATGGAGCCAACGAGGAAGTAAATGATGGGATTGGCACAGCTGTTAACACAGGATAGGAAATCTATCATTTTATAAACATTGTAAGAGAAGATTGCTTGAAACTCCATAATCCATGGCAAGAAGAACCAGCAGATCCCAAAGGGCAGACCAAAGAATATGAAGACCACCACTGTGAGAGCAATGGTCACATAGAACCTGGTCATGGGAATCCTTCGTGATCCACAGATGATCTTGACCAACAGGGCCAGGCTGGACACAGAAAGAACCACAGATAATACTATTATAAATGCAGCAGTGATAAAGCTACAAGTACGACAGAAAGAATACTCATAATGACTGAACAGAAAACCACAGCCTTTCCCTACCACGAGGCTCAACAGTACAGAGAAAGCCCAGAGCAGAGTACACATGATGGATGATGTGTGTCTTGGTCTTTGGCAGTGATACCAGATGGGCCACATAACAGATAGGCAGCGCTCAGCACTGATGGCTGCAATCATACACAAACCTGCAAGGTAAGCAAACATTGTTACAATGAGGAGAATATAAAAGTAGCTGACATCTAACTGAAGGACACACTCCAGGCAATACACAATCTGAGTGCAAAGGTACAAGAAATCAGCACCAGCCAGGTTGAGGACATAGACGGAGAAGGCATTCTTACGCATGTGGAAGGCTAGAAACCACAGCACTATGGCATTTCCTGCCAGCCCAATCACAGCAAGAATGATAGTAAGAAAATTCAGGGTATTGAACATGGTGATACAGAGTAAGTTTTCAGTGTAGTGACTTCCACTCACTACTGTGTTGTTCCAGGCCATGGTGGTTGAACCCATGCTTAGGAATTTTCCACTGGCATTCCTGCAAAGAAATAGAGATATGAATCCATTATACTCTCTGTCAGGACTGTGTGATTATGTAGAAATGTCTGGCACAGGTCCATAAGGAGGGGGAAAGAGGATCACAGAGATTAAGTAATTTACCAACCTTCTAAAAGTTCTAGAAACTTCTTTTAAATCCAGTTTGTATGATTCGTATCTGCAGGCCAATATGATATGGGACAGTTGATAGTCCCAGTACAGTTACTAAGCATTTAAGGTTATGTTAGGAAGAGACAGAACTCTGAAACCAACATTCTTTCTGTTCTAGGGCTGAGATTTCTTCTCAGGTGTAGGAAAATGGAAGCTATTGGCACAAGCCATATCTTCCCTCAGTCACCAGAAGGGATCTATCAAACGGGCAAAATGGAATCCTGATTGAAAGTCACAAAGGGAATGGTACTTGCTATGAAGACCTGTAGGTGAACAGACATGCTTCTTATACTAGAAAAACTGGGTGCTCATTTAAAAATTTGAAAACTAGAAAGCAGAGAAGCCTTGAGGGACATCAAGCACTTTTCTGTTAGTTATTATGTCACTAGTGTCCTGTTCTCTGCAGGGGTACAGTGGAGATCTAAGAACCGTAACAGATGAGCCAGACATTCAAGAGCAGTTGAAAAATTGGAGTAAACGTTGTTCTGGTTGTGACTTGTACCTACATGCAAATGCACATGTCTCTGGCATGAGAACTGTAGGCTGTGCTGTAGAGAAAAACAGAATGAGGGACCCATTTGGGAGTAGTATCCCAATCCCTGAGAAGAGTTGTGAGATATCTAAATGGATGTAAACAGTCTAGAAAAGAGAGCAGCATAGCTGAGTAGGTCTCCTATACAAACACCCTTGATAGATGTCTCTTTCTCACCCATAAAGCTGCAGAAACATTTGGAGAAAAGACAAACTACCCTGGTATTTCCCTTTCATTCCTACACCGACAAACGGTGCAGAATGAGAGCAGTTTCTGTGCTTGTAGTAGCTTAGCCTGAACAGTATCCCATATAGAGAGTTTTGCTTCACAGGATCCTTCTGGCTAACTTCTTATCCAAGACAGAGGTCTTCAAGAAGGAGAAATCATCTGAGGATACTCAGACAGAGCTCAGGGAAAGCACCTACCCAGTAGACCTTGCAAACAAGAACTTTGAAGGTTATCACCCAACAAACTCAATTGTGTTCACCAAGATTACCCCATTCCTTTTTGAAGCTTTGGTCATCACACAGGAGCACAAGATTTTCATTCAGAGAATCATGTGGGCATCAACAGCTTAAAATAGGCAGAATGGTACTACATAAACAGCCAATGAGCTTGAAGATGATGGTAGTACCTCAGTCATCTGCACAATTGTTTGCCAAGGGGCTTCTCAGCTTCATGAAAGAGAAGCAGGAAGCCAAAATAGGATCGATTCAGCCACAGCTCCCATTGGAGCTGGTTTTTCTTATCTCTGCTCACCAATCTGAACTAAATAGCCCTCCCCCTGCCCTTTACCATAGCAACCCTGTGATAGGGGTTTAGGCAAAAGACCATTTAGAAAGTTGGTCTGGAATTGCCACCTTCCGACTCTATGACCAGTTTCTTTACTTTACAACCAGCTAGTGTTCTTTTGAACTTTCTGATCCATGTTCACATTGTTGACATCTCAATAGAATAAAGATGCCACAGAAAAGCTGTGGGTCCAGCTTATATAAAAGAAAATGTGGGAAGGAGGGCTCCAGATGCAAGAACTGAGGAAAAGCCTGGATGTAAGAGCCTGCCTGCTTCCACCTGTGGCCGGAGATACCTGCCTGGGCCACCAGGCCTCCATAGCCAAACAGCACAGGGAGAGAGGGAGTCACCCACTTGTGTGGAAGAGCCAGCAACAGGAGGGCTCCAGATGCAGGGTCTGAAGAACATCCGGGAGAGAGAACTGGTCTCCCAGGAATATTGACATCTGGGCTTGAAGGAAAGACAAGCCACAGTCAGAGAGAGAAAGACCAGCTAACACCAGAGATAACCAGATGGTGAAAGGCAAGGGCAAGAACACAAGCAACAGAAACCAAGACTACTTGGCTTCAGCTGAACCCAGCTCTCCCACCACAGCCAGCCCTGGATACCCCAACACACCAGAAAAGGAAGACTGAGACTTAAATCACTTATCAAGAGGATGATAGAAGATTTTAAGAAGGAAATATATAACTCCCTTAAAGAAATACAAGAGAACACAGGTAAACAACTGGAAACCCTTAAAGAGGGCATACAAAATTCCCTTAAAGAATAACAAGAAAACACAATCAAATGGGCAGAATTACAGGAAAACATAATCAAACAAATGAACAAAACCATTCAGGAATTAAAAACAGAAATAGAAACAATAAAGAAATCACAAAGGGAGACAGCCCTGGAGTTAGAGAACATAGGAAAGAAATCAGGAGTCATAGATGCAAGCATCACCAACAGAATACAAGAGATGGAAGAGAGAATCTCAGGTGCAGAAGATACCATAGAAAATATGGACACAACAGTCAAAGAAAACACAAAATCCAAAAAGCTCCTAACCAAAAACATCCAAGATATCCAGGATGCAATGAGAGGACAGAACCTGAGGATAATAGGTATAGAAGAGAGTGAAGACTCCCAACTTAAAGGACCAGTAAATATCTTCAACAAAATTATAGAAGAAAACTTCCCTAACCTAAAGAAAGAGATGACATAAATATACAAGAAGCCTACAGAACGCCAAATAGACTGGACCAGAAAAGAAATTCTTCCTGTCACATTATAGTCAAAACACCAAATACACAAAACAAGGAAAGAATATTAAAAGCAGTAAGGGAAAAAGGGCAAGTAACATATAAAGGCAGACCTATCAGAATTACACCAGACTTCTCACCAGAGACTATGAAAGCTAGAAGATCCTGGGCAGATCTCATATAGACTCTAAAAGAACACAAATGCCAGCCCAGGCTGCTATACCCAGCAAAACTCTCAATAATCATAGATGGTGAAACCAAGATATTCTATGACAAATCCAAATTTGCACAGCATGTTTCCACAAACCTAGCCCTACAAAGAATAATACATGGAAAACATCAAATCAAGGAGAAAAACTACACTCAAGAAAAAGAAAGAAAGTAATCTTTCAACAAAGTCAAAAGAAGATAGCCACACAAACAATATAAACAACATCAAAAATAACAGGAAATAACAATCACTATTCTTTAATATCACTTAACATCAATGGTCTCAACTCCCCAATAAAAAGACATAGACTGACAGACTGGATCCATAAACAGGACCCAGCATTTCGCTGCATCCAGGAAACACACCTCCATGTTAAAGAGAAACACTACCTCAGAGTAAAGGGCTGGAAAACAATTTTCCAAGCAAATGGCCCCAAGAAACAGGGTGGAGTAGCCATTCTAATATCAGATAAAATTGGCTTTCAGACAAAATTCTTCAAAAAGGATAAGGAAGGACACTTCATACTCATCAAAGGAAAACTCTACCAAGAAGAACTCTCAATTCTGAACATCTATGCCCCGAATGCAAGAGCTCCCACTTTCATAAAAGAAACTCTACTAAAGCTCAAAGCACACATTGCACCTCACACAATAATAATGGGAGACTTCAAAACCCTACTATCGACAATGGACAGATTTTGGAAACATAAACTAAACAGAGACACAGTGAAACTAACAGATGCTATGAACCAAAAGGGTTTAACAGATATCCATAGAACATTTCATCCTGCATCAAAAGAATATACCTTCTTCTCAGCACCTCATGGTACCTTCTCCAAAATTGATCATATAATTGGTCACAAAACAAACCTCAACAGATATAAGAAGATTGAAATAATCCCATGCCTCCTATCAGATCACTACGGATTAAAGTTGGTCTTCAATGGCAACAACAACAACAGAAAGCTGACATACACATGGAAGCTGAAGAATGCTCTGCTCAATGATAACTTGGTCTAGGAAGAAATAAAGAAGGAAATTAAAGACTTCCTAGAATTTAATGAAAATAAAAGGACAACATACCCAAACCTATGGGACACAATGATAGTAGTGTTAAGAGGAAAACTCATAGCTCTGAATGCCTCCAAAAAGAAACTGTAGAGAGCATTCACTAACAGCTTAACGGCACACTTGAAAGTTCCTGAACAAAAAGAAGCTAATACACCCAAGATGAGTAGAAGGCAGGAAATAATCAAATTAAGGGCTGACATCAACCAAGTGGAAACTAAAAGAACTATAAAAAGAATCAACAAAACCAGGAGCTGGTTCTTTGAGAAAATCAACAAGATAGATAAACTCTTAGCCAGACTAACCAGAGGGCACAGAGAAAATATCCAAATTAACAAAATTAGAAATGAGAATGGAGCTATAACAACAGAGTCTTTGGAAATTAAAAAAAAAAAAATCATCAGATCCTACTACAAAAGCCTACATGCTTCAAAATTGGAAAATCTGGAGGAAATGGACAAGTTTCTAGATAGATACCAATTACCAAAGTTAAATCAAGATCAGATAAACCATCTAAACAGTCCCATAATCCCCAAAGAAATAGAAGCAGTCATTAACAGTCTCCCAACCAAAATAAGCCCAGGACCACATAGGTTCAGCGCAGAATTCTATCAGACCTTCAAAGAAGACCTAATACCAATACTCTTCAGTCTATTCCACAAAATAGAAATGGAAGGAACACTACCCAATTCATTCTATAAGGCCACAGTTACACTGATACCAAAGACCCAACAATAAAAGAAAACTTCAGACAAATTTCCCTTATGAATATCGATGTAAAAATACTCAATAAAATTCTTGCAAATGGAATCCATGAACACATCAAAACAATCATTCAACATGATCAAGTAGGCTTCATCCCAGGGATGGTTCAATACCCGGAAATCCATCAATGTAATCCACTACATAAACAAACTCAAAGAAAAAAACCACATGGTCATTTCGTTAGATGCTGAAAAAGCATTTGACAAAGTTCAACATCCCTTCATGATAAATGTCTTGGAAAGATCAGGAATTCAAGGAGCATACTTAAACATAGTAAAAGCAATATACAGCAAACCAGTGGCCAACATCAAACTAAATGGAGAGAAACTCGAAGCAATCCCACTAAAATCAGGGACTAGACAAGGCTGCCCTCTCTCTCCCTATCTATTTAATATAGTGCTTGAAGTTCTAGCTAGAGTAATCAGACAACAAAAGGAAATCAAAGGGATACAAATTGGAAAGGAAGAAATCAAAATATCACTATTTGCAGATGATATGATGTTATACTTAAGTGACCGGAAAAACTCCACCAGAGATCTGCTACAGCTGATAAACAACTTCAGCAAAGTGGCTGGATACAAAATTAACTCAAGCAAATCAGTAGCCTTCCTATACTCGAAGGATAAACAGGCTGAGAAAGAAATTAGAGAAGTAACACCCTTCACAATAGTCACAAACAATATAAAATATCGTGGTGTGACTCTAACCAAACAATTGAAAGATATGTATGACAAGAACTTCAAGTCTCTGAAGAAAGAAATCAAAGAAAACCTCAGAAGATGGAAAGATCTCCGATGCTCACAGATTGGCAGGATTAATATAGTTAAAATGGCCATCTTGCTGAAAGCAATCTACAGATTCAATGCAATCCCCATCAAAATTCCAACTCAATTCTTCATAAACTTAGAAAGAGTAATTCTCAAATCCATATGGAATAACAAAAACCCCAGGATAGCAAAAACTATTCTCAACAATAAAAAGACTTCTGGGGGACTCAGCCTCAGTGACCTCAAGCTGTACTACAGAGCAGTAGTGATAAAAACGGCATGGTATTGGTACAGTGACAGGCAGATAGATCAGTGGAATAGAATTGTAGATGCATAAATGAGCCCTCACACTTAAGGTCACTTGATCTTTACAAAGGAGCTAAAACATCCAGTGGAAAAAAGACAGCATCTTCAACAAATGGTGCTGATTCAACTGGAGGTCTACATGTAGAAGATTGAGAATTGATTCATTCCTATCTTCCTGTACAAAGCTCAAGTCCTTGTGAATCAAGGACCTCCACATAAAACCAGATACACTGAATCTAGTAGAAGAGAAAGTGGAGAAAATTCTGAACAAATGGGCACAGGGGAAAAGTTCCTGAACAGAACACCAATGGCTTGTTCTTTAAAATCAAGAATGGACAAATGGGACCTCATGAAATTACAAAGCTTCTATAAGGCCAAGGACACTGTAAATAAGACAAAAAGGCAACCTGCAGATTAGGAAAAGATCTTTACCCATCCTATGTCCAATAGAGGACTAATATGCAAGGTATACAAAGAACTCAAGAAGCTAGACTCCAGAGATCCAAATAACACTATCAAAAAATGGGGAACAGAGCTAAATAGAGAATTCTCAACTGAGGAAACTCGATTGGCCGAGAACACCTAAAGAAATGTTCAACATCCTTAGTCATCAGGGAAATGCAAATCAAAACAACCTTGAGATTCCACCTCACACCAGTCAGAATGGCTAAGATCAAAAACTCAGGTGACAGCAAATGTTGGCAAGAATGTGAAGAAAGAGGAATACTCCTTCATTGCTGGTGGGAATGCAAGCTGATTTAATCTCTATGGAAATAAGTTTGGCAGACCTTCAGAAAAATGAAACATAATACTGCCATGATCCAGCTATTTCACTCCTGGGCATATACTCAGAAGATGCTCCAACATGTAATAAAGACACATGTTCCACTATGTTCATAGCCGCCATATTTATAATAGCCAGAAGCTGGAAACAACTCAGATGTCCCTCTACAGAGGAATGGATACAGAAAATGTGGTACATTTATACAATGGAATACCACTCAGCTATTAAAAACAATGACTTCATGAAATTCACAGACAAATGGATGGATCTTGAAAATATCATCCTGAGTGAGGTAAAAAAAGTCACAAAAGAATGAACATGGTATGTACTCACTTTTAAGTGTTTATTAACCCAAAAGTTTGAAATACCCAAGAGTCAATTCACAGCAACAGTAGGGCTGAGTGTGAGGTCCCAGACTGAGGACTTGAGGACTTGGAGAAAGGACTGAAGGAGCTGAGGAAGTTTGCATCCCCAGGGAGGCAGCAACAGTGTCAACTGGCCTGACCCCCCTGCCCCAATACTCCTGGAGACTGATCCACCAACAAAAGAATACACATGGAGGGACCCATGGTGCTGGCCACAAATTTGGCAGAGGAGGGTCTTGTTATCCATCAGTGGGAGGAGAGGCCTGAGGGTGTTAGATCCTTCAGTATAGGAAATGCCAAGGAGGGAAGAGGAGAGTGGATGGGTGGGTGGGTGGGGGAATACCCCCATAGTGGCAGGGGGAGGGCAGAGGGAATTGGTCTGTTCCAAAGGGGAGATCTGGAAAGGTGGAAACATTTGAAATGTAAATAAAATATGAAAAATAAAAAACAAACAAACAAAAACCCAAACAAACAAACAAACAAAAAGGAAAATCCAATATTTCACAGAGAAGAGGAAGAAAAAAATTCAAAGTCATGAGACCTTAGGGGGGAAAATGTTACAAGAAGACTAGAGAAGTGGTAGTAAGAAGAATCAACCATTGTAAAACTCAATAAAAGAAAAACCCTTAAGATGAAAAAAGAATAAAGTGTAGAGTCAATCTTCAATTTAACCAAAATTCTCCAAATCACAGGAATTAGCACATGTATGTCAATAGTAAACTTAAGTATAAATGGTTTTAACTCACCATTGTAAAGACAATAATGCTTGATTGGGTGACGAAAGACTATCCAACTTTATCTGTAAGAAACACATTTCACTGGCAAAGACAAGCACATAATAAAAACAAAAAGATGGAAAGAGACTATAAAAATTAATGAAATATTAAAGAAAGATAGATAGGGCATCTATGCTCATATTTAACACAACAGATTTCAAGAGAAAATTAGAAGCAAATAGGATACATAAATGCAACTGTTCTTCAAAAAGTAATGTGTGCATCTGTATGTGGGTAAGTTTGTGTGTATCTGCACCCATTTCATAGAATAAATACTACTAAGTACTAGGAACCAATAAATCCAGATACATGATAGTGATTTATTACCCATATTCTATTAATATATGTTATTTAGAAAATAATTTGACACAAAAACTTCAAAGATAAGTTGTACTACAGATCACAGGGCTCTATATGGAACATATATCCTTGTCAGCAACCCACAGAAAATTTTCTATACTATTTCATATTTTATGTTATAAAGCATTCTTCATAAGCAAAAGAAAAATTTCAATGTTTTGTATAATATCAGTTCACAATAGGATAACATTAGAAGTGACCAAGAGGGCTAGTTCTGAAGGTCCTGAGTTCAAATCCTAGCAACCACATGGTGGCTCACAACCATCCATAATGAGATCTGATGAAGACAGCTACAGTGAGTGGGGCCAGAGTGAGCAGGCCAGAGTGAGCAGGGCCGGAGAGAGAGGAAAAAAGTGTCTGAAGACAGCTACAGTATACTTACATATAATAAATAAATCTAAAAGAGAGAAATGACCAAGAAATGAATCAATAGGAAACATACAATGACATAAAGATGGAACCATCAGTGGATCATTAAAAGAGGACATGAGCACTCGGGCTCCAGAGCCAGGGACTGAGGAAAAGGTGAGAGGTAAGAGCCTTCCTGCTTCCACCTGTGGCCAGAAACCCCACCTGGGCCAAAAGACCTCTCCATATACAAGTAGCTCAGAGACAAAGCTACCCGCCCACTTGTGCTGAGGAGCCAGCAACAGGAGGACTCCAGACGCAAGGTCTGAAGAACAGCTGGAAGAGAGAACTGGTCACCCAGGAATATTGACATCTGAGCTTGAAGGAAAGACAAGCCATAGTCAGAGAGAGAAAGACCAGCTAATTCCAGAGATAACAAGATGTCAAAAGACAAGGGCAAGAACACAAGCAACAGAAACCAAGACTACTTGGCTTCAGCTGAACCCAGCTCTCCCACCACAGCCAGCCCTGGATACCCCAACACACCAGAAAAGGAAGACTGAGACTTAAAATCACTTATCAAGAGGATGATAGAAGATTTTAAGAAGGAAATAAATAACTCCCTTAAAGAAATACAAGAGAACACAGGCAAACAACTGGAAGCCCTTAAAGAGGACACACACACAATCAAACGGGCAGAAATACAGGAAAACACAATCAATCAAATGAACAAAACCATTCAGGAATTAAAAACAGAAATAGAAACAATAAAGAAATCACAAAGGGAGACAACCCTGGAATTAGAGATCATAGGAAAGAAATCAGGAGTCACAGATGCAAGCATCACCAACAGAATACAAGAGATGGAAGAGAGAATCTCAGGTGCAGAAGATACCATAGTAAACATGGACACAACAGTCAAAGAAAACACAAAATCCAAAAAGCTCCTAAACCAAAACATCCAAGATATCCGGGATGCAATGAGAAGACAGAACCTGAGGATAATAGGTATAGAAGAGAGTGAAGACTCCCAACTTAAAGGACCAGTAAATATCTTCAACAAAATTATAGAAGAAAACTTCCCTAACCTAAAGAAAGAGATGAACATAAATATACAAGAAGCCTACAGAACACCAAATAGACTGGACCAAAAAAGAAATTCCTCCTGTCACATTATAGTCAAAACACTAAATACACAAAACAAGGAAAGAATATTAAAAGCAGTAAGGGAAAAGGGGCAAGTAACATATAAAGGCAGACCTATCAGAATTACACCAGATTTCTCACCAGAGACTATGAAAGCTAGAAGATCCTGGGCAGATCTCATATAGACTCTAAAAGAACACAAATGCCAGCCCAAGCTGCTATACCCAGCAAAACTCTCAATAATCATAGAGGGTAAAACCAAAATATTCTACAACAAATCCAAATTTGCACAGTATGTTTCCACAAACCCAGTCCTACAAAGAATAATACATGGGAAATGCCAGTGCAAAGAGGGAGACTACACTCAAGAAAAAGAAAGAAAGTAATCTTTCAACAAACTCAAAAGAAGATAGCCACACAAACAATATTAACAACATCAAAAATAACAGGAAATAATAATCACTATTCTTTAATATCTCTTAACATCAATGGTCTCAACTCCCCAATAAAAAGACATAGACTGACAGACTGGATCCATAAACAGGACCCAGCATTTCGCTGCATCCAGGAAACACACCTCCATGTTAAAGAGAAACACTACCTCAGAGTAAAGGGCTGGAAAACAATTTTCCAAGCAAATGGCCCCAAGAAACAGACTGGAGTAGCCATTCTAATATCATATAAAATTGGCTTTCTGACAAAATTCATCAAAAAGGATGAGGAAGGACACTTCTTACTCATCAAAGGAAAACTCTACCAAGAAGAACTCTCAATTCTGAACATCTATGCCCCGAATGCAAGAGCTCCCACTTTCATAAAAGAAACTCTACTAAAGCTCAAAGCACACATTGCACCTCACACAATAATAATGGGAGACTTCAACACCCTACTATCGACAATGGACAGATCTTGGAAACATAAACTAAACAGAGACACAGTGAAACTAACAGATGCTATGAACCAAAAGGGTTTAACAGATATCCATAGAACATTTCATCCTGCATCAAAAGAATATACCTTCTTCTCAGCACCTCATGGTACCTTCTCCAAAATTGATCATATAATTGGTCACAAAACAAACCTCAACAGATATAAGAAGATTGAAGTAATCCCATGCCTCCTATCAGATCACCACGGATTAAGGTTGGTCTTCAATGGCAACAACAACAGAAAGCCCACATACACATGGAAGCTGAACAATGCACTGCTTAATGATAAGTTGGTCAAGGAAGCAATAAAGAAGGAAATTAAAGACTTCCTAGAATTCAATGAAAATGAAAGTACAACTTACCCAAACCTATGGGACACAATGAAAGCAGTGTTAAGAAGAAAACTCATAGCTCTGAATGCCTCCAAAAAGAAACTGGAGAGAGCATATCCAAGCAGCTTAACAGGACACCTGAAAGTTCTAGAACAAAAAGAAGCTAATACACCCAAGATGAGTCGAAGGCAGGAAATAATCAAATTAAGGACTGACATCAACCAAGTGGAAACTAAAAGAACTATACCAAGAATCAACAAAATCAGGAGCTGGTTCTTTGAGAAAATCAACAAGATAGATAAACCCTTAGCCAGACTAACCAGAGGGCAGAGAGACAGTATCCAAATTAACAAAATTAGAAATGAAAACAGAGATGTAACAACAGACTCTGAGGAAATTAAAAAAATCATCAGATCCTACTACAAAAGCCTATATGCAACAAAATTGGAAAATCTGGAGGAAATGGACAAGTTTCTAGACAGATACCAATTACCAAAGTTAAATCAGGATCAGATAAACCATCTAAACAGTCCCATAACTCCTAAAGAAATAGAAGCAGTCATTAAAAGTCTCCCAACCAAAAAAAGCCCAGGACCAGATGGGTTCAGTGCAGAATTCTATCAGACCTTCAAAGAAGACCTAATACCAATACTCTTCAACCTATTCCACAAAATAGAAACAGAAGGAACACTACCCAATTCATTCTATGAGGCCACAGTTACACTGATACCAAAACCTCACAAAGACCCCACAATAAAAGAAAACTTCAGACCAATTTCCCTTATGAATATCGATGCAAAAGTACTCAATAAAATTCTTGAAAACCAAATCCAAGAACACATCAAGACAATCATTCACCATGATCAAGTAGGCTTCATCTCAGGGATGCAGGGATGGTTCAATATCCGGAAATCCATTAATGTAATCCGTTACATAAACAAACTCAAAGAAAAAAACCACATGGTCATCTCATTAGATGGTGAAAAAGCATTTGACAAAATTCAACATCCCTTCATAATAAAAGTCTTGGAACGATCAGGAATTCAAGGAGCATACCTAAACTTAGTAAAAGCAATATACAGCAAACCAGTGGCCAACATCAAACTGAATGGAGAGAAACTCGAAGCAATCCCACTAAAATCAGGGACTAGACAAGGCTGCCCTCTCTCTTCCTATCTATTCAACATAGTACTTGAAGTTCTAGCTAGAGCAATCAGGCAACAAAAGGAAATCAAAGCGATACAAATTGGAAAGGAAGATATCAAAATATCACTATTTGCAGATGATATGATAGTATACTTAAGTGACCGGAAAAACTCCACCAGAGATCTGCTACAGCTGATAAACAACTTCAGCAAAGTGGCTGGATATAGAATTAACTCAAGCAAATCAGTAACCTTCCTATACTCGAAGGATAAACAGGCTGAGAAAGAAATTAGGGAAATGACACCCTTCACAATTGTCACAAACAATATAAAATATCTTGGTGTGACTCTAACCAAACAAGTGAAAGATCTGTATGACAAGAACTTCAAGTCTCTGAAGAGAGAAATCGAAGAAGACCTCAGAAGATGGTAAGACCTCCCATGATCATGGATGGGCAGGATTAACATAGTTAAAATGGCCATTCTGCTGAAAGCAGTATACAGATTCAATGCTATCCCCATCAAAATCCCAACTCAATCTTTCTTTGTAGACCTAGAAAGAGCAATTCTCAAATTCATATGGATAACAGAAAAACCCAGGATAGCAAAAACTATTCTCAACAATAAAAGGTCTTCTGGGGGAATCAGCCTCCTTGACCTCAAGCTGTACTACAGAGCAGTAGTGATAAAAACTGCATGGTATTGGTACAGTGACAGGCAAGTTGATCAATGGAATAGAATCGAAGACCCAGAAATGAATCCACACACATATGGTCACTTGATCTTCGACAAAGGAGCTAAAACCATCCAGTGGAAAAAAGACAGCATCTTCAACAAATGGTGCTGGATCAACTGGCGGTCTACATGTAGAAGATTACGAATTGATCCATTCCTATCTCCCTGCACAAAGCTCAAGTCCAAGTGGATCATGAACCTTCACATAAAACCAGATACACTGAATCAAATAGAAGAGAGTGTAGGGAAGAGTCTCAAACACTTGGTCACAGGGGAAATGTTCTTGAACAGAACACCAATGGCTTGTACTCTAAGGTCAAGAATTGACAGATGGTACCTCATAAAATTACAAAGCCTCTGTAAGGCAAAGGACACTGTAATTAGGGCAAAACGGCAACCTACAGATTGGGAAAAGATCTTTACCAATTGTACATCTGATAGAGGGCTAATATCCAATGTATACAAAGAACTCATGAAGCTAGACTCCAGAGATACAAATAACCCTATCAAAAAATGGAGAAGTGAGCTAAACAGAGAATTCTCAACTGAGGAAACTTGAATGGCCGAGAAGCACCTAAAGAAATGTTCAACATCCTTAGTCATCAGGGAAATGCAAATCAAAACAACCCTGAGATTCCACCTCACACCAGTCAGAATGGCTAAGATCAAAAACTCAGGTGACAGCAGATGTTGGAGAAGATGTGGAGAAAGAAGAACACTCCTCCATTGCTGGTGGGAATGCAAATTAATACAACCTCTCTGGAAATCAGTTTGGCGGACCCTCAGAAAATTAGAAATAATACTACCTGAGGACCCAGCTATTCCACTCCTGGGCATATACCCAGAAGATGCTCCAACATGTAATAAAAACACATGTTCCACTATGTTCATAGCAGCCATATTTATAATAGCCAGAAGCTGGAAACAACCCAGATGTCCCTCCACAGAGGAATGGATACAGAAAATGTGGTACATTTACACAATGGAATACTACTCAGCTATGAAAAACAATGACTTCATGAAATTCGTAGACAAATGGATGGATCTTGAAAACATCATTCTGAGCCAGGTAACGCAGTCACAAAAGAACGAACATGGTATGTACTCACTGTTAAGTGGTTATTAGCCTAAATGTTTGAAATACCCAAGAGTCACTTTGCAGCAACAGTAGGGCTGAATGTGAGGTCCCAGATGGAGGGCTTGGAGAAAGGACTGAAGGAGCTGAGGGAGTGTGCAGCCCCAGGGAGGTAGCAACACTGGCAACTGGACTGACCCCCCATATTTCTGGAGACTGATCCACCAACTAAAGAATACACATGGAGGGACCCATAGTGCTGGCCACAAAGACTGCAGAGGAGGGTCTTGTTACCTGTCAGGGGGAGGAGAGCACTTGGGCCTGAGGGTGTTATATCCCCCAGTATAGGAGAATGTCAAGGAGGGAAGATGAGAGTGGGTGGGAGGTGGGGTGGGGAGGTGGGTTGGAGAATATCCCCATAGTGGAGGGCGGAGTGAATGGGGAGGTTCCAAAGGGGAGACCTGGAAAGGGGGAAACATTTGAAATGTAAATAAAATATGAAAATAAGAAAAAAAAAGAGGACATGAAAGCAGAAGGTACACTGGTTGGGAGGAAGAGGAGGTCAACGGGATTCCATCAGGGCTTGAGAGAGGGTAACAGTGGGTGAGTATGATCCCCATGAATTGTGTACACGTATGAAGCTGAAAAAACCAATGATAACGTAGAAAAGTTGTATTCACAATGTTCTAGTCAATGTTATTCCTAGATGCAAAGATAGTTCATCAAGGAAAAGGAAATAAATAATGTAATAAAGAGCATAAATATCAAGGAAAAATAGATCATTTTGAAAGATGTGGCAAATGAAGTCACAAGATTGAATAGCACCCGGGATGATAATCTGTGAAGAAACTTGGAAAAGAGATAGGATAGTCTAAAGTAGTAAAAGCAATCCCAAGGAGATAGCCAAAAGCTCTTGGAAGTGGTACAACACAAAATCGTTTAACAAATATAAGGCAAGTATGTTCTCTTGACCTGTTATATCCAACATCGTGCTTGAAATCTTCATAAAAGCAGTAAGTCAAAAGGATCCAAATCTAAAAGTTAAAGGATAAAAATTTACTTTAGTTTTAGCCTAGAAATGACTCAGTGTATCAGACAGTGAAGATAGAACATTTTTATATCCCCATGCTTGGTTGTTATGAGACCCTGACATTGTTTATTCATGAATGACTTCATATATGCAAATCTTGACAGTATTAGGTGGTGTGTCATATATAAATTAAAACGGCAAATGCAACAAAAGTCATTGACCAGCACAGGTAATTCCACTTTACATCAATCAGAATGTCTAAGATCAAACCTCAGGTGACAACACATGTTGGTGAGGATGTGGAGAAACAGGAACACTCCTCCATTGCTGGTGGGATTACAAACTTGTACAACCACTCTGGAAATCAATCTGGAAGTTCCTCAGAAAATTTGAAATAGATCTACCTGAAGACCCAGAAATAACACTCTTGGGAATATACCCAAAAGATGCCCCACCAGGACATGGGGTACATGTTCCACTATGTTCATAGCAGCCTTATTTGTGATTGCCAGAAGCTGGAAACAACCCAGATGTCCCATGACAGAAGAATGGATTCAGAAAATGTGGTTCATTTACACAATGGAATACAACTAGCTATTAAGAATGAGGACATCCTGAGGTTTGCAGACAAATGTATGGAAGTAGAAAATATCATTGTTAGTGAGGTAACAGACCCAAAAGGACATGCATGGTATGTACTCACTAATAAGTGGATATTAGCCAAAAAATAAAAAATAAAAAAGTACAGAATACCCAAGATATAATCCCCAGAAATCAAAAAGGTCAAAAAGCTGAAAGGCCCAAGTGAGGATGCCTCAGTCCTACTTGGGAGGGAGAAAAAAGCAGTCACAGGTGGGGAGGAAGGGACCTAGGAAGGAAAGTGGACAGGGGCTGGGGGTGAGGGGAGAGGGGAACCTGATCTGCTATTGGGTGAGAGAAAAGGACTGAAGCTCTGAGGGCCAGCAGAAAGAATGGAAACAGGCAGCCTTGGGAAATAGGTTGGGGGATCCTCCAGAATGTAGCAGAGACCTGAGAGGTGAGAGACTCTCAGGACTCAAAGGGAGGGACCTTAGATGAAATGCCCTACAGTGGGGAGAGGGAACTTGTAGAGCCCACCTCCAGCAGAAAGACAGGGCATCGAGTGAGGGATGGGGTTGCCATCCCATAGTCAAAACTCTGACCCATAATTGTTCCTGTCTGAAAGAACTGGGAATGGAGAAAAGCCTGAGGAAAAGAAGGTCCAATGACAGGCCCAAAGTGGGATCCAGCTCAAGGGGAGGCTCCAAGACTTGACACTATTACTGAGGCTATGGAGTGCTCACCAAAAGGGACCTATCATGACTGCCCTCGGAAAGACCCAACAAGCAGCTGAAAGAGTCAGATGCAGATATTTGGACCTAACCAATGGACATAAGCTGCTGACCCCTGTGGTTGAATCAGGGAAAAGCTGGAAGAAGCTGAGGAGGAGGGGGACCCTGTAGGAGGCCAGCAGTTTCAGTTAACATGGATCCCCGAGATCTCTCAGACACTGGACCACCAACCAGGCATCATACACCAGCTGATATGAGGCCCCCAACACATATACAGCAGAAGACTGCCGGTCTGGGTTCAGTCAGAGAAGATGCACCTAACCCTCAAGGGACTGGAGGCCCCAGGGAGTTTAGAGGTCTGGTGGGGTGTGGGGGGTTGGGAACATTCTCATGGAGATAGGGGGCATGAAGGAGGAACAGGATATGGAACAGTCAGAGGGTGGACTGGGAGGGGAATAAAATCTGGAGTGTAATAAATAAATAAGAAATTCCTAATATTCCTAAAATTTTGTGGATAGTCCTGAGTATTCATACAGGGACAAATCACTGAAGCTGATCATGGGCAGAACAATGAAATAAGGACCCAATTCAGCTTTGCTGAGCAGCAGGATGCATTTAAGTACACAGTCTGAGGCTGGATGTGGCTCTGAGATGACTACTCAGCGGAGGAAGGAAGGGAAGGTGAGGTCTGAGTGTGAGAAGGACCTGAAAGATGGGCATGTCTAAGGAAGGGGCTAAGTGAACTGCAGAGAAAAGAGAGACAAACCTGACCTAACGCGAACCTCCTCCACAGTCTATTCTAGGAGATGGGGCATTTTCTGTGATGATCAAAGCTTTCTGCACAGACTGAAAAGAGGAAAGCAGGGGCAGCATTTGAAACATAAATTAGACTCTAGTTGCTAAAGGAATAGAACAAGCTCCCATGTGGCCTAAATGACTGCATTCTTTAAATGCTTACCTACATTGTCACTTGGAATCCTCCCTAGAGCCTATGGTGTGCAGAATGAGGGTTGTTTGTTTGTTTGTTGTTTGTTTTTGTTTTGAGGCTAGAATTGTAGTAAAAAGAGCGATTGTATCTGGTCTTCATTTCAGAGTAAATTCCAATCCAGAAAAACTGCCTCAGAACCAGTGCAATGTGTGTGTGTGTGTGTGTGTGTGTGTGTGTGTGTGTGTGCACACTGTGCACACAGGTGTTTGTAGAAGCTACAGACTGACATCAAGTTTTCTTCGATATATCACTGCTTTATTTTTTTGAGATGGTTTTTCGCTGAACGTGGAGCTCAAGAACTCAACAGCAGACTAACAAACTCAGGGATCCTCGGGTCTCTGTATCCTCTACACTGAAGTGACGGGCACACCTTTCTAGGCCTGGATTATTCCAGAAGCAGGAATAAACGTTTTCATGCTTGTACTGCAATTATGATACATTAAGTCATCTCACCTGGAAAGGATTAATCCTGTGACAAACTCTTCATACACTACAACATTGTGTGAATTAGAAAGCAGCAAAGAAAAAGAACTGGAGACTTACCCACACCATAAACAAGATTACAATCACAATTGTGCATAAATGAAAACTTGTGAACCAGCAGGGAAGAAGCATCAAATGGGGCTAAGAATGGAGGCAATAGACATCAGCTACAGCCAGCAGAAATGTGGTTAAGGTAGTGTTCACCTGCAATCCTAGTGCTCAGTAGGCGGAGGCAGGAAGATCAGAAGTCCATAAGTTTTCTCCATGACCTAGCAAGTCTGAGGTCAATCTGGAATAATAGTAACCTGTCTACTATTCCCCCAAACTGTCCTCCAAAGTCAATACTCTTAGCAACCATCAAGATACAGGGTTTCTTTACTGAATTTAAACAAACACAGGTTCAGAGTCCAAAGCAGTCACCAAAGCAGGAGACTTTCAGATGGAAAGACATCCTCCTAGGGAGCAGAGATCCAAGCTGAGGCTGTGTCCTTCATTAACTCTTAGAGAACCTGGCTCCCTCATGTTGGGTAACTTGCATAGACAGGGGAACAAAGAGCAAAAGTTCTGTCTGCTCACAGTTTGAACATATGTTTGCAGGGTGTGATGTAGCCAGCCCCATCTGGAAGGACTAAGTGTAAACCCCTTTCCTGATTTACCTCAACTCTGGACTTACACTCCTTGAAGAGCATTTGTTGTGACGCTGTCTCAGGGAGGAAGCATGTTCAGATGTACAAAAGGGTATTCTGGAAATTATTAATCAGAGGTCCTTGAGTTTTCTTCTACCTCATTTCTGATGTCTTCTCTCTGTTCTGCACTGTTGTCCACTGATTTTGAGAATGTACCTAAATCTCCATATGATACAATGCTTGAGAGACCTTCAAGACCTTTATAGATTGCTAGAGAAATCAAGGCTCTTAATTTCTCTTTTAACAAATTATCTCAGTTTTAACTTAAAGTGAATTCCAGTTCATACTCTTTTGATTCTGATGACCAAAACATTACCAGACACTGAAGATTCTGGGCCAAGTGGAGAAATGAAGCAAAGTTGTGTCAGGAAAGGAGCAACCGTCCTGATCCTCTCAGCATATTCTCTACACTGACACTCTGATGTGGCTGATAGTCCTTGCCCACAGCACGCTGATTCCCCTTTAGGTCTGAGGAACAACAATGCAGCAGTTCTCATGTCTGACATAGTGCAGCTGCCAACCCATGCAGAACAACTTCTTTGGTAAGGTGTTCTTCTATCAGTCTGTACTTGAGTGACCACTCTTCTACTGTAGCCAATAAGAACTATGCTTCCTTGCACAAACTTCAGTCTAATCTCAAGTTGATCACTGTGAATGAATCCTCTCTAAAAGCAGCATTAGAAGAATAAGATGCAAACAGGACAAAAATAACACTGATGGGATGATCTGAAGAGCTTTGGGATTTTTATTTCTTATCTTTCTCCTGGTTGATTGTGTGTTGCCAGCAGCAGAACTTCCCTGTGCATGTAACTACCCCTGTACAAACTTCGTTATAACTATGTAACTACGGTACCTCTCATTTCTCTCTCCCTCCCCCTCTCCCCCTCCCCCTCCCCCTTCCTCTCTCTCTCCCTCTCTCCTCCCCGACCAGTACCAATTCCTTCTACTGATTATTGAAGCCAAGGAGCGAACAACTTGCTCCACTGTTTCACCTTCTCATAGTCCCCATGCTTTTCCTCTGTCCTTAAGACTCGTGGGTTTTATAAACAAACACTTCCCCTGACATTCTTCAGTTTCTCACATTCTAACCATCAGTTTCTTCCAAGAGGCAACATACACACATGGTCGATCAATTTTGGGAACCAACAAACAATAACTCTGTTTACAGACTTCTGCCCTGGAAAACAAACTATGCATGTCATCTTCCTCTGTAAAGGAATGACAGGAATATGAATGATTTGGAGAAAGTAAGAAAAGTGTTTAAGTCAGGACACCTCCCTGCTTCAAAGGGAAGCTTTTGTCTCATGCCTCCCTAGTTCTTGCATATTGCATTTTGTCATAGCAACACAAAGATGTGAACTCAGCATGATAGTAATTGAACATTCGTGGGATACATCTTACCTTTCTTCCATTTTATTTTATTTTTTTTTTGGTCTAGAGATGGAGAGCAGCCAAGGCAGAAGAAGACCCTTCCACAGATTGATTCTAGACTCTGCTTCCTTGCTCTGAAATTGGGAGTTGCCTTCAGGAGCTGAGTGAATGTTTCTGACCCAGGTGAGGCTTATAAAAACACTGAACAGACCATGTGATTTCCAGTATGTATACTGGAAACAAGTCACACACCAGAGACCTTTCCAGATGCCCCCTAAGATGCTTCTTGGCATCTGCCCCATTTCCACTTACAGATTGGCCTCTCCCATCCCATCCACTTAGGTCTACCTATCTCCAAATAATTACTGTTTCTTCCTTTAAGGACCAACTTCCATCATGGGTAGCAACATTGGGCAGCGTCAGTGTGGTGTGTGTGACTGTATGACTGAAGCATAAGCATATCATGCCTCACATATTGGCCTCCCCATCCCATCCTAACAGGTCCACCTCCTTGTAAGTAATTTTCCTCTCCATTATGGTCCAGTCCCCATCATAGCACCACTGAGCAGTGTCAGCTTAGGGTGTGTGACTGTGTTACTTGAGCATAGACAGACCAAGCATCCCAGCAAGGGTCTGTATGGTGAAGGTAGTGACACTGTTGATACTGCCCCTTCCACAGCAGTGCAGCACTCAATGTAGTTTTCTTCCAAGTGACATCCAGGCTGACAGTTCCCCTGAACCCTCTGCAGGTATCCTAAGGCCCAACTCTCCCCATCTGCCTACTTTCATTACTAGTGGAAAGCCTGCCTCTGTCTTAAGTTTAAAAGCCAATTCATAGTAAAGACAAACTATGTTTATTCCCATTTATGATTGAATGTCTATTTTTCAAGGATTGGGGTATGAGCCTGTAACCTTTACTACAAATGGTTCTGTACAGCCTGTTCCAGGAATGGTAATCATGTCTCTGTGGAACCTTGAAGTCAGCTCAAGACATCCTTGTTCTCAGCACAAAAGAGATTTTCCTCAGAGAGACAGAGATTAGGGATTAGGGATTAGGGACAAAGACATGAGATAGAGGAAAACAGAGAAGGGGGAGGGAACAAATGAGAGGAAAGAAAAGTGGCAAGGGAGAGGGGTAAGGGCTACTTGTCTTGGGTGACAAAGGGCCACCTCTGGATAGAAAGGAACCAGACAAGGCTCATAGGAAAACAGCATTTATAAAGGCACAAGGGGAAAACCCATACTAGGAAGAGGATTTTAATTTTAATTAGGCATGTTAATTAGGTGAGACAAAGGAGGCTTTTGATTACTGGACTTTGATACTTCATAGCTGGACCTTCATAGTTGCCTCAGGAGGAGGAAGTGGCCAAATAAGGGAATAGACCTTGGTGGTTAGCTTTTATTATCTAATCTAAAGGATTTTAGCAAGGTAGAGAGAATTTGGGAGAATGGAAAGGCCTGTCAGAGCCATGCTGAGTGGGCTAGATTCCCTTCATTGTCTTTGTTTTTAAAATTATTTTTATAACCATCATGCTACACTACCTTTGTTTTAAGAGGTTCTGTGACCAACTATGATGACCTTGTTATGGCTGCTTAGTGATTACCTTGTTTTGACCACTTATGTTCTTCTCTTGTAACCCCACCCATTTATCTCATTGTGAAACCCTACACCCCTGCTCTATAAATACCTTATCTTCCTCATATCCAATGCTGATCTCTTGAACCCTGCCTTAGTGGCAGGCAGCTCTTGTACACAAATCAAAAAGTTTGCTTTACTTAATTGCTTGTTTTAATTAATTTGGGCATGATGATTTGGGTCACCTCTGAATAGAAATGTCATTTTTGTTTTATTTCATCAATGTGAAGAAGTGTGTTGTCTCATCTACCTTGTGAAATGCTGAGTTCAGTATGTGTACATGCTTTTCTACCCCACTTCATACAGTCTGTTAACCTTTACCTTAGTAGAGTGTTATTTCTCAGATTTCAAGTCTTTTCTTCTATGACTTACACTTACAGTCCTCAAATCACAGGTACCTTAGGTCCCTTTTTAGTTTTTTAAAATGTGATTTCATTTAGAATACATGAGGGACATGCTGTTCGGAGGTTATGGGAAGAATGATGTGCTTTGAATGTGACTTAGCTGTGTCCTTCGAGCAAGTGGTGGTCACGTGTTCACCCAAAATGACAGTTGTGAGATGTTCTGTGGGGATTTTAAGAGGAGAGGGCTAATGGCAGGTCATTAGGGAACTGTGGGTAAGCTCCAAGGCAGTTGGTTCTCATGTGACCTCTAGGGCTTTGTGAGCATTATTGTAAAAGGATCTAATTTGGTTTTACCCGTATCTCATTGCTTCCTGTATGGATACAGGATTCTCCCTCTGCACATGTTTCAATATCCAGCCTTGGCCCTGACCAGAACCCTGCCACACATGGGATAGTCAAATTGATGCAATCTTAGTGGGTATAGGTAATTTTGTTTCACCAACATCAAGAACCCTTTCTGTTAATGTACTACATCAGTGTGGTGTGTCCCATCACTACAGGGTAGGAAGAGGCTATACTGACACACTGTCTATCAAATTTTACCTTTGTTTTACTCTATAATTAACTTATATTAAAATGTTACAAAACAACTGAGAAGTCAGTGTGTGGGATTGAATAACTACATGGATGTCACCATCACTATGAATAAAGTCATTTGAGTGGTAGAGAAGGTGGTCTAGTAGGCTCATCACTAATGAAAGAAAATATAAGCATTTATCCACTCAACTACAATTAGGTAAAAGTTTAAAATTTGTTGTATTTTCTTCTAATAGTCCTTCAAAAAGATAACCAAAATTTAGAAAGAGTTTTTGAGTCCCATACCTGCATTTCTTTTTTCCATGGCCCATTACAGAATTTTAAAAACTTGATAGGATTTATCCTCTTCCACATGCAACAGAATGCTAAAAGAAACATTCCATATGAACACTGAGGTAGTGTACAGCTGAATTCTTTTACTGGTATGAAACTTGGCTGGAATTTAAAAAGTCATGCACCATAAACTTTCATAAAGATGTATCAGTTCTAACTGCTAACCAGGTACAAGTGACACACAGAATTAAAATCTGAGCTATCTCATAATCTGCTACCTATATCCTCTACATTACATACATAAAAAGTTTGTAGTTAATTTATGGGAAGAATAAAGCTTTTAACTCATGTAAAGATGGAAGCTCATCCATGTTTCAAATTTTGCCAACACAAACACAGTAATGGAGATAACCAGCCTTAGGCATACTCCAAGATGTTGTATCCTACATATAGAAACTGCCTACATGTAGGCAGTTGCTCATTTCTATTATTGGTCTCTTCACAATAGCTAGGAAACACAAACAGATTAGATCACCATTGACTGATAAATGAATGATAAAAATGTTCATATACATATTGGATATTGCTCATCTATAAGGAAATGTGAAAATTTCAGGTAAATGGATGGATTTGAAAATGATCCTTCTGAAGGAGAAAACCAGACACAGAATATAAAATGTCACATTCTCTGTCATATATGCAGATAACACATTTGAAACATCAGATATGTATGTTAAATTGAGTGTCCATAGAAGTCAGGAAACTGGTTAGTAGCTATTCAGGGAGTGGAACAAGAAGGTTCAAAAGTAACTGTTGTGAAGGGGGAAGAAGAATAATGGAACAGCAAATTTGAATAGGATAGAGGATGGGCAAGTAAAGTGTAGAGATGGGGAAACAGAAGAGTAATACCAAACACTTTAGAAAAAGCCATGTGGAAGCCTATTACTGTAATCACTTTCTAAAATATATACATGCACATTTGTGAATGGAGTTGCTTTACAATGGAAGAGATAATGTCTCCCCAGGTAGGAGGTCCTGAACTATGTAAGAAATACAACTGGGAATTAGTGAGCCAGCTCCCAGCCAGGTCCCATGTGTTCTCTGCTTCACATTTCTGCTTTAATTGTGATTAAAAGGAGATTAGCATCTCTACTGAAGTCCAAATGTTTCCTGTATCTTACTTGGGTGGTAGCATGAAGGTTGGTTCATGGGTGAATGAGTGAGTGGGCCATACTTAATAGAAGTTCATCAGCATTAAATGAAATATTGTGTGCTCATTGGGACAACTAGCAAGCACTTTCTTTAGGTTCATCATTTAGAAGCTGTGTCAATGCTACATCTTAATCTGAGAGCCAAACTTAGCAATGTGCAATATTCTCATATGATACTGGATAGAAGCTGAGTTTTGTTATTTTTTGGTAGAGTCAGAGTCCCTATGGACAGGCCATTTGTAAAGGCACAATCCCAGTTGCAGTGAAGACCCCAGGACACTGGAGATACTAGGACAATGGTATATCTGTCAAAGACAGTCACATGGAGTCACTGTGATCCCATGAGACAAGCTGTGTGGCTGTAGATGGCAGAGATGGATAAATGGGATTCCCCAAACCCTTTGAAATTAAACAACTACAGAATTGGGCATTGAGCTACAGAATTTGGGTCAGTAATGATAGATAATGAGCTTCATTTTTTAGGATGCCTAATTTCATTCTGTTTGGAATAGGAAATATTTTATTTGTTTTAAACTTTATAGTAGCCCACAGTTAATAGACAAATAAAGGAACCTTCTTCACCTTTTAACACATTTAAATTTTTAGAGACTGTGAAACTCTTAAATCTGACAGACATCATTTTATGTTAATGTGAGCTCTCAGGGATAAGAAGCTGAATGATTATGTCTTAAAGTGAAGTTTTTGTGTCAAGTTGACAAGTGATGTCTGAAGCAGCAGCTTGATAGTCTTCCTCTGGAACATTCAGTCTCTAAAGGAACCAAGAAGAAAGGAAAAGATGGGGTTTGTACAGCTGATGAAACAGAATAGAATATTGTCTTCTTGACTGGGCCAGTGTCCTGAGCAGACCCTCGGTGTGAACTCCTCAACCAGTCCCACTACACCCAGAGGAAGATCCACTCCGAGATTCTCTAACACACACAGGACCACAGGATAAGAGGTGAGGAGGACTCAACATCTATCCCAACACAGGGAGTTGGGAGTAACTGGGACCAGCAGAATTCAGGGACCCAGGAACCCAGCCGGACCAGTGGCATGGGTTCCTTCCAGTCTGGGCCAGTGCCCTGAGCAGACCTTGGGCACAAACTCCTCAGCCAGTCCCACAACACACAGAGGAAGCTCAACTCCCAGGTGCTCTAACACGCCCAGGATCACATGATCCCAGGAGCTTGATCACACAAGGATCTCAAGGTCATAGAGGTGGCTTGACTCCCAGGATCTCTGCCATACCCAGGATCTCAGGATCACAGGATCCCAGAGACAGCTGGTCTCTGAGGAGTTCTGACACAACCAGGATCACAGGAAGGACAGGCTCCAGTCAGATAAAGGGAGGGCAGGTAGCACAAGAGATAACCAGATGGCAGGAGGCAGGCGCAAGAACATAAGCAACAGAAACCAAGGTTACCTGACAGCATCAGAACCCAATTCTCCCACTATAGCAAGTCCTAGATACACCATCACACCGGAAAAGCAAGATTTGGATTTAAAATCACTTCTCATGATTATGATAGAGGATATTAAAAAGGACATAAATAACTCTCTTAAGGAAATGCAGAAGAACACAGCTAAACAGCAGCAAGCTCTTAAAGAGGAAACACAAAAATTCCTTAAAGAATTACAGGAAAACACAACCAAACAGGTGAAGGAATTAAACAAAACCATCCAGGATCTAAACGTGGAAACAGAAACAATAAAGAAATCACAAAGGGAGACAACTGGGGGGATTGAAAACCTAGGAAAGAGATCACCAACAGAATATAAGAGGTAGAAGAGAGAATCTCAGGTGTGGATGATACCATAGAAAACATTGACACAATAGTCAAAGAAAATGCAAAATGCATAAAGCTCCTAACCCAAAACATCCAGGAAATCCAGGACACAATGAGAAGACCAAACCTAAGGATAATAGGTACATAAGAGAGTGAAGATTCCCAACTTAAAGGACCAGTAAATATCTTCAACAGAATTATAGAAGAAAACTTTCCTAACCTCAAGAAAGAGATGCCCATGAATATACAGGAAGCGTATAGAACTCTATATAGACTGGACCAGAAAAGATGTTCCTCCTGTCACATAATAATCAAAGCACCAAAGGCACTAAACAAAGAAATAATATTAAAAGTAGTAAGGGAAAAGCGTCAAGTAACATATAAAGGCAGAGCTACCAGAATCACACCAGACTTTTCACCAGAGACTGTGAAAGCTAGAAGATTCAGGGCAGATCTCATACAGACCCTAAGAGAACACAAGTGTCAGCCCAGGCTACTATATCCAGCAAAACTCTCAATTACCATAGATGGAGAAACCAAGATATTCCATGACAAAACCAAATTTACACAGTATCTTTCCACAAATCCAGCCCTACAAAGGATAATAGATGGAAAACACCAACACAAGGAGGGAAACAACAACCTAGAAAAAGCAGGAAAGTAATTTTCTTTCAACAAACCCAAAAGAAGATAGCCACACAAACATAAAAATAGCATCAAAAATAACAGGAAACAACAACCAATTTTCTTTAATATCTCTTAACATCAATGGATTCAATTCCCCAATAAAAAGCCATAGACTAAGAGACTGGATAGGTAAACAGGACCCAGCATTTTGCTGCATACAGGAAACACACCTCAGTTACAAAGACAGTCACTACCTCAGAGTAAAAGTTGGAAAACAACTTCCAAGCTAATGGTCTCAAACAAACTGGAGTAGCCATTCTTATATTGAATAAAATCAACTTTCAACCAAAAGTTATCAAAAAAATGAGGAAGGACATTTCATCCTAGTCAAATAGAAATATTTAATGGGTAACTTCAGCAAGTGTTCTAGGTATCTGATGAATAAAGGAATGTTGCTCTTTGCTCAGAGTGAAGCTAACATATGTTCAAGGGAGAACATTGGAGTTATTTGAATGTTTTTGATCAGTGTTTATTTATATTAGAAGATAGTTTAATAAGAAAATTTGATTTTTATAACAGAATAATGTTCTCAAATCTTAAGTTGAAAAAAGAACATTCCCAAAACTTGTTAATTTACCAAGAAGGCATTTAAATGAGTTATTGAAATTACATTCACCCTGATAATACAATTATTCATAAGAAAGAAATGATCTCTGATATCATTTGCATGGTTTCTGAAAGCCACAATAAGCTTCTTGTAGCTTTCTTTCTTTCTTTCTTTCTTTCTTTCTTTCTTTCTTTCTTTCTTTTGAGTAGCTTTATTGAGTTCAGGTGAAAACTATCCATTAGATTTAACAAAAACAAAACAAAAACCAAAAACAAAAAGAACAACCAAACAAAAAACCCAGAGCAACAACAAAAAACAAAGTCAGTGGTCTTTTAACTAGATTTCAGCTTATTGTGAATTTATGTGATTTATGAGATTAGGTTATGTGTGCTATTTTGACTGAAGTCAACTTTCCTTTGTTATTTCAAAGAGAAAAATGAATGTCCTATAAAACTGTAAGAGTTGATCTGTCAGAAATAATTTCCAATTGCATAGTGATTTTATAAAGTGAGTTAATTTATTTTAATCATATTTATAATGTGAAATCATAAGATGATGATATATTGGCTTCTAAAGTTTTAACCTAGAAAATAGCAGTTTAATTATTATAGAAATGCCTACAAGTAATTTCATAATTTATTACTTCTGTATTTAATTTTGACATTTCTCATAATTCACCATTGTATATAATACCGTGATAGATAACCCACAGTACATAGATATTTTTGTCAACATACATTCCTAGAAATAAGTTTACTAGTTAAAATTTTATGCACAATTTTTAAAAATAGATAAGCTTACCAACCTTATTCATAACTTCAACTCTTCCCATTGATACTCTGTACTCACAAAGACAGCTGAGAGTTTACCAACCTTTGGCTAAAGAATATCAATCAGTGAAAAGTTATCAATTTGTCAACAGGAATGTAATTACCATTAGAATGCATTAAGCAAGAAAATTAAGTATTTTATGTTTAGCAGATTATATTCTAACCTTAGACAATTAGATGAAGAAAAAACTTTCACAATAAGCTGAGATCTAGTTCAAAGATTACTGACAGGTTTTTTGTTGTTGCTCTGTTTTTGTTTTGTTTTTGCAAAATCTAATGGGTAGTTTTCATCTGAACTCAATACAGCTACTCTTTGAAGAAGAAAAAAATAGAATAGAATATTGTGATTTTGTAAACACCACAAGGTGTTCTCATACTATAAAAATACAGAATCTACATTAAGGGGAACTAATAGATCCTATGAGACAATCTAAAGAGCAGGACGACCAATGAGCACAATGGCCACATATAGCCTGATCACAAGCATTCTTCAGGAGCCACAAGCATTCATGACTAGCAAGGACAGAATGAACCCTGAGAGAATCACAAAGAAATTAACTACATAGCAGTGATGTACTTAAATGTATTATACTAACCAGAACCAAAAACATTAAGGAGGATGCCATATTCCTTCCATCCCAGGAGGCTAAAGATCTAGGACAAAGCCTAGGGCAGGGCGCACGCAGCAGCTGACATGTGTTTGGGGCTTTGGCAATGATACTAGATTGGCCATATGGCAAACAGGTGCTGTTCAGGACTAATTGTGGTGAGCATGCCCAGAACTGTAAGGTAAGCAAAGGGAGAAACATAATCCTCAAATAGAATACAGCAATATTGACGTAGATGGCATGGAGAGATATTGGCACGCTCCAGGGAATACACAGTCAGAAAACAGAGAAAGAAGAAATCAGTCACAGGTAGGTTGAGGATACAAGCAGAGAAGACATTCCTGTCCAGATGCCCAGAATATACAGCACATTGGCATTCCCTGTCTACCCAACCACGGCAATGATGAGGGTCAGTTAACTGAACAAAAGGAGAATGACAGCTACAGGCTTAAGTTCCACTGTGGTCATTTCCATCCCCCACTGTTCTGTCATTCCCCACATTGAGATGGATAGACCTGTGCTTTGGAATTCTCCACTATTTTTCCTGCAAAGAGAATGAAGAAACCACTGACTGGAAGGACCACCCTACTGTGTGGGATTGACTGGCCTTGGTTCTTAGGGAGAGGAAACAGGTTTTCAGAGATTAAGTCATTTATAAAACCCAAATGGTTCCAGAAACTTCTTTTAAATTCAATTTGTATGTATTTGGGCTTCTCTACTGCTTTTGAAGTAGTTGATGGCCCAAGCACAGCTACTCAGCATTTAAGGCTATGTCAAGAAAAGATGGGGCTTTGGATTCAGCTTTTTTTCTGTTCTAGGACTGAGATTTCTTTTCCAAGTTTAGGAAGAATGGAAGACCTCACTGAGAACAATAGTCATGAGAGGAGTCTATCAAACAAGAAAAAAAAAAATGGTTCCAGAGTGAGTGTTATAAAGGAAATGCCACTTCTAACTAAGACCTGTGTTTCACTCATCAGGATAAGTAGGCTGGGTCTGCATCCCAAATTTGAAAACTAGAAGTAAAGTAGCCTTGGAGAATATCAAGCACTTTCTCTTCTCTGTTATGTCACAAATGTTCAGCTCACTACAAGAGAGCACAATAGATAATTAAGAACAATGACAAATGGGTACATGATTGTTAAGCCTAAGAATAGTTAAAACATCAGCTAAGAAATTCAAACTTGAGGTTGAGGGCAATGAACTTCATGAGTCCTCAACTAATGGAATGCTCTGTTTCATCTTCTGCAGTAGGAAAAAATAATTAAAATAAAGTCAGATACAGTCCCTAATCTGACTGGTTTGCTTATCTCTGTATGCCATCCTACAATGAATTGTCCTGCCCCTCATTGCCAAGAGTAGATCTCTAAGCATGAACTTGGACCACAAGCCCTTTGTAGAATCAACCCACTTCATGTATGCTCTTTCTGTTTGACAATGAGCTGAAGTGTTTTGGTGGATCTGATCTTTCTAACATGTGTTTGCATTATTCAGATTCCAGTGGAAGAGAGATGCCTCCAATTATGTGTGAGAAAGAAATTCAAAATCATGAGGCTTTGGGAAAGCCTAAATCTAATAAGAATAGAGAAATGGGATTAAGAAAGAATCAACCATTTCCAAATCAAAGACCCAGTAACCTTTTCAGAAGAATAAAGCGCAAAGGCAAAGTTAGTACTCAAATCAACCAGGAAACCCTTCAAATTATAGGATTAGCACATTCATCTCAATAGTATTCTTAAATGTGAATTGTATTAACTCTGCTTGATTGTGTGACAAAGCATCCTCTAACTGTTGGCTGTATTCAAGAAACACATTTTCATTGACAAAGTCATGCACAGAATGAATAAAAAGAATGAAAATAATATTCCAAATGAATGGAATATGAAAGAAAGATAGGTTGTGTTTACTCTTACTTGGAACAACAGATTAAAAAATAGAAGTAATAATAATGCATACATACTACTCAGTGGATAATTCATTAAAAGTAACGTGTGTGTGTGTGTGTGTGTGTGTGTGTGTGTGCACGCGCTTGCGCATATACCAATGAATTTAATTACACGATGATGGCTTAATATACAAATTCTTTTTGCTTCTTTTGTTTGTTTGTTTTATTGAAACAAGGTCTCATTGTGTAGTTTTAGCTGCCCTGAAACTCACTGTGTAGACCAGGTTGGCCTTAAACTCATAAAGATCTGCCTGCCTCTATCTCTAGACTTCTGAGATTATAGGCAAGTGCCACTACACCTGATTCCAACTCTTACACATTGCATATCATTCAGAAAATAAATTGACAAGGAAGCTTCATCGATAAACCACTTTGACTAAAAGAGACTACAAGTGCCTAGTAATTCATCCAATAACCCTGGAGCACACATCTTTCTAAGTAACACATAAACATTTCAGTACAATATTTTAGCTCATATGACAGTCTTCACAAAAGCCACCAAATTGAATTGCCTCCTGTCTTATCAAATACAATTAGAAATGAACAATGCAAACAACAGAAAATATGTGAAGATATAAAGATTGTATAATCAATGAATTATAAAAACAAGACACCCAGAGTCCTGCTTACTGGCTAGCAGGGGACAATAAAGTAAACAACGGAAAACAACCAAAGATATAGATTGTTTGACCAATGAATTAGAAAAATAAGACACCAGAGGCCTGCTCACCTTCATGCATCACTGGTAGTCAAGGGCCACTACAGTGAGAAAGTATGTGGTGGATATCTGGGAGAGAAAGGAAAGAGGAATGGTTTGTGCACTCCAAGGAGATGAGAGAGTGGTGAGGAACAACCTTGTGTGAGAAGTCGTGTGCTACCTCCTGGGGACATATTGATGCCTAAGAGTTGTACAGAGCTGGATGCACCCCTCACTGGCTTCTGCACTCAGGAGAGCTGGCCATTTCCCTCTCCAGCTCCAGCACTAGGGAGAGCAGTCCCTTCACCTTGCCTGGATAGAGTGGCAAGGCTGGCCTGGTAGCTGGGCTGGGTGTGGTAGAGTCAGTCCCTACGAGGTGAGAGCTGATAAGCTGGCCCTGCCCCTTACTATGGCAGTGCTGTAGAGTTGGCACTGGTGGCATGGGTGCAGGAAGCCTGGTTGGCTAACCAACATAGCTACTATCCAGGCCCAGATCCAGGGATTTAGATAGGCCCAGCCTGACCTCTAAACCTATGAACTTCTGGAGTGCATGAAGGGGCAGATCCTACAGATCTAAAGCTGCAAGATCTCCATGACACAGGGCAACAACAAGATATCCAAGAGGAGTCTAGGTAATGATCCAGTATTGATAGTGCAGCAGAAGGCAGAGGCTGAGAACCAGATCAATGACTTACTGCAATGAACATTCATAAGTAAAGCTGCTTGGGCAAAAGGCTATATTGTGGGACACACTGCAGCTTCTATGGAGGGATTATTTTTTTGTCGATAAAGGGAGGTTGTAAGGGCATATATGGAGGGACAGGGAGATGAGTGGGATTGAGGTACATGAAGTGAAATTCACAAAGAATAAGATGTTAAAAAAAATAAGATACCAAAATAGGAAAGAGACTGGCTGAAGAACTGTATCATTAGGAGCAGGGGAGGTGGATGACAAAGTAATACAGGGTGAATATGATCACAATAAATTATTTTTACATATGAAATTGAAAATAAAATAAAACCAGCAATGATAAGAATTTAAAAAATAGATAAAATACACACAGTGAATAGTTTTTTTCAAGAATGCAGTGATCCTTCAATATTCAAAAAAGGTAATACATATTAATACAACATGTAAATAAATGAAGAAAGAAACACATTTGGAAATTTCAAAAGATAAAAATATGATATTAAAAAAATTGTTGAAAACTCTGAAGAAATTTGGGATGGATAATGTCCTAAGTTGGTAAACGCCAAACAGCTAGAGTCTTACAGCCAGAGGTGAACAGCAGCACCTCTTAAAATCAGGAGTGAGACAAGCACATCATCATCCTTTATTCACCATGATGCTTGAAATCTTAGTGGAGGTATTAAGTCAAGAGAAAGAAAAGAGCCATTCACATTTCTCTTTGTGAAGATATTAGAATCCTGCACTTAAAAACGAAAAAGCATAGAAGTATCCCACTAAGTATCAGAAATTGAGGATGGAAATAAGTTTACAACTTCATGCTAAGTTTGTGTTAGGTCCTTGGTAGTCTCCTTTTTAGAATGAATGTAAGTATGTACATTATTGGATGATTTGGGTGATGTAGAAAATAAAGATGCAAGTGCCACAGAAGACATTAAAACAGGCACAGACACGTGATGGAGAAATTCTTTATACTCCCAAATCTCTTTGGTAGACAACCTCAAGTATATCCAGAATTATTCATGCATGCACAAAAAAACTAATGTTGTTCCTTGGCAGGACATTGAGGTAAGGACCCAACACTGCTTTGCTGAGCAGCAGGAAGCACTTAGGTGCACAGCTTTGGGGTGGGTGTAGGTCAGAGAAGATTACTCAGCAGAGGAAGGGGAAAGGAAGGAAGAGTGAAGTCTGAGTGCCTCTGCTTAGAGCGAACTGAAACATGGGCATGTCTCTTGGGGGACTGCTAAGTGAAGTGCAGTAAATAAGAAAGACAAACCTAACACAATATGAGCCTTCTCCTTAGTTTTTTCTAGAAGATGAGAAGTTTTCTGTAATGAGGAAAGCTTTCTATGCAGATCATCTGAAGAAAAAGTGAGAATGAATAGTGATGGGTATGTAATTGCTACAGGACAATGTCATTCTTATGATGAATACATTGTTTTTATTGAATATAGAGCTTTTCATGTAATATATTCTGACTATGGTTTCCTCTACCCAACTCCTCCTACACACTCCCTGATTCCCCACCAACCCAAATCCATGCCCTTTCTTGTCCCTTTCATTAGAAAACAAACAGCATCCAGGAAAAAAAAAGATATGATGAAATAAAAACAAACAAAATAGGACAAAGCAAATAGGAAAAAATGAGCCAAAGAAAAACCACAAGAAACAAATATAGACACTACACACACACACACATACACACACACACATACACGCACACACACACTACACACACACACATACACACACACTACACACACATACATGCACACACACACACACACTTCTCTTATACAGATATACCATTAAACACAATGCCAGAGGTCATAATATGTAAGCAAAGGATCTTTAAGGTAAAGAAGGAAAAAGGAGGAGGACAAAGAAGAAGAGGAAGGAGAAAGAGCAGGAGGTGGAGGAGAAGAGGGAGGAAGATGAGGAAGAGGAGGAAGAAGAGGAAGAGGAGGAAGAGGAAGAAGAGGAGGAGGGAGAGGAGGAGAAGGAGGAGGAGGAGCAAGAACCCAGAGAAAGCATACGACATCATGAGACAAAACAACTTTTAAAGACCATTGAGTTCGCTTTTTGTTGGCCTTCTACTGCTGGGCATGAGGCCTGCATTTAAGTGTCATAAATGTTATTTTTGTATAAGCAATGATATATTATTGAAAATATATATCAAAATTAATTTTTTATTTGCAAGTGTTTATCAGTTAGGAATAGCTTCTGGATTAAGAATGGTAGTTTTTGTCTACTTCTATTCTCCCCTCTAAGACCCCATCTGTTGCAGACCTATGCAAGCACTGTTCAGGCTGCCACATCTCTGTGAGTTTATATGTGTATCAGTTCTGTCATATCTAGAAGGACAAATTGATGCCCTCCATTACCTCTGGCTCTTACAATCTTTCTGCCTCTTCTACATCTTTTCCTGAGGAGAGATGTTTGATAGAGACAACCCTTTTAGGACTGATTGTTCCAAGTTCCTTCACTCTCTGCATATTGTCCCATGTGTATCTCTATATTTGTTCCTGTCTACTGCAGGAGCAAGCTTCACTGATGATGATTGAGCAGTGCACTGATTTATGAGTACTATACGTACATATATCATTAAGAATAAAAATATACTGTTGAGTTTGAAATTTTATTATAAAATATCACATATGATACAGTATAAACTTGTCAAATTTTCTTTTAAAATATTTTTATTTAAAATAATTTTAAAATTTAAATGTTTTATCATATTCTTCCCCTCACCCCAAACTATCCAGATCCTATTTTGCTTCCTACCCACCCAACTTAAGTTCTTTCTCAAAAACCAAAAACCCAAAACAATAAAACCCTCTGAAACAAAGAAAACAAAAATAAAATACCACCCAAAACTTTTCAAAAGAACACCAAAATAGCCTTGTGTTTGGGAGGAGTTAGCCAACATACAATGGACTCTACAGTTGTTTTTTTGTGTGTGTTCTTTTTTTTGGGTGTGAGAGTCTATTTCATTGTATGTATATTTATGTGATGTGAAACAAAGTACAAATGGATATACTGTGCTATCATAAGGAAAAATGCCAAAAAGAGTGACTTCAGTGTGGCCACAACGGATGTTGAGTAGATCAGTGATATGTTAGTCTACATAAAATGATAATATTCTTTAGTTATAAAGTCCTAGAACACAAGCTTATCTTGATGGGATAAGCTTGCTAGCTATGATAGGAATTTGCAATCATAGAAAAGCAACTACTTAGAGGAAAGATGACTAGATATTATTTAATGGGAGAGGCTAATGTGTGGATGGAACAAGCTAGATGCTAAGAAACACCTTAGTAAGGATTAGGATTCAAATCTAGCATTTGCTTCTATACATGTACATCTATCCAGAGTTTATGTAAACTTCACTTGATCATTTTAAACACTAAAAATGAACCTTGTAAAATTAATTTAAAAATCTCTCCTTATGTAACTTTTCAAAAGCATCATAGCTAAAGCTCATTTGCAGAGCACTTACCTAGCATATGTAAGGCCCTGGGATCAATTATTAGCACCTCAGAAGCATTATAAATGAAAGTTTGCAATATTGACTCGGCCACGGCTAGAAGTGTACAAAATGTTCTGTATAGGTAAATGAATCATCATTAATAATAAATAGTCCCAATATGAGAAAACATGGAAGAAGCCTAAATGAAAACTGAAATAAATGAGTTTAATAGACTCACATGCCGGATTAAAGCAATAAAACAAAGTCTTGGAAGACATAAATCTACAGTGACAGAAAATAGTAATTACCAGGAGCAATTGCAGGAAATGAGAGTATGCAAGATGGTCTTAGACCATCAACACTTTTCTGCATGAGATTATAGTGACATGAGATTACACAGAATGCCATTCTGCTTTTGTGAAAATCTATTGACCTGTATTCCAGACAGTGAAACTCTGTGGTTTCTTGCCAGGGGCTGCCACCTGCTCATTGCTTTTCTTCCTCACTGTGAGACTCCAGAGATCCTAACCAGCTCCCCACCAGAGATTGTCCAATCACCACAAGTGGCAGGAGGTCCATACTCCTCACTTCTTGTGGAACTAAGGAAAGCCATACCAGTACTATGACAGGGCCTTCTAGATGTTCTGTCAAGCCTTGAAAACCAGGACAGGGGAAATTAGTTACAAACTTCTTGGCCAAGGCTTCATAGCCACCAGATTGTAGCCAACAAACAGAATACCTGTGGTAGAGGTTATAGCTCTCAATACCAATAAGAAGGAGACACCCACATCTTAACCACACTATGAATTAGCTACTATCTTCGTGTTGCAGACATTACTGTTGAAAGTAGGAGGCTGACTACAAAAAGAGAGAGAGAGAGAAAACCCCAGGTACTCAACTGTAACTTGCTTTTGCTACTTTGTGGGTTCTGTTTTCTTCTACCCTTTTATCCCCTAGCACTAGATATAAGAGAAAAAAAGAGAGGGGAAAGGGGTGACGTTGTTAGACTACTTTCTGTTGATTAGAAGTGTTGAGTTCCTTGGGGCAAGTTTGATCTTTGCCCTCAGAATATCTGATTCTTCTACTTCTTGTTTCTTCTTTATGCAGGACTACTTAACAAAGCACGAGCAACAACAATCAACAGCAAGCAACCAACAACTAACAAACTATCCACAACTAATAACACACCAAAACCAACAACAATGCCTTCCTGGGCCCTAGCATTTACATATGCTCTGAAAAGTCCCCAGAATTCCAAACATCTTCAACTGCAGAAACTATAAGCTTCTGGTAAAAATCACACCCCTGAATGAGGCAAACCGTAAGCAGCTGCTGTAGACAATCTGAAGCAGGCCCATATCCCACACTGGGATTAAAATGAAACATATTTCCATATGATTTCTGTGTTTTTTAAAAAAGAAACCAAAATTCTCACTAAAATCAACCAACAAAACAATTGTTGGTGTGCAAATATCAAATGCAGAAAGAAAAACATTTAGAAAAAAAATCAACAACAAAATAACAGGCCTTGAACTCATAGAGATATACATGGCTCTGTCTCTTGAGTTGTAGAATTAAAGTTGTGGCTCAGCAGGCTCACCAGGATACAGGATTTTAAAGTATGTTGCTATAATCCTCTGGATTTCCTTGGTGTCTGTTGCAATGTCTTTCTTTATGTCTCTAATTTTATTACTTTGGAAATTCTTATTCAGTCTTTTGTTTAATTTGGAAAAATGTTTGTTAATCATGTAGATTTCTTTTAGGACCAACTCTTTTTCAGTGATTATTAGTATTTATTTTTTCTTGCTTGCTGGTTTCTATTCTATTGATTTCAGCCAGGAATTTGGTTATTACTTGGCATCTACATTTTAGATGTATTACTCATTCTTATTTTTTGGAGTGTTCATGTTTGTTGTTAAGTTAAATATGAGATTGCTCCAGGTTTGTTTTTTAATGTAGGCATTTAGTGGTATGTACTTGCTTTTTAGAACTGCCCACATTATGTCCTATAGGTTTGGGCATGTTGTGTTTTCATTTTCATTTGGTTATAAAAGGTTTTTCTTTTTCTTTCTGTTCTCTTTATTGACCCAATTTTAATACTGTAATGAGTAATTCAGTTTCCATAAGTTTGCTGTTTATACTGTTGTTGACATCCAGCTTTAACTGATAGTTTTCAAGCAGGATTCAGGGTATTATTTCAGGTCTATTTGTTGAGACTTGCTTTGTGTTATGTGGTCAAATTATCAGAAAATTTCATGGGCTGCTGAGGAGGAAGTGTATTTGTCTTAGTTACTCTTCATTTGCTGTGACAAAACACCCTGACTAAGGCAAGGTATAAAAGAAAGAGTTAAGCAGCCAGGGACACCAGTGGTGGTGTGGGCTTGGAAGAGTGGCCCTGCCCCTCACCACCCATAGCACTATGGTGTGCACAGTGGTTTGGGTGTAGGAGAACTAGCCCTGCCTCGCTTTGGCCCATGTATGGCTCTCCTTGGGTGATGCCTTCGGGACAGAAACAGGCAAAGGAAATCTCATCATACCCTGGGGGAGTGATAATAGGAATTTGAATATGCCCCAGTGAATGTATGGACCAGACAAAATAGACTTTTTGTGGGGAAAGGTCATGGAAGAAGTGGGGGAGGGGTATGGGAAGACTGGGAAGAGAATAAGATCTGGGATTCTGAAATCATCTATGAAGAGTTAAATTGGGTTTCTTAGTCACTGTTCCATTACTGTGAAGAGGCAGCATGACCAATAAAACCCTTATAAAGAAGGCATTTAATTGGGGAATTGCTTCTAGTTTCAGAGGTTTAGTCCATTATCATCATGTTGAGAAGCATGGGACATGTATGGCACGGGAGAAGAGAGCTTACATTGTGATTTACTGGCCAAAAGAGGCTCTGGTCTTAACATGGGCTTCTGAAACCTCACAGCCCAATGTCAGTGACACACTTTTTCCCACAAGGCCACATCATCTTTTCCTTTTCAAGTTTATTTATAGAGGACATTCCATAGTGTAAGTTTTTTTAATGTTTTAAGTCTGAGGCTGCATCTTTTCTATTTTAACCATTGTTTTTTTAATGGTTATTTTAATGGTATTTTAATGGTTATTTACATTTCAAATGTTATCCCCCTTCCACTTTTCCCTCCACAAACTCCCTATCCCATTCCCCTCCTCCCAGCTTCTATGAGAGCACTTCCCCACTCACTCACGGTTCATTCCTCTATGCTGGGGCATCAAGCCTTCACAGGACCAAGGGCCTCCCCTCACATTGATGCCAGACAATGCCATCCTCTGCTATATAAGCAGATGGAGCCATGTGTCGGTCCATGTGTATTCTTTTCTTTTCCATACTTTATTTACATTTCAAATGTTTCCCCCTTTCCAGATCTCCCCTTTGGAGATCTCCCCATTTCCTCCCCCTCCCCTGCCACTATGAGGGTATTCTCCCACCCACCCATCCACCCACTCTCTCTTCCCTCCTTGGCATTCTCCTCTACTGGGGGATCTAACACTCTCAGGCACAAGGGCCTCTCCACCCCCTGATGGCTAACAAGACCCTCCTCTGCCATATATGTGGCCAGCACCATGGGTCTCTCCATGTGTATTCTTTGGTTGGTGGATCAGTCTCCAGGAGTATGGGGGGGGGGAAGGTCAGGCCAGTTGACACTGTTGCTGCCTCCTTGGGGATGCAAACTACCTCACTCCTTCAGTTCCTTCTCCAACTACTCCATCTGGGACCTCACATTCAGCCCTACTGTTGCTGCGAAGTGACTCTTGGGTATTTCGAACTTTTGGGCTAATAACCACTTAACAGCGAGTACATAAGATGTTCATTCTTTTGAGACTGTGTTACCTCACTCAGGATGATATTTTCAAGTTCCATCCATTTGTCTGCGAATTTCACGAAGTCATTGTTTTTAATAGCTGAGTAGTATTCCATTGTGTAAATGTACCACATTTTCTGTATCCATTCCTCTGTGGAGGGACATCTGGGTTGTTTCCAGCTTCTGGCTATTATAAATATGGCTGCTATGAACATAGTGGAACATGTGTCTTTAATACATGTTGGAGCATCTTCTGGGTATATGCCCAGGAGTGGAATAGCTGGGTCCTCAAGTAGCATTATGTTCGTTTTTCTGAGGGTCTGCCAAACTGATTTCCAGAGAGGTTGTATCAGCTTGCATTCTCACCAGCAATGGAGGAGTGTTCCTCTTTCTCCACATCCTCACCAACATCTGCTGTCACCTGAGTTTTTGATCTTAGCCATTCTGACTGGTGTGAGGTGAAATCTCAGGGTTGTTTTGATTTGCATTTCCCTGATGCTGAACATTTCTTTAGGTGCTTCTTGGCCATTTGAGTTTCCTCAGTTGAGAATTCTCTGTTTAGCTCTCTTCCCCATTTTTTTGATAGGGTTATTTGTATCTCTGAAGTCTAGCTTCTTGAGTTCTTTGTATACATTGGATATTAGCCCTGTATTGGATGTAGGATTGGTAAAGATCTTTTCCCAATCTGTAGGTTGCCATTTTGTCCTATTTACAGTGTCCTTTGCCTTACAGAACCTTTGTAATTTTATGAGGTCCCATTTGTCGATTCTTGATCTTAGAGCACAAGCCATTGGTGTTCTGTTCAAGAACGTTTCCCCTGTGTCCATGTGTTCGAGACTTTCCCCCACTTTCTCTTCTATTAGATTCAGTGTATCTGGTTTTATATGGAGGTTCTTGACCCACTTGGACTTGAGCTTTGTACAGGTAGATAGGAATGGATCAATTCGCAATCTTCTACATGTAGACCGCCAGTTGATCCAGAACCATTTGTTGAAGATGCTGTCCTTTTTCCACTGGATGGCTTTAGCTTCTTTGTCAAAGATCAAGTGACCATAAGTGTGTGGGTTCATTTCTGGCTCTTCAATTCTATTCCATTGATCTACCTGCCTGTCACTGTACCAATACTGTGCAGTTTTTTATCACTACTGTTCTGTAATATAGCTTGAAGTCAGGGAGGCTGATTCCCCCAGAAGTCCTTTTATTGTTGAGAATAGTTTTTGCACTCCTGGGTTTTTTGTTATTACATATGAATTTGAGAATTGCTCTTTCTAAGTCTATGAAGAATTGAGTTGGGATTTTGATGGGGATTGCATTGAATCTGTAGTTTGCTTTCGGCAGGATGGCCATTTTAATTATATTAATCCTGCCAATCAATGAGCATAGGAGAAGTTTCCATTTTCTGAGGTCTTCTTCAGTTCTTTCTTCAGAGACTTGAAGCTCTTGTCATACAGATCATTCACTTGTTTGGTTAGGGTCACACCAAGATACTTTATATTATTTGTCACTATTGTGAAGGGTGTCATTTCCCTAATTTCTTTTTCAGCATGTTTATCATTTGAGTATAGGAAGGCTACTAATTTGTTTGAGTTAATTTTATATCTGGCTATTTTGCTGAAGTTGTTTATCAGCTGTAGCAGTTCTTTGGTGGAGTTTTTTGGGTCACCTAAGTATATAATCATATCATCTGCAAATAGTGATATTTTGATTTCTTCCTTTCCAATTTGTATCCCTTTGATCTCCTTTTGTTGTCTAATTGCTCTAGCTAGAACTTCAAGTACTATATTGAATAGATAGGGATAGAGAGGGCAGCCTTGCCTAGTCCCTGATTTTAGTGGGATTGCTTCGAGTTTCTCTCCATTTAGTTTGATGTTGACCACTGGTTTACTGTATACTGCTTTTACTATGTTTAGGTATGGGCCTTGAATTTCTGATCTTTCCAAGACTTTCATCATGAAGGGATGTTGAATTTTGTCAAATGCTTTTTCAGCATCTAATGAAATGACCATGTGTTTTTTTTCTTTGAGTTTGTTTATATAGTGGATTACATCGATGGATTTCTGGGTATTGAACCATCCCTGCATCCCTTTGATGAATCCTACTTGATCATGCTGAATGATCATTTTGATGTGTTCTTGGATTCGGTTTGCGAGAATTTTATTGAGTATTTTTGCATCGATATTCATAAGGGAAATTGGTCTGAAGTTTTCTTTCTTTGTTGGGTCTTTGTGAGGTTTGGTATCAGTATAACTGTGGCCTCATAGAATGAACTGGGTAGTGTTCCTTCCATTTCTATTTTGTGGAATAGACTGAAGAGTATTGGTATTAGGTCTTCTTTGAAGGTCTGATAGAATTCTGCACTAAACCCATCTGGTTCTGAGCTTTTTTTGGTTGGGAGACTTTTAATGACTGCTTCTATTTCTTTAGGGGTTATGGGACTGTTTAGATGGTTTATCTGATCCTGACTTAACTTTTGTGCTTGTTATCTGTCTAGAAAATTGTCCATTTCCTCCAGATTTTCCAATTTTGTTGCATATAGTCTTTTGTAGTAGGATCTGATGATATTTTTAATTTCGTCAGAATCTGTTGTTATATTTCCCTTTTCATTTCTGACTTTGTTAATTTGGATACCGTCTCTGTGCTCTCTGGTTAGTCTGGCTAAGGGTTTGTCTGTCTTGTTGATTTTCTCAAAGAACCAGCTCCTGGTTTTGTTGATTCTTTGCATAGTTCTTTTTGTTTCTACTTGGTCGATTTCAGCCCTGAGTTGATTATTTCCTGCCTTCTGCTCCTCTTGGGTTTATCAACTTCTTTTTGTTCTAGAGCTTTCAGGTGTGCTGTTAAGCTGCTAGTGTGTGCTCTCTCCAGTTTCTTTTTGGAGGCACTCAGAGCTATGAGTTTTCCTGTTAACACTGTTTTCACTGTGTCCCATAAGTTTGGGTAAGTTGTACTTTCATTTTCATTAAATTCTAGGAAGTCTTTAATTTCTTTCTTTATTTTTTCCTTGACCAAGTTATCATTTAGAGCATTGTTCAGCTTCCATGTATATGTGGGATTTCTGTTGTTGTTGTTGCCAGCCTTAATCCATAGTGGTCTGATAGGAGGCATGGGATTATTTCAGTCTTCTTATGTTGAGGTTTGTTTTGTGACAGATTATATGGTCAATTTTAGAGAAGGTACCATAAGGTACTGAGAAGAATGTATATTCTTTTGATTTAGGATGAAATGTTCTATAAATATACCTTTTAAATCCATTTGGTCCATAGCATCTGTTAGTTTCACTGTGTCTCTGTTTAGTTTATATTTCCAAGATCTGTCCATTGTTGATAGTGGGGTGTTGAAGTCTTCCACTATTATTGTGTGAGGTGCAATGTGTGCTTTGCGCTTTAGTAAAGTTTCTTTTATGAATGTGGGAGCTGTTGCATTTGGGCCAGAGATGTTCAGAATTAAGAGTTCTTCTTGGTAGATTTTTCCTTTGATGAGTATGAAGTGAAGTTCCTTATCTTTTTTGATGACTTTTGGTTGAAAGTCAATTTTATCTGATATTAGAATGGCTTCTCCACCCTGTTTCTTGTGGACATTTGCCTGGAAAATTGTTTTCCAGCCCTTTACTCTGAGGTAGTATTTGTCTTTACACAGAGGTGCATTTCCTGGATCCAGCAAAATGCTGGGTCCTGTTTATGGATCCAGTCTGTCAGTCTATATCTTTTTATTGGGGAGTTGAGACCATTGATGTTAAGTGATATTAAAGAATAGTGATTGTTGTTTCCTGTTATTTTTGATGCTGTTTATATGTTTGTGTGGCTATCTTCTTTTGAGTTTGTTGAAAGATTACTTTTTTGATTTTTCTTGACCGTAGTTTCCCTCCTTGATTTGCTGTTTTCCATGTATTATTCTTTGTAGGGCTGGGTTTGTGGAAACATACTGTGCAAATTTAGATTTGTCATAGAATATTTTGGTTTCACCATCTGTGATAATTGAGAGTTTTGCTGGGTATAGCAGCCTGGGCTGGCATTTGTGTTCTCTTAGAATCTGTATGATATCTGCCCAGGATCTTCTAGCTTTCATAGTCTCTGGTGAGAAGTCTGGTGTAATTCTGATAGGTCTGCCTTTATATGTTACTTGCCCCTTTTCCCTTACTGCTTTTAATATTCTTTCCCTGATTTTGTGTATTTGGTGTTTTGACTATAATGTGACTGGAGGAATTTCTTTTTTGGTCCAGTCTATTTGGTGTTGTGTAAGCTTCTTGTATATTTATGTTCATCTCTTTCTTTAGGTTAGGAAAGCTTTCTTCTATAATTTTGTTGAAGATATTTACTGGCCCTTTACGTTGGGAGTCTTCATTCTCTTCTATACCTATTATCCTCTGGTCCTATCTTCTCATTGCATCCTGGATATCTTGGATATTCGGAGCTTTTTGGATTTTATGTTTTCTTTGACTGTTGTGTCCATGTTTTCTATGGTATCTTTCGCCTGAGATTCTCTCTTCCATCTCTTGTATTCTGTTGGTGATGCTTGCATCTATGACTCCTGATTTCTTTCCTATGTTCTCTAACTCCAGGGTTGTCTCCCTTTGTGATTTCTTTATTGTTTCTATTTCTGTTTTTAATTCCTGAATGGTTTTGTTCATTTGTTTGATTGTGTTTTCCTGTAATTCTTTGAGGGATTTTTGTGTGTCTTCTTTAAGGGTTTCCAGTTGTTTACCTGTGTTCTCTTGTATTTCTTTAGGGGAGTTATTTATTTCCTTCTTAAAATCTTCTGTCATCCTCTTGAGATGTGATTTTTAAGTCTGAGTCTTCCTTTTCTGATGTGTTGGGATATCCAGGGATGGCTGTGGTGGAAGAGCTGGGTTCTGATGAAGCCAAGTAGCTTTGGTTTCTGTTCCTTGTGTTCTTGCCCTTACCTTTTGTCATCTTGTTATCTCTGGTGTTAGCTGGTCTTTCTCTCTCTGACTGTGGCCTGTCTTTCCTTCAAGCCTACATGTCATTATTCCTTGGAGACCAGTTCTCTCTGAGAGGAATTTGGGTTTGGAGAGTTGTGGTGCAGGGTCAGCTCTGGGGTGCAGACAGAAACAGGAAGGATCTAATCCCCAGCTGACCCTTGTTTCCTGTGTCCTGATGGCTCTGCTAGGGTCACTCTTGGTCCAGTGAATTTGAAAAGATGTGGTGATCTTGCCTGTGCTTAAAGGTGTGTCAACACTCCTGGTATACCAGCTCTCTCCTGGCCCTATTTGAGTATGAGTTCTGTGTCACAGGATCTGCTCTCCAGCCACCGAAAAAAATCAGATCCCTGTTCCTCAGTCCCTGTCACCTGGGAATTCCAGGTGGGATCCTCTGATCAGTCAGTCTTGTCCTCACTCCCGGGAGGCTCTCTTTCTCCCAGAGCTATTTGGCTATGGAGGCCTGTTGGCCCAGGCAGGGGTCTCCTGCCACAGATGGCTCTTACCTCCCAGCTGTTCCTCAGTCCCTGTGTCTGGAGCCCTCCTTCTGCTGGCTTTTCCACACATGTGAGCGCCTTGTTTTTTCCCGGTGCTGTTTGGTTATGGAGCCCTGTTGGGCCAGGCAGAGGTCTCCTGCCACAGGTGGAGACCAGAAGGCTCTTACTTCCCAGCTGTTCCTCAGTCCCTGTGTCTGGAGCCCTCCTCTTGCTGGCTTTTCCACACATGTGGGCTGCTCCCTCTCTCCCAGCGCTGATTGGCTATGAAGCCCTGTGATTCATATCTTGAGGCTGGAAGGCACAAGTTTCTGACCTGGATCTTGGCATGGAGATTTTGAGGCATAGTGACCATAAAAATGTTAGGCCCAGGTCGACATGCAGATATTTTATATGGTGAAAGAAAGTGAAAATTGGTTATACATGGAACATCTTAACATCTGGCATGAAATTCTTTATTGATTGATGTCCTTCTAATCTCAAATAATTCATAATTCTTTTTACTTTGGATTCCTCTGCAATGATACTTGAAAAAATGTGGTCTAGGGAAATTTGAATTTTAAAAATTGTTTTACTTTTTTGATTGGGTGAGGTGGTACCTCACCCAATAATGTATTCTGAGGAGAATTTGAGACTCTGAATCTCTCTATATCAGTGGATTTCCTGGTCAAAATTAATTCCCTGGATAAGGCAAAATAGGTGGTTAGGGAAAAGTCACCCAACAACACTTTTGTCACAAAAGTCACCAAGATCCACATGCTGAGTTTGACATACCTGATTTGGAACCTGTAGGGCAGAGGTCCAGAAGACTCCCAAGGCATACTAGGCATTGTTCCTAACAGATACTTTTATCGGAAAGGAGCAATAGTGAGCTCTATGTGGTCTGTGGAGTGTGGTAAACCATTAACAGAAGGTTCTCTGAAGAAAACATTTGTTTTCAAATACTCTTTTACACCCTGGGGGATTTCATGGCCCAAGGTGTGCAGAGAACATTTAACTAAGATTGGAGGTGCAGGAGGGCCATGTCTGGGTTTCATAAAGCAGAAGACTTTTGAGAAAAGGGGATGGGCTACAGGAAAGAAGCACCTAGCGATAGTAATTGCCTTGTATGTATGAGGAGGAGGTGGAAAGTGATTTCCCTATGCATAGTAGAGGATGTTCTGTCCTCCACCATGTACTGCCCAAGGGGATATGCAACCGAGGTTTCCCAACTGGAAGCTTCCTGAAGGGGGTGGTGGTGGGGGGGATTCCACTCTTACTTTCTTCACAGCTTTTTCACAATTTGCCTCTGTAATATTTCATGTTTGACTGATTTTATATAGTTTTTAATATTTACTCAGTCTTAAAATTATGTTTATTCGCATGTGGGTCTGTGCATGTGAATACAGATGTCCATAAAGAACAAAGAACACCATGCTGATTCCCCTCCATCTGGAGTTATAGCAATTGTGAACCACCTATGCCATGGTGGAGATCTGAATTTGAGTGCTCTGCAAAAGTGGTACATACTCTTAACCACTGAGCCATTTCTCCAGGCCCATGCCTGCTTCATTTTCATTTTAATTTCTTTTAGTGGAGTCATTGAGCTAGATATGTGCCCATTCATTGAGTGTTAGTATTATGTAGAAACCCTCTTTGAAAGCATTTTTCTTTAAGCTTGCCACCAGAAGCTCAAAATGAATATTAGCAACAGTTTTTTTCATATAAAAATATTGTTTACAGAAACAAATTAAATACAGCATATAAATGTGCAAATACTGGAATTGCATGACATTCATTTGATTGTACAATGGATGTTGCTGGAAAAGCAGAATAGTGTTCTGAGTTGTTTTTACACAGTGAACATCTTTTCTTTGATCCTGTGGAGAGCCCCAGCTATTGTGTGAAATTATACATTTCTTTTACAAAGGAGAAAAAGAGAAACCTTTTCAAATTACAACTCAGGTGTTTGTATGCATAGTTTTGAAGATGCTGGTCCCATACCACTCAAAACCTACGCAAATCCAGTTTGCATGCCACTGGATTCAGCTTTCACTTATTGCAATAGAGAACAGATGTTAAACTGAACCTGTTAATAAAGACGAAGATCAAAATGTTTCTTGGCTTATCCACAGCTGATTTCTTGAATTGAAGAAGATGGTCAGGAAACTGAGGGCCTCCTACGGATACCAGGAGCAGCCATGAGACTCAAGGTAAGCAGAATGCTTCAGTTCTGTTCATGTGTAATTTTTATTGCCTAATCGTGCTTGTGAATTTTGAAGATCAACTTAGCCTCCCCACTCCTTATTCTTGTTAGCAGAGGAGATAAAGTAAAATAAGAAAATGTCTGAACATTCATTTTATCATTTCTCTACAAACTCCCTCTTGTTTGCTCTAAGTTTTTATTTTTTCAAAACCCCACATCACCTATTATCATCCTGTGAGAGTGAGAACATCATGACTCAGAAGGTAGTAGGGATCTAGGTGAGAAATGTAGCTATGATGAGCAATAGCAATCGAGGTTTGATTTTGAAAGGAGAGGGAGCATAGCACTCCAGGTGGGAGCAGATGAAGGTTCTTGACAAGAGCCACACAGTTGGTGACATTGACAGAAGGAACAGCTAAGTTCTAAGAAGGGCAGTTAAATGGATTCAACTGTGACAACTGGTCTACCTGGCCTGTTGTCAAAGGCTGGATCATACCACAGCCAGCTCTTGTAAATGATTTACAGATGGTGTGCTAATGGTTGGTCTCCCTGCAGCACTGACTGTTCTGTACTCCTTTCTTACCTCTTTCCCTTATTTAGTGTTCATTTCTCTCTTCTTTTCTTCTCTCTCCATCTTTTCTCCTTCCCTTTTCCTTTCTCTTTCCTCTTTTGCTTCTCTTTGACTCCAACAATTTCTGTTTCTTACCAATTATGAAAACAATTAGGCACCAAAAAAAAGGTTGTTGTTAGAAGAAAATGTGGTAAGTTTACAGCATTAGGAGAGGGTGTATCTCAGTATGCTACTCTATACTAGAGGACACATGCTACTCTATACTAGAGGACACATGCTACTCTATACTAGAGGACACATGCTACTCTATACTAGAGGACGCATGCTACTCTATACTAGAGGACGCATGCTACTCTATACTAGAGGATGTATGCTACTCTATACTAGAGGACGTATGCTACTCTATACTAGAGGACGTATGCTACTCTATACTAGAGGATGTAGTTCAATAGTGGAACACTTTCCTAGCATACAGAGGCTATAGAGGTCCATCTCCAGCACCATAGCAAACAAACCCAAACAAAAAAACCCACAAAGCATCCTTTGAGAAAGTGTATCCAATAATAGAAACTTGGAAGGATTTTTGTCATAATAGGTTTTATGCCACATTAAAAATGAATCTTGAAAAATTGTACTCACAAATTAACTTGATTTAGTAGCAGTAGTAGATGGTTTGGCATTTCTCATAGAGTGCTTTAAGTGCAGGACCTCAGCTTCCACATTCTTCATGGACTCACAGTGTTAACTTGGGCTGGCAACAGAACAGTGGAATAGTGAAGGCAGATATCTTTACATATTTTTATGACTCCTTATCTACAGGATTTGACTTTGTATTTCTCAGAGGTAACAAATTAGAGGTAACATCTGTGTAAGATTTGGATTTATGCATTTTGTTATGTAATATGCCTCCAAATAGCTTTAAAAACGTTGTCTTGAATTGTGTTTTTTTTAAATATGACAAATTGTACCATCTAGGTTGCATGCCAAGTGGAAAGTGATTTTAACTGATCTTTTAATTAAACCTTTGCTAATTAAAGTATGTGAAAATGTTTAAATATTTTTCTTAACCTTGGATATAATTTCTTCATGTAAATGACAAAGGTGGGAATGACACTTTTCTGTGTAACAGAACCACATTGACTTTTACCATTCAGATACATCTTTACAGATTAGAAATCTTGTAAGGTGAAAAACATATCACACTCTCAATAGGGAACAAATGTGCTTACTGCTAATTTCTTTCTCTCCTTGCACCATTCAGGGTCTTTGCCAAGAACTCTGTGAAGGTGGTGAAGTTTTATGAAGGGACTTTCAACTGGGAAAGTGTCAAACAACATGATGCAGCCAGCCTCCGAAAGCTCTTTCTGAGAGAACTGCCCCAGCCACCGCTGAGCATGAAGTATCTCAAAGCCTTTGAGGCTGTCCAGAGTAAGTGGTTTCTACCTGGAAGTAGCCTGAGAGTGAGTTCCACACACATTAATTGTCTCAGTGACAACTGGCATCATAAGGCACCACACTACCAGACATCTTTGCTTAGCTATGTTGATTCTTGGATGGCAAGGATTCTTCAGACGCCACATACCACTTTCCTTTCATTCATGTACATGTCTAAGTAAACATAACAGAATATTCTCTTCAGGTGCAGATTAGTTGTGTGACCTTTAAGAACATAATAAAACCTCTAGATTTAAGACCTGGATACTTTGAGTTTCTCTGGCACGAGTCATATAGATCTCTGTTGTGGTTTTCTTGTGGAGAAGCTGTGGATTAGCACTCACTGTAAAAACACAGAGAGATATAGTATCTATGACCATTTCCTGAGAACATAAATCTAGAATAGTATAAGAGGATGGGACCTTAGTGCTTTGTTGCCTCATTGGTAGAGGGTGGCAAAATTCTGGTGTTTGGCCATTTTCTGGTCCTAGAAAATTCCAAAGTAAAATAAATAATCAATCTTGATACCTTATCAGGAAGAAAATATGGATATCTTACAAGATTTATATAGTGCTATGGTTGTCTCATTTATTCTTAGGGGCCACCAGGACAGGAAATGATACTGTAATGATGTCAAGTAATCTTATCTTTAACTTCCAAACCAGAACACTTTGTGAATGAGGTCGTTATTAATAATGGCAATGAGATATAGTGCTCACTAGTACCATCTCATGCTATTTATTCAGGTGTGCAATTTTGGGGTGAGTGTTTAAATTATCTTGTATCATAACTTTTCCCCTCATAATATCTAACACTACTATTTAAAGTATTTGTTTAATTTCTTCTTTGGCAAAAGAAACTTTTGTTAAAAAATTTTTTTAATGTTTAAATTACATTATTTTGAATGTATTCCCTGGATATGAACTAAATTGTTGCAGGCTGACAAAGTGGTCTTGATGAGATTTTAAATCTCTGTGGATATTCACTTGCTGTTTGGTTTCTCATTCATCCCATAAGTGTTTATTGGGCACCTACTATGGTAGCATCTTGTGGGCAGTTCAGTCTTCTGTATGTTTCCATCAGAGGGTAATGAAAGTTAGAATTATTTCCAAATTACTGCAAACATAAGGCCACTTGTCATGTAATCATAGTTGGATGCTAGCATCCTAGGACTGAGTATGCTCTGAGTAGTTGCTTGCTCTGATCTCCCGCAAATACTCTTGTTGAGGCTAGCTGCTCAGTCATTACATCTACCATTTCATTGGAATATTTATACCAAATAACTTCTTTTTCTTTAAAAATGGAAGAAGAAAGGACAGTGCACCCTAAAATTTTCATATTTCTTTGATCTATTTATAGATCTTCCAACCAAAAGGAAATAATTGCAGACTTTGAACCCCCTTGTCATTCTTCTACCTGACATAAACAGAGATGCACTGAAGGTCAACTGCTGAATTTACCCTAAATATTCCTTTGAACTATGCATAGTAATTTTTCATTATTTGTGGAAAAACCCTTTAGTGCTTATTTTGGAAACAGCAATGTTCATCTGTGCCCTGGCCTTTGGGGGTTCAGTGGAAACCTGAAGAGGGTGTGAAAGAATGGGGGACAAGAGATGCAAAGAAGGAGAGCAAGTCATGACCTGATCAAACTCTCAAACTTTATTTCAGGACAGTGGCTTAAAAAGGCAAGCAAGCTGGAAGGTTATACATGGTCCAAGGCCAACCCACTATTGTCACCACCCTCCCGATGTTCTTTCGGTTCCTGGAACCTGACACCGCAAATGATAGGTGTTCTTCTTTTATTGTAACTGTCTAGGTTTCCCAGAAACAGAGGGTATATAAGTGGGCTTGGCTCCTTGTATCTCCTCCCTTTTTATCAATTTATATGAAGCTGGTGAGTAATTTGCGATGACCAAGTCTTGGAGAAAAGTGGGCATTAACCAGAGGGGGAGACGTATTGACCTGATCCTCTGATCGTTTCTATTGACCATTGATGGTCCGTGGTGTGTTTTTGGGGAGGAGAGGCTTTCAGCCCCTGCCAACTTCGAAGATCTCTTAATGGTGTGTGGCTGAAGGGAAAATCGAAACCAGCCTTTATGCAATCAGGTTTGCTTCACAGGGGACTTAGAGACGAACATTAGGGTCCTCCCCTTGCGGTACTTAGACTTGCACCCCTTGCAGGTACCTACGCGAATACAGGTGAGCATAAATCTGAGTGTTGTGCAGCTCCCAAGGGAGATATGTCATCATAGGGCTCGGCCAGACCTCTATCAGCCAGATCGAGCTTATGGTAATGAACCTATAGAGGTTTGGAGCCAGGGAATCAATCTGTTGTTTGATAAAACCTGTGAGCTGACTAAAGGCCCAAGGCCCAAAGGCCAGGAGCAGGAAAAGACCGACCAAGGGCCCCAAAATAGGGGGAAGGAGGGTGGTGAGCCAAGGAGAGGTGGATAACCGGCTTTGAAACCAGCCCTCTTCTTGTTCTCTCTGTTTCTTTCTTAGTTCTAAGCCTTCCCTAACCTTAGCCATACTGTCTCTGACTACCCCAGTATAGTCAGTGTAGAAGCAACATTCTTCTTTGAGGGCTGCACAGAGACCCCTTGTTGAAGAGCAAGTCAAGTCCTCTCTGATTTTGGAGAACCACTTCAGACAGAGAGATGAGGGACTTCTCCAAGTTGGTAATGCCAGTTTCAAGCCTTTCTATGTCCTTATCGATGGCTCACCAGAGGTCAGTATAATGTCTGTTGGAGAGAACTAGAGAGGTTATGCCTGTCCCAGCACCCGCAATGCCAAGGCCGAGGAGGACAGACAGGGTAACTGCTGTTATGACCTCTCGTTTTGTTCTAAGTAGGGTATCATCAGTAACAGGGTCCCACATTTGAGCAAATTCATTTGCAGTATAGTAAGTTGAGCGAGGAATCAGCTGAACAAGCACACAAAAGGCAGTAACATTATTTGTTATATTAGGAATATGAATGCAGGGTGTAAGGCCATCACTACAGGCCCAGCATGCATCATTAGAAGGAAGGAGATACATGGAAGAAGAGGAAATAGGGAGAATCTTATTGCAAAGATTGGCATGAGTAGAAGGAATTTTGTTGCCAACACATGATCCTTGACCAGAGACAGCACTCAACGTCAATCTAGCATCTTTCTGTTGGTTCCACCTACATAAGGAGGGGTCCTGAGTCTCTGAAACATTCCCACTTACTGCAATCCCTTCATAAAAGGGCGGGTCAGGATGATAGCACAACCAGAAGGACTGAGTAAGTTCGGGACGAGAATGATTAAGCACAACAAAGGTCTGATTAACAATGTCAAAGATAAATTGGTGTGTATTAGGCTCATAGACTCCATTCGGAGGCAGGGGAGTAGGAAATGGCAGGAGGGATGAAGCTGAAACAGTTGGGGAAGGGTTAGGAGTTTTTTTCAGTGATGTGAGGGGTTCAAGGCGAGGTTTGGTCCAACTGGTACTGCTGGCTTATCAGCCCCAGGCTGGTGTGTCAGCAATTTTAAATAAAGATCACACCATCATCATAGTGTTCCTTATAAAGCCTCAAACCCCATGAAACACCACTGGTCCAAAGATTATATTTCCTCCCTGAATCTTTAAATTAGATATGTAGAGTGTGGCACCATCCTGAGCACTCCTGTATGTTTGTCCAGCCTGAGCTTCCAGATTTATGGTGTGTATAGTTAGCAGTAACCTTAATATAGTCCCAGGAGGAAGAAGGATTCCAGCAAGTGTCACATGTGGTCTCACAGCCCCAGTTATGGCAGTAGTATTCGGTTTTGCCTCCACACCATGGATTTAAGGTGCGGTCTCTACGGAAGCTGGGGCAAACAAGCATTCTCAGCATACTCCTATCTTTTGTGCCACAACCACCCCACTGATCAAGACCATGCCTCTTAGGAGGGGAAGGCGAAGAGGGAGATTTTTGCAGGTCATCATATCCCTCAAGGTCCCAGTTGGCTGGAGTGCCCATGGTCAGCTTGCAAAGATCGGGATAAAGACTAGGCCACCAGGAGTTGGGGTGTGTAATTTTAGACGTGCTTCACACGATGCCACCCTCCCCATTTATGACCAGCCAGGTATGATTGAGGGTTTGGTGAAGATTAGCTCCTTCTGCAATTGTGGGCAACAAGGACATCAAAAAACCCAGAATTTTTGACAGTGAATGACTCATTTTTTGTGACCCATGAAAGGAAAAGAAAAGGGAAAACCCTTTCCCTGGATTTCATAATTTTCTAATATCTCTGGAGGTGGGCCATTTTTCTGGGGGAGGGGCATCAATATGTTTTACCAGCTTTTCTGGTAGCCATCTAGCAGCACCCTCCTTGGTGTCGAATAGACACACTGCCCCTCTGCCCCAGATGAGAACTGGGTTGGGACCATTCCATTTAGAAGTCAGAGGGTCTTTCCACAAAGCTGTGGCATAGATTTTATTTATTTCAGGGTGCCAGAGGCTATCGTCAGCGGATCTCCATGGGTATCTAGATTCAAGAAATTGAGGACAAACAAAGCATGGTGGAGAATATTTTGGGGGGACCCTTTTATGGGGTATAATTCACCCTTTTTCAACTTGTGGAGGGTATTCTTAAGAGTTTGATGGGCCTGGACCCTGACGGTTGTGTGGGACTCCAGTAACATCTGTAGCTGGTGGCAGAACTCTTGGATTTTTCCTGTATAGCCAGGGCCGTTGTCTGTTTTAATAACCTTAGGTTGACTCATAACCGAAAGGCAACTGAAGACATGGGCTGTAACAGTGTTTGAGGCTTCACCAGTGTGTAGGCTGGCAAGAATAATCCACTAAAGGTGTCTATTACCACAGGAAGATATTTAAGATTTCCAAATTCAGGCACAGAGCTAATGTCCATCTGCCATATATCATTGGGATCAGGCCCCTGGGTGGACACCCAAATGAGGGTTAGGCAACAACGTGACACAAGCTGGGCACTGTTTAACCATCTGACGTGCTTGTTCTCGGGTAATTTTAAAGAGCTGTCGAAGTGTCTGAGCATTTAAGTGATGCAATGAGAGCTCTCCTGGGCTTGTTCGACGGGGTCTATAGAAATGGGGAAGACCAGGTGGGTGGCAGCGTTGGCACAAGCATGTCCCACGGAAAGGGGACCAGGAAGGTCTGAGTGGGCACGAAGGTGTCCAGTATGGAAAGGACGGTATCTAGAGATGATCAATCTTTGAAGCTGAGAAAATAGAGGGACATCATGGGTAGAGGGCTTCATATAAGGGACCCTCTCAAGAAGAGGAACAGACTGGGCAATATAAGCACCATCGGTATATAAATTAGAGGGGCACTTTGTCAATTTTTGGAAAACTTCAACCACTGCAAAAAGTTCTACAAGTTGTGCAGAATGAAACGGGGACTGAACAGTGGTGACTTGCCCATTGACCACATAGGCTGCAACTCCATTTGAAGAGCCATCTGTAAATACTAGGCACGCCTCTGTCAACATTTGGGGAGATGTGATCTTTGGAAAAATGAAAGGGTGTATCTTAGCAAATTGGAGTAATCTATCAGCAGGATAGTGATTATCAATAACTCCTGAAAAGGATGAACAAGCTACAGGCCTTTCATCCATAGTTTGCATAAGCCAGTGTAGCTGTTCTCTGGAATAGGGCAAAATCAGCTTATCAGGATCCTTGCTGAAAAAACTGTCAGCTCTGTTCTAGCCCTAAAAGAATAAGCCTAGCAACTAAGGACTTATAGGGGGTACGGACCTTTGTGGAGGAAGCAGGAAGATGAGTCCACAGAAGGGGGCCTTTTTGACAAAACACCCCAGTAGGTGTGTGGGACATGGCACAGACAATAAAGAGGAGGGGTTTTCATAGGAGATGAGAGTAACTCCCTGACTTTGAATAGCCCTTTCAACAATTTGCAGGGCATTGGCTGCCAAAGGAGTCAAGGATTGATGGGAAGAGGGGTTAGAGTCTCCCTTAAGAATGTCAGAAAGGGGTTTAAGTTCTCCTGTGGTGAGTTGAAGATAAGGCCTAAGCTAATTAATATCTCCCCAAAGTTTTTGAAAATCATTTAGGGTTTTTAAGTGGCTAGTCTTAAGTTGGACTTTTTGTGTAATACTCTTTTGATTATGAAGTTCAAGCCCTAAATAAAAATAGGGATCTTTTAACTGAATTTTATCCACGGCAACTTGAAGGCCTCTCTTGGTCAATTTTTGTGATAGCTGTTGGCAACAATGAAGCAATATTGAGCTATCGGGTCCTGCCAAGAGGATATCATCCATATAATGTATTATATAAATGGAAGGCCAAAGTGTCCTAAAGGGGCCGACGACCTGAGCCACGAATCTCTGGCATAAGGTTGGGCTATTGACCGTGCCCTGAGGCAGAACCTTCCAGTGAAAGCGAGGCATGGGCCCTTTAAAGTTTGTCACGGATAGACTGAACGCAAAGTGTTCTCTGTCATCAGGGTGAAAAGGGATGGTAGGAAAACAACCCTGGAGGTCTATCACTATTTTATAGTGCCCAGCAAGAATGGCCACGGGCGTAGGCAAACCTGGTTGTAAGGCTCCCATAGCAAGCATAGTTTTATTAATTTCCCTCAAATCTTGTAAAAGCCTCCATTTGCTGGGCTTTTTCTTGATAACAAAAATGGGAGTGTTCCAAGGAGAGGTAGTAGGCTCAAGGCGGCCGCTGGCGGCGAGCTGTTCCTGTACTAACGCCACTGCTGAGGCCAAGTTTTCTGAAGTCAATAGCCATTGATTAACCCACACAGCTTCACTGGATTTCCAAGTGATTTTATCTGCATGGGGTACAGGAGCATCAACAGCCATTAGGGTAAATTTGGTGCACCCAAACCCAAACGAGCACACTTCTCAGTCACCTTGATAGGTCCTTTGTGAATGCTTTCCAAGTCCCTCTCCAGGGCAGAAGCCCTGTTTTAGCATTTGATGGGTTACAATTTCATTTGGGCTACACATGAGAAGATTTAATTGGGCAAGAATGTCTCTACCCCAGAGATTAATGGGCAAGCCAGGCACAACATAGGGCTGAACAATGCCTGTGTTACCCTCCTCACTTGTCCACATAAGGGCTTTGGAACTTTGTTGGGTGTTGGTGGTCTGTCCAATGCCTTTAAGATGAGTCAATGAGGCAGTAAGGGGCCAGGAGGAGGGCCAATGTTTATCAGAAATTACTGTGGCATCCACTCCAGTATCAATAAGCCCTTCAAAGCCCTTTCCATCCAATTTCAGTCTAAGGAAGGTCTATCTTGAATAATTTGTTGGACCCAACAAGCATCTGAGGAACAAAAATTATTGGTGCTCCTGAACTCTTGCTGAGCATTTTGATGGAGGTGAACAAGGGAAAGCAAAAGCAACTGAGCAATTCTTTGTCCTGAGTCTATGGTTAGGGGGCCAAGAGTAGAGGAGGCCAGAATCTTTATCTCTCCTGTATAATCATTGTCAGTTACTCCGGAGACTTTTAGGCCCCAGAGAGTTAGGCTGGCTCGACCGAGGGGAAGTCCAAAGATGCCAGGGGGCAGAGGGCGGAAAAACTCCAGTATGTAGGACTTGAACTCTCATCTCCAGGGTTAGTATCATGTTGGTGGCAGAACAGAGGTCCAATCCTGTGCTACCTGTGGTTGCTCGATGGAGGGAGGGAACATTTGGGTCTGTGCGTTGGGCGTTTGGGGGACAAAACTGGTAGACCCAGGGGTTTGTCTCCAGATCGGGGCCAGGGGCTGACCCCTCTGGGAGATTCCCTGCCTCGGGGGTAGATGGTTGCCATGGGCATCTGTTTTAAAGCAGCAATCAGAGGCCCAGTGTCTGCCTCTCTTGCATCCAGGACACACGGAAGAAGGAGGTGGTTGTTCAGCTTTAGGGGCCTTACATTCTCTGGAGAAATGACCTAGTTGTTTGCAATTAAAGCAGGTCTTCTGGTGACTGTCCTGGGTAAAATCTTTTAGGGCGGCCCTGATAGCCAGGTCAATAGAATGAGCCAAGTCGATGCCTGCATAGAGTTTAATATAGCCTGAAATATTCTTGCCACTACGATAGGGTCATATGGCAGCTTGACAGGCAGGGTTTGCATTTTTGAAAGCAAGATGTTTAATGAGTTCACTTTTGTTTTTGTCTCAGCCAACAAGCCTTTCAGCCAAATCTATGAGGTGGCTGATGAAACTGCTATAGGGCTCTTTGGGACCCTGTAGTATTTTGGCCAGGCAGGTAGTCACCGACTCTTTAGGGGAGAGTTGTTTCCAGGCTTTAAGGCCAACATTTTGTATTTGAGCCAAGAGGTTGGGAGGAAACTTAGCCTGTTTTTGTTGGTTTATAGGGGCTGTGACCTAAAACTTCATCCTTGGTACAAGTTTTAGAGGTTTTGCTTTTGGAATTGTGGATTGCTGTTTCTCTACAATTTTCAACAAATTTAGTTTTCCAGAGAACATATTCGCCCCCTGACAGGGAGGCACATGCCACAAGATACCAATCATTGGGTGTAAGCCACCGGTCACTCAGAGTTTCAATTATGGACAGAGTGAATGGTGCCACCGGGACCATAGAGATTTACTGCTGTTTTCAGCTCTTTTATATGTTTAAACCCAAGGCGACAGTACTGTTAATTTTTGATTTCTTCCTTTTCCCCATCTGAGTCTCCTGAAGCCTCATTCTCATTATCAGAGGCTTCATCTGCCAAAAGGGTTTTTTTTTCCCATTATGGGAAACATTGTCCTCTCCAGCTGTCTCTTCGGGGTTGGGGGATGAGGGGATGTTTTAATTCATGTGACTAGGAATGCCTATAGGGTTTTAGGGGATCTTTTCTTCATGTGACTGGGAATGCCTGTAGGGTTTTAGGGGATCTTTTCTTCATCTTAGTTTTGGGAGAGGATGGGCTGTGGGAGGCCGGGCTAATTCAAAATCTAATGCCCGTGACTCCTTTATCAACATTAGGTGCTCCCTTTTCTTCAAGAGCAATTCTTTAAGGGCAGCTACCTCCCAGCAGAGTTTTGCTTTAGCATTATCATTGACCTCAGCAATGTCTGAATAAAAGACAGGTGAACAGAATGGGGGAGCAGAAACACAGGGGGACGGCCTAGTTCAAGTAGAGTGTAAGGGTGGCCAATCAGGATTGTGATATTTGGCAGCCTCCTCTTCCAAGGACGATCATTCCTCTAGGGAGAG
>JADRCH010000834.1:373888-427420 GCA_019843965.1 Rhynchomys soricoides | reverse complement strand
ATGGAATGATTAATTTTTTTTTAAATAAAGTGAACACCCAATAACAGAAAGCTGCACTGGCTCAGCCACTGTGACACCCACTGTGACACCCACTGTGACACTTCGGTTCCTTATTTTGTCCTTCTCTCTCTGCACCACAGCTAAATCTCGTTTTATACAAATGAGACCAAGTTTTGCATAGTTTTCTCTTTTAGAATGTAAGGGGTTGTGTATGGTGTATGTACACATATATGTACAGGTGCTGACCCACTGTGTGCACACAGAGGCCAGAGGACATCTTGGGTTATCCTGTTCTATCAGGGAAATCCTGTTTAACGTGACTCGGTAGCTGGTGTTGCTTCAATCTCATGGAGTCTGGCCCTGGGCAGTTTATTTTAGCCATACTTAGGTCCAGTATAATTTGGGACAGGGGAGAAAGTTTCCTAGTTTAACACAATTCCATGTATTCAAGGAGGCATAATAGGTCTTTTTTTTTTTAAAGTGGATATTTTCTTTATTTACATTTTAATGTTATCCCCTTTCCTGGTTCCACTTCCCCAAACCCTCTAACCCATTCCCCTTTCCCCTGCTTCTATGAGGGTGTTCCTCCACTCACCCAGCCACTCCCACCTCCCCGCCCTGGCATTCCCCTACACTAGGGCATCAAGCCTTCACAGGACCAAGGGCCTCTCCACCCACTGATGCCCAACAAGGCCATCTTCTGCTACATATGCAGCTGGAGCGATGGGTCCCTCCATGTGTATTCTTTGGTTGGTGGTTTAGTCCCTGGGAGCTCTGGGGGTCTTGTTGGTTGATATTGTTGTTCTTCCTATGGGGTTGCAAACCCCTTCAGCTTCTTCAGTCCTTTCTCTAACTCCTCCACTAGGTACCCCGTGCTCAGTCCAATGGTTGGTTAGCTGTGAGCATCTGCCTCTCTATTTGTCAGGCTCTGGCAGAGCCTCTCAGGAGACAGCTATATCAGGCTCCTGTCAGTATGCAATTCTTGGCATCCACAATAGTGTCTGGGTTTGGTGACTGTATGTGGGGTGGATCCCCAGGTGGGCCAGTCTCTGGATGGCCTTTCCTTCAGTCTCTGCTCCACACTCTGTCTCCGTATTTCCTCCCATGAATATTGTGTTCCCCCTTCCAAGAAAGACCAAAGCACCCACACTTTGGTCTTCCTTCTTCTTGAGCTGCATTCATGTGGTCTGTGAATTGTATCTTGTATCTATGAACTGTATGGGAGCTTGAGAGCACACCATGTGTGTTCTTTTGTGACTGGGTTACCACACTCAGGATGGTATTTTCTAGTTCCATCCACTTGCCTAAGAATTTCATGAAGTTGTTGTTTTTAATACCTCTTAGAGGGCAGTGGTGGCGCACGCCTTTAATCCCAGCACTCGGGAGGCAGAGGCAGGCGGATTTCTGAGTTCGAGGCCAGCCTGGTCTACAGAGCGAGTTCCAGGACAGCCAGGGCTATACAGAGCAACCCTGTCTCGAAAAACAACAACAACAACAAAAATACCTCTTAGAGACCTTCCTTTGTATTCCAGTAACCATTCCTGGGATAGACAATAAAAGAGCCATTGTGGCTGCAGACATCACAGGGCCCACTAAGTGCAAGGATTCATCACAATTGTAGAGGAGAGTTCTTTTAATTCTATTGACCAAGTGCAAAGATCTACTGATAAATATGAGTGTACTGTGGCCTATCCTGCACAAACCTTTATACCATGCAGGAAGGGGAGTGTGAGGAGCTTGTCCACAGAAAAGGTCCAACCCAAGGGCAGTTGTTTACTTCAGGGAAGGGGATGATTGGAGATGAGATTTCTATAAGGAGGGATCAAAGCATAAACAATGTGATAGAAAAACACCACTGACCGGAATATCAGGGGAAGCCCTGTGGGTACAAGTGTGGTTCTTAGTGCATAATGCACGGGAGTAACGTGCCCAGGAGGAGATGGCTCTCCTCTGATACAGATAGACTGTTCTTGTTTCTGTCATGTGCCGGATGAAACCCAAGCTATTTTCTAAGCCAGCAGCAGCAGATAGTGCTATTCTAGGTAATATCAACTTTAGTAAGGAATATCTCATATTATCTCCTTTCCATCTTCATACAAAATGCCCAGTGTCAGAGCTTCCTAAAGGGTACTTCATGACGCTGAAGTCTGTATTATTGCGTTCATACTGATTCACTATATTAATCCGATCAAAATATCCCTCATCAATGTGACTATATATTTGCATGCCATCTTTTATTCAGAAAACTTGTCCTAAAGAATAAAATAAACTCTTAGCATGGCACAGTAGCATGATGCTGTCTCCTAGTAGAGGGGCTCCTTTTATATCCCATGACAAAAGTCATTTGGGTTCCGCATTGACAAGCTAAGAACTAAGATGCAGTCCAGCCTGTAAACCCAAAAGTATCATTTTGAGGGTCAGTGGACCATATTGTTTCTCCTGCCTGATGCATTAAAGTTTTGATGTCTCCCCAAGTTACCCATTTACTCTTCCTCATGGGTATGGATACCACCTCTCTATTTTTAAAATTAGCCAGCTAAGTATTTCAAAGTGTTGTCTCGCAGTAGCTTGATCCTGTGGATAGCAAGGGATTTTAGTAACATGGGTAATATCCATAAGTGCAAAATCCTTTAAAGCGCTTGCTAGTATAAGCAGGGCCCTTATCAGTTTTTGGGTGAAGGGCTCTTGCAGAACCAAGCTTAGCAAACATGGAACCGACAAGTTTTACCTTTTACCCTTCTCCCCCTTGCCAAAAACCTCCAGATTACATCCCTAAAGATAGCCACCAAGGTCTAATCTCTTACTTGGTCACTTCCTGCTCTCGAGGTGGATTACCAAGATCCAGCAATCTAAGAATTGAAGTCCAACAATCAAATCCCCCTTTTGGCTGCCCTAATTAACATGCCCAATCAAAACAAACCAACTCAATGGGCCAGTGCCCTGAGCAGACCTTGGGTGTGAACTCCATATCCAGTCCCACAACATCCAGAGGAAGCTCCACTCCCAGGTGTTCTAACACACCCAGAATCACATGATCACAGGATTACAGGAGCTTGGTCACACCAGGATCTCAGGGTCTCAGAGGTAGCTTGATTCCCAGGAGCTCTGACACACCCAGGATCTCAGGATCTCAGGATCCCAGAGACATCTGGTCTCTAAGGAGTTCTGATACAACCAGGATCACAGGAAGGACAGGCTCCAGTCAGATGAAGGGAGGACAGGTAGCACTAGAGATAACCAGATGGGGGAGGCAACTGTAAGAACATAAGCAACAGAAACCAAGGTTACTTGGCTTCATCAGAACCCAATTCTCCCACCATATCAAGTCCTGGATACACCATCACACCAGAAAAGCAAGATTTGGGTCTAAAGTCACTTCTCATGATGATGATAGAGGACTTTAAGGACATAACTCCCTTAAAGAGATACAGGAGAACACAGGCAAACAGGTAGAAGCCTTGTTAAAGAGGAAACACAAAAATCTCTTAAAGAATTACAGGTAAACACAATTAAACAGGCAAAGGAAATGAACAAAACCATCCAGGATCTAAAAATGGAAATAAAAACAATAAAGAAATCACAAAAGGAGACAACCCTGGAGTTAGAAAACCCAGGAAAGAAATCAGGAGGCATAGATGCAAGGATCACCAACAGAATACAAGAGAGAGTAGAGAGAATCTCAGGTGCAGAAGATACCATAGAAAACATTGACACAACAGTCAAAGAAAATGCAAAAAGCAAAAAGCTCCTAACACAAAACATCCAGGAAATCCAGGACACAATGAGAAGATGAAATCTAAGGATAATAGGTATAAAAGAGATCTAAGATTCCCAACTTAAAGGGCCAGTAAATATCTTCAACAAAACTATAGAAGAAAACCTCCTTAACCTAAAGAAAGATATGCCCATGAGCATTCAAGAAGCCTACAGAACTCCAAATAGACTGGACCAGAAAAGGAACTCCTTCCATCACATAATAATCAAAACACCAAATGCACTAAACAAAGAAAGAATATTAAAAGCAGTAAGGGAAAAAGGTCAAGTAACATATAAAGGTACACCTATCAGAATTACACCAGACTTCTCGCCAGAGACTATGAAAGCTAGAAGATCATGGGTAGATATCATACAGACCCTAAGAAAACACAAATGCCAGTCCAGGCTACTATACCCAGCAAAATTCTCAATTACCATAGACAGAGAAAACAAGATATTCCATGACAAAACCAAATTTGCACATTATCTTTCCACAAATCCAGCTCTACTAAGGATAATAGATGGAAAACACCAACACAAGGAGGGAAACTACATCCTAGAAAAAGCAAGAAAGTAATCTTTCAACAAACCCAAAAGTAGATAGCCACACAAACATAATACTACCTCTAACAATAAAAATAACAGGAAGTAACAATCACTTTTTCTTAATATTTCTTAATATCAATGGACTCAGTTCCCCAACAAAAAGACATAGACTAACAGACTGGATACGTAAACAGGACCCAGCATTTTGCTGCATTCAGGAAACACACCTCAGTGACAAAGACAGACACTACCTCAGAGTAAAAGGTTGGAAAACAATTTTCCAAGCAAATGGTCCCAAGAAACAAGCTGGAGTAGCCATTCTAATATCGAATAAAATCAACTTTCAACCAAAAGCTATCAAAACAGATAAGGAAGGACACTTCATACTGGTCAAAGGGAAAATCTACCAAGATGAACGCTCAATTCTGAACATCTATGCTCTAAAAATTACGTGCAATATAATAATAGTATATGTTTAAAATACACAAATATGGCACAGTTCAGGTAAGTTATACATTCAGAAGGATAGATAGGACTCAGGGGATTGTTTTTAAAGCATTCTTTAATAGTGACTATAATTGAAATGATTATAATTTAATAAAATTTTACCAAAGTCCACCAGAACAATTTTATTTGTTGCTAATACTTTGAATTCTTTTATTTTCTATATCTGTGGGTTAACTGTTAAAAAAACTTAAATGTCCTGGAAAAAAAATCCCACACTTCATTCCTTACAGAAATAGTCAACACAGAACCAGATCCTCACCTAGGTCCTAGGTCAAACCTAGGTCCTCACCATTGCACAGCCCACTGAGCCATCTCCCCAGCCCCCAGATGGGTTTTACTCCAGGTCTTTTAGCCTCTGTTTCACCAGGGAAGTATAGTACAGTGGTTAGTACTGGGGCTGTAACAGATCACTTCCTGGGTTCAAATGCTATCCCTGTCTTCGACTGTTCTTTTGAAAAACCCACTTTACAGGTTGGTGACAGGACTTAATGGCAGAATACTTGCCTAACTGGACAGGCACAGAATGCCATCCCTACCACTTCTTGGCCATCATCATTGTTCTTGGTCACAGTAACTTCTAGGTCCTCAGTGTCCCCATCTATAAGGGGAGACTTCAACAGTGCTACCTCCAGAGTGTGCAGATTCGTGCCTGGAATCCCAACCCTCTTGAGGTAAAGGCAGAAGAATTAGGAAGAAAGGATCATTCTCAGATACATGGGAAGTTTATGAGGTATATAAGACTGTTTCAATCACTCATGTGCACACACACACACACACACAGACACACGAACTTCCCAGGCTCTGTATGAGCATATTGATATGCTACATATAAAGTATGTAGAAGAATGCCTGATTGGACTATCAAGATGGCTCTTTGGGAAAAGGGGCTTGATGCCAAGGATGAACAAACCAGGACACCCAAGGATCCAGTCCCCTTCGGAGTACTAAGATTACAAGTATACACGGCCACACCCAGGTTTTTAACATAGGTTCTTGAGGCTCTAATTCAGGTCCTTATGTTTGTACTGCAAACAGGTTACCAAATGAGTACCTCTTCAGCCCAAGTCGTTATGTTAGAGGTAGCCTCCGTAGTGAATTACAGGCCAGCCAGGCTATGCAATGAGCCCCTCCTAAAAAAATAAAAGAAAGACAGAAAGAAAAAAAAGTGGGAGAAAGAATGGGAAGGGAAGGGAAGGGAAGGGAAGGGAAGGGAAGGGAAGGGAAGGGAAAACTAGGTGTCTTAGTCAGGGTTTCTATTCCTGCACAAACATCATGACCAAGAAGCAAGTTGGGGAGGAAAGGGTTTATTCAGCTTACTTTTCCATGCTGCTGTTCATCAGCAAAGGAAGTCAGGACTGGAACTCAAACAGGTCAGGAAGCAGGAGCTGATGCAGAGGCCATGGAGGGATGTTTCTTACTGGCTTGCTTCCTCTGGCTTGCTCAGCTTGCTTTCTTATAGAGCCCAAGACTACCAGCCCAGGGATGGCCCCACCCACAAGGGGTCCTCCCCCCTTGATCACTAATTGAGAAAATGCCTCACAGCTGGATCTCATGGAGGCATTTCCTCACCTGAAGCTCCTTCTCTGTGATTAACTCCAGCGTGTGTCAAGTTGACACACCAAACCAGCCAGTACACTAGGTTTGGAGGTACACTCGGGGAGTGCAAGCTGAAGGATAAGAGGTTCAGTGCCTTCCTTGGCTACATAATGAGTCTGAGGCTAGCCCCGGCTACATAACACCTTGCCTCAAAACAATGACAACCAAACCAGCTGAAAGTCACTTCCAAGATGATTGTTGGCTGGTGCAGGGAAAGGGGTGTTGTGGAGGTAGAAAACGACTTGTGTAGAGAAAATAAGCTCGCCCACTATGTCAGGTGGCTCACCACTGCTTCTGTAGGAACCTGCACTGACATGCTCATACCAGGCGTACACGCACATACATACATAATTAAAAAATAAAAATAGGAGGGTAAGCATGCTACTCCACACCTTAAACCCTGGAACCCAAGAGACAGAAGCAGGTGAATCTGTGAGTTTAAAGGCAACCTGGTCCACGTGGGGAATTCCAGGCCAGTCAGAGCTACAAGGACTAGTAGAAGTAGAAGAAATGATAGGGCTATAGAGCTATCATGGTGTTAACTCCCAATCCAGCAGTTCCAACAGCCTCTTCTGGTCTCCATGGGCCCTAGTGAGCACATGCGAGCACACAAAGACACACACACATGCATACACACTCACATGCACAGGTACACAAATAATAAATCCTTAGAAAATAAATAATCAAAACAAATCTTAAGAAAGAAAGAAAGAAAGAAAGACAGACAGACAGACAGACAGACAGAAAGAAAGAAAGAAAGAAAGAAAGAACAGAACTAGCCGGGCAGTGGTGACGCATGCCTTTAATCCCAGCACTTGGGAGGCAGAGGCAGGTGGATTTGTGAGTTCAAGGCCAGCCTGGTCTACAGAGTGAGTTCCCGTACAGCCAGGGCTACACAGAGAGACCCTGTCTTAAAAACAAACAAACAAGCAAGCAAACAAACCAACCCCAGAAAACTTCTTCTTGCTAATTCTAGGGGAGCGATTTACAGGGATGGGAAAACAGGACTGGCAGGGAGCAAAGTTAAGAAAGTCTGCCCTCTAGTGGATGTCTCTGTTCTGGCCCGTGACAGGGCAAAAGCTGCGCAACGACGCATTTAGAGTTCCGGCCTGTGGGGTTTATTTGTGCACACTTTTGCAGCACTGGGGATAGAACCTAGGATTGCGCACATACTAAGAAGCGTTCTACCACTGAGCTTCATCCCCAGAGAGATTTTTACTCTCTCTTTTGCAATGGGTCTCAGTAAGTGACCCAGGCTTTCCTTGAACTCACTCTTTGTAAGGCGTGCACCACCGACTCTCTCAGATTCTTAACTGAAGGAGACTCATTTCCTGAGGGAAGAAAACTGGCAGGTTTTTAGGGGTTTTGTTATTGCTGTTGTTTTTGGCTTGTCCGGCATGTACAAATCCCTGGGTTTGACCCCCCAGAACCACATTATTAGCAAAGCAAGGTGGCATACAACTGTAATTCCAGCACTCGAGCATGGAATTAGGGTCTCATTGTCTTAGGGTTTCATTGCTGTGAAGAGACACCATGACCAAAGCAACTCTAATAAAGGAAAACATTTCATGGGGGCTGGCTTACAGTTTCAGAGGTCTAGTTCATGATCAACATGGCAGAAGGCATGGCAGCACGAATATAGACATGGTGCTGGAGGAGCTGAGAGTTCTACATCTTGATCCCCAGGAACCGGAAGGAGACTGTGTGCCACACTGGGCATAGCTTGAGCACAAGAGACCTCAAAGCCTTCCCCACAGAGACATACTTCCCCCAACAAGGCCACACTTCCCAATAGTGCCACTCAAGGACATTCGCCAGTCTATTGGGCCCATACTCATTCAAACCACTACAGAAGGCAAGAAGATAAGTTTGCCATCATCCTCTGGAGACCAATCTGGTCCCAAAGAAGAGGAAATAGGAGAAAAGGGAAAGAGGGGGGTAGGAGGGGGGGTAGGAGGGGAGTGGAACTTGCTGGTGTAGCCCAGGTTGGCCTAGAACTCAAGTTCTTCCTGTCTCACTGCTGGCATTACTGATATATGACATCTTGCCTGGTTTCTAGACATGATTGGGGTTTTTTTTAATATTTATTTTTTTTAAGTCGTGTGTGTCTCTGTGTGTGTGTGCGCGTGCGTGCGTGCAAAACACCTGTGTGGGTGGGCAAAAAGGCCAGAGGTGTCAGATCCCATGGAGATGTAGCTAGAAGCTGTTGTGAGACCCTGACATGGGTGCTGGGCATCAAACTCCAGGTCCTCTAGAAGAGCACTAGACTCTTAACCACTGGGTCATTTCTCCAGCTCTGGCTCAAGAGTTTACAAATATGGGACGTTTTGTACTCGCATTATTCATAAGACTGAGGCAGGAGCATTGCCACAAATTTGAAGGCAGCCTGGGCTACAGTTTAACACACACATAACTTCTCTAAAAACAAACAGACAGACAGAAAGAAACCAAATAAACATCAAGTGCTGGGCAGTGGTGGTACACACCTTTACTCCCAGAACACAGGAGGCAGACACAGCAGGTCTCTGAGTTCAAGGCCAACCTGGTGAAGACAGAGAGAGTAGTAGAGTGTTAGTTCCAGGGCAGCCAAGTCTACACATAGAAACCCTGTCAGGGTGGAAGTGACACCACCACCACCACCAACAACAACAACAAAAACCTGTCAGGGTGATCTTTTTGTGCACTGTGTAAAGGTTGTCGTTGTGTTTGTCAAATGCTGGTTTCTGTGCTGGTAGAGAGTAGAGTGCAGCAGACTGGGCTTTGGATATTGTTATTCATTTGGCTACATCGAATTTTGTAAACACTCCTCTCAGCTTCCGGTTGACTTAACAAGGCGCTGATGGACATTAGCAAAGGAGAGGATGATAGGCGGGACCTCTGGGAGAGACATAGGCGGGACTTCTGAGAGAGATAGGAACTTTGGAAGAGTCAGGAGTGGCAGAGTTTGCCAGTCTGGCACTGAAGGAGAGGTAACTAATGAGCCACAAGGTAGAATGTAGATTAGTATAAATGGGAAGGCCTAAAGCTGTAATTAGTAAATATACGTCTACATATCTGAGAGCTGCGAGGCCACAGAAAAGTCCCTATGGTTATAAAAATCAAAAAACAAAAATAAACAATAAAAAACAAAAGAAGCAGCAAGCACTGTGATCAGAGCTTCGCCATTGTGTGTCCCAAGTGACTTGAGTGCAGAGAGAAAGACACTGCCTGTGATGGTCAGGATGATTGACAGTTTAGCTGAAGCTTGAAGAAGAACCGTGGATCAAGGGGGGTGAGGAGGACGGAGCACCCGGTCTTCTCTGCCCGTCTGAAAGCATCGTGGAAGAAAGGTGTTTGCTCTTATGCTGGTCTGGAGGCACCAGCATAAGGTCAGGTGCGGTGGCACATACCTGGAGATTCCAGCACTTGAGGTGAGCAGGGAAGATGGAGTTACTGGCCATCGAGGCTGGTGAAATGGCTCACCAAGGTAAAGTCGCCTGTCACCAAACATGATGGCCTGAATTCAGTTTCTGGAACTCACATGGTGGATGGAGAACACGGACTTCTATAGGTTGGTCCTTGATCTCTACATGCTTGTCATGCACGACACACACAAATTAGTGAAAATGTAATTTAAAATGTTAAAAGCGAGCTGGGCAGTGGTGGCGCACGCCTTTAATCCCAGCCCTCGGGAGGCAGAGACAGGCGGATTTCTGAGTTTGAGGCCAGCCTGGTCTACAGAGTGAGTTCCAGGACAGCCAGGGCTACACAGAGAAACCCTGTCTCAAAAAAGAAAAGAAAAAGAAAGAAAGAAAGAGAATGTTGAAAGTGCTCTAGGCCAGCCCATGCTACATAGTGAGACCTACAAAGCAAACAAACAAAATAAAGAAGGAAGAAAGGGAAGGAGGGACGAAGGAAGAATGTAAAGAAAGAAGCATGCATTTCAAGTGGCCAGAGAGAGTTTGTGACCTTCCCATGCAAAACGGGGACACTGTAGCATGGAGCCTAAGAAAAATAAAGGCCCACAAGTGTCCACAGCCTCAGGGCAGCCAGCTTCCTCTGGAGAACAGGACAAATAGTCAAAAGTAAGAGAACTTTTGCCCCTGAAGTCTGAGACATCTGGATTGTTTTGTTTTTTGGTTTTTTTGTTTTGTTTTGTTTTGTTTTTTTAAAAATTATTGCAAGGTCTCATGTTGCTTAGTCAGGCCTCAAACTCAAAAATTTGCCAAAGATAACCTTGAACTTCTTCTGATGCGTCCACCTGCTACTGTGCCATTTTATGCAGTGCTGGGGTGCCAACTCAGGGGCTCATGCATTCCAGGCAGGGACTCCACCAACTAAGCCGCGTCCTCAGCTCCCCTACTGCCCTTTGGGGGAGACAATAATCTCACTGTGGAGCTCGGACTGGATATGAACACATGATCCTCATTCAGCTTCCTGAGTGCTGGGATTACAAGCATGAGACACTAGGTGCTCCTTGTTCAGAAAAAGAGAGTAATTCCTTTTTCCATTGGGTGATAGGAAATAAATGTGTGGTCTAATCCAGAAGCTGCCCCAGCAAGTCTTGTACTGGGAAACCCTCAGGAGCCAGGTCCCTTGGGTTTGACTGACTCCCTACTTCAGTGATTACTGTTTCTCAATTACAATTTAGTTCATTTCTGAGTTACTTAACCTGTTGGGTTTTTGTTTTGTTTTGCTTTGTTTTCTTTTCTTTTCTTTTTTTTTCTTTCTTTTTTTTTTTCCGAGACAGGGTTTCTCTGTGTAGCCCTGGCTGGCTGTCCTGGAACTCACTCTGTAGACCAGGCTGACTTCGAACTCAGAAATCCGCCTGCCTCTGCCTCCCGAGTGCTGGGATTAAAGGCGTGCGCCACCATTGCCAGGCGTTTTGTTTTCTCACGATAAAAAAGAGGTAACAATAGTGCTTTCATCATAGAGCTGACAGAATGGGTGATGGTTTGCATGCTTGGCCCGGGGAGTGGCACTATTAGGAAGTGTAGCCTTGTTGGAGTAGGTGTGTCACTGTGGGTGTGGGCTTTAAGACCCTCATCCTAGCTGCCTGGAAGTCAGTATTCTGTTAGCTCCCTTCAGATGAAGATGTAGAACTCTCAGCTCCTCCTGCACCATGCCTGCCTGGATGCTGCCATGCTCCCACCTTTGAAGATAAGGGACTGACCCTCTGAACCTGTAAGCCAGCCCCAATTAAATGTTGTCCTTAGGAGAGTTGTCTTGGTCATGGCGTCTGTTCACAGCAGTAAAACCCTAACTAAGACCGAAGGAGAAAACAAGATGGGCTTCCTCTTCTCTGTGTGTCTCACCTGAGTGCTCCAAAAAAGTGTTGACAAAGGGAATGGGGTCAGGTTGGGACATAACTGTGAAGAGAACCACAGCCGCAAAGACTTCTGGAATAAGAGCACGTGCCTCAAACTTCTCTCAGTCTCAACCTACCCAACGCTGTGTGACCTTTTACCGCAGGTCTTCACGGTGTGGTGACCCCCAATCATAAAATTATTTTCTTTGCTACTTTATAATCTTGCTATCGCTACGAATCATAATGTAAATATTTGATCTGTTGGTCTTGGGGGTTGAAACCCCATGTTGAGAAACACACAGCTCTCACAGACACTTCCTTCCAATCCACCAATCCCGTTCTTGTCCCACACTAAGCCCTTCTCCACTCAGATCAAGTGGTTATTTGTTATTTGTTTGACTTATTTGTTTGAGACATGATCGCACACAGTCCAGGCTGGCCTCAAACGCACTATGCCGTTTGAGGATGACATTGAACTCTTGGTCCCCCTGCCTCTAATTCCTCGTTGGGATTAGAGGAGTGTACCACAGAGCCCTGAAAGAGTGATTACAAACGAGACCAGGTTTGTTATAGCCGGTTTTTGAGCCAGTGGCTTCTGTGTTACTTACAACAATTCCCAGGTTTGTCTGATATGAACCCTCCCTTCTTGCTACTTTACCCTGGCCCTTTGCAATTCAGTCCCATGGATTGTCCTTATTTATTTTTGAGACTAGGTCTCATGTAGCCCAAGCTGGATTCAAACCTGCTCTGTAGCTGAAGATGACCTTAAACTTCTGATCCTCCTGCCTCCAAGTACTGGAGTTTTAGGTGTAAACCACCACGCTGGGTTTTAGGCCATGCTGGATACTGACATGAGCACTTTGTACATGCTGGGCAAGCACTGTATTGAGCTACTTCCCAAGGCCCCGTGGGTCTTCCTGCTGCTCAAATGGGTTGTGCTGTTGTGGCTCAGAGAATTACATCTACTGTTCTGCTGCCAAGGACACCCTTTTTTTCTGATCCGCTGGGAGGCAGCCTCGTTCCGTTCTTTGGTCACTCACCTTCTCAAAAGGTGCGTGGGGTAGCTTACCCTGTAATCAGAGCCACCAGGAGGATGAGACCAGAGGATTGAGAATTTTGAGGCCAGGTGGGTTACACAGAGAGTTCTAGACCAGCCTGGACTCAAAACAAGATGGTCTCAAAAGAAGAAAGAAGAAAGAAGAAAGTTGTGTTTAGTAGTACTCATCTATAATTCTAGCACTTGGGAGGTAAAGGCAGGAAGACCAATCAGGTCATCCTCAGCCATATGGCAAGTTCTAGGCCAGCACACTACAAAAGACCCTAATCTAAAATGAAAACAAAAAAACAGGGACCAGAGAGATGGTTCATCAGATAAAAGTACTTGCTGCCAAACCTGATGACCTGAATTTATCCTCAGAACCCAGATGGTCGAACCAACGCCTGCAACTTGTCCTGACACCCATAGACAGGTCATAGCTCCTATGTGCACACATGTGGGCATACACACTGCAAAATAAGTGGATATAAGAAACAAACAAAGAAGCAACATCTTTCAGAGGCTTTCTGTAATCTCTCAACATCAAGCGACCTCTCCCCGACCTGCTCTCTTCCCTCATCCTACGCATGTGCATTATATGCCATAACCTATAATTATTTGGTTGCTACTACTATTATAGTTGTCTTGTCTGTCTCCTGAATGGAATGTGACTGGTGTGGGGTGTGGGGAACTTGTCATTTGCTCACTGTAGTGATATCACAAGACCTACATCAGGGCTTGAGACATAACAGATACTAAATAATTACCCACAGAGTGAATCAGTGAATGAACTAAAGTCAGGTGAAAGCCAGGTGGGGCAGCACATGCCTGTAATTCTGTAATCCAGTATTTGGAAGGTGGAGGCCTAAGAATCAGGAGTTCAAGGCCAGTCTCTGTTTCGAAGCCAGACAGGACTATGTGAGGCTATCTAAACAAAATAAACACAGAAGTCAAGTTTCTAAGGGGTTATCTCTGTGCCTGGCACCTTCTCACCAGCGTGCATCACACTGTTCCTCTTTTGCAGCATCTGGTTACAATCACAAAGATTATTGCTATCAGCATTTTGCATTTACATCAGGACAGTATGACTTCCGGTCTATTTTTATTTTTGAAGGCCCTAACAAGAATATAAGTCAAGATGCCTCATTGGGTAAAACTCCCTGCTGCCAAGTCTGACAACCTGAACTCAATCCTGGGGACCCACAGGATGGAGAGAACCGACTCTTTCAAGTAGCCTTCAGTACTCCACGGGCACACACGCACATCCCAAATAAATATTTTAACTATTTCTTTTTCCTGCATTTTACTGAGGCTCACGGAGAATGCAGAGCTGAGTCAGTCCTTCATCCAACTTAGGTTGCAATGACAAAGGTGACTGATGCCAGTCATTCTGTCCTGTTTAGAAGCGGCCTCCTGGAAAGCTGCACGTGACAAACCTTGTTTGCCCTGTGTCCTCTGTGTCTCCCGGACTGACCGACAACATTTCCTTCCTGGAAGGGCTTTCCTGATGGGAGTCCAGTCAAGCGACCTTCTTGCCTTCACATATCAAATCCTCCGAACTTTTCACTGCTTCCCTGATCACTCGAAAGGGGGCTCCGTGACCAGGCACCACCACATCAGCCACGCTCAGAATCCTCTCCCGGCTCCGCTGCTGAGCTACTGGGTCTTCGCTCAGGACCTGCCAGGAATCCTCGTCACCAAGGCGTTCGAACACATCGCCAGCCACCACCACGGTACCCAGGCTGGTGCCCTCCACTACGATGCTCACGTCCCGCTGCCCTCCGTGGCCCGGGGTGGCCCACACCTGCAGTCCGGAGCCCAGTATCAAGGGCTGCGTTTCACACAGCCCATGGGGCAGATAGAGACCCCCGGGAAGGCAGAAGTCATGGGAGACTAACAGAGCTGCCTGGGGAAACAGCCCTAGGTTCCCAATGTGATCCGAGTGCCCATGGGTGCCCACCACCAGAGTCACGTCTCCGGGGGCCACGCCCTGAGTAGCCAGGGCTTCCAGCAGCGCATCGCGAGCCCAGGGCCCCCCGGTGTCCACGAGGATGGGGCCACACACCGCCTCCTCTAGGGCAGTCTTAGCGCCGCCGTCTGCGGATGGGGCCAATGGGCGGCTGGAGTCGGAGGCCCAGCCCCGAGGCAGGACGAGGGTCACCGTGCCATCAGCACGCACCGCGTCACCCGCTCCCTGCGGCTCCGCGTAGCCGCGCAGCAGAACCACCACCGAGTAGGAGCCGCTGGGCGCCAGCAGAGGGGTCTCACAGTGCAGCGGCTCAGTGCGCACTAGACCGCTCATGGCAAGGGAAGGAAATATACCCACCCAGCCACTGCCTTCTGCCCAGTCCCTCCGAAGTACTACCGCAAGCCCCGCGAAGTCGCAACTCGTTGCTACCCTCCTCCAGCTCTTAAGGTGGTATCGCCCTCCAATACTACCCCTCCTCAATATGGTATCGCCCAGCTGGCCTTTCCGCACGCACAACTTCCTAGATTCTTTTGGTCGGGGGTCCCCTTAGGTTTATAATCGGTAGGTCCTCACGTATCCACATTTTAAAGATATCTTTTCCTTCTTTATTTTAACTGTTGTCTACTTTGAAACTAAACTATCGCTGTCCTTAAGTCTTTAAAAACAAAAAACTGGGAAAACTCAAAAGGCAAGGAAACGTGAGAAATTTTGCTCTTTATGGGCTTCCGTACAAACTACGTGCCTGAAGTACTAGCCACGTTGCATAACCGTAATTCTAACCATGTGCAGTTCACATCGTTTACACTAACTTCCAAGGTTTTTTTGTTTTTGTTTTTTCTATTTTTCTGACACAGGGGCTCAAGGATCCCAGGATGGCCTTGAACTTGCTACATAGCTGAGGAAGACTTTGAGCTCTTGATCCTCATGCCCCCACCTCCCAAGTGCTGAAATTATAAACGTGTACCGCTCCTCTGGATTTAAACTCCTGATGGTACAGTTGTTTTCCCAACCCCAGCCGGTATTGTTGGGGCGCATAATTAAAAGAACACTCATTAGCTACTAATAGAAAACACCCTCATCAAGCCGGGCAGTGGTGGCGCATGCCTTTAATCCCAGTACTCGGGAGGCAGAGGCAGGCAGATTTCTGAATTGGAGGCCAGCCTGGTCTACAGAGTGAGTTCCAGGACATCCAGGGCTACACAGAGAAACCCTGTCTCAAAAAACAAAAATAAGTAAAGAAAACACCCTTATCGACGTGTGCATGTTTGAAATGGGACTCAGCTGATATATATATAAAAAGTTTAATAGCAATATAGAAATAGAAAATATGGCACCTGTGAAATAGGAAATAGGCCACATGTCTACCACACCTAATCCCAGCATTGCTCCACTCTCTTCCAGCGTCCTGTTCTTGTTCACAGATTGATGGTACACAGCCTTCATGTTTGCAGTGTATATTGGTTCTTGAGGGTCCCTTTTTGGCTTCTTACTTTGAGTCAGGGTCTCATGTAGCACCAGTTGGTCTTGAACTGCCACGTAGCTGGATGGCATTCTGATATTCCTGCCACCACATCAGGTCCAACTCCCATCATTGTCCATACGGGGCAGGCACTCTACCGAGCTACATTCTCTAGTCCTTCTCTGGCCTCTTGAAAGGGTTTAAAATAAAACAGCTTTCCCACTGCTCATACCACTCCTGACCAATTGGTGCAGGAGGACTGGTAAAACATAAAGTTTCAATACTGTCACTACACACTTGGTCAATTAAGTGGCTGCATGTGACTCATCTCTGAAGGCAAAACTTGCTTCTGCGTCTCCCTCCTCTTCCTCCTCCTCCTCTTCTTGTGTTGCCATTCTGGGTCCCCAGGATCATGGCTGAGATCATACAAAAAGGACAGTTAAAAGCCTCGGGATGGGGAAGAGAAAGCTCAAGAGTTTGGAAAACTCTCCACGACCCATCCTTGGAATTCAAAAGTAAGGGTCAAAGGTCTTCTGGGTCATGCTTGGGATGGCCTGAAGTCTTAGTTTTCTCTTCCTCTTCCTCCTCTTCCTCCTCTTCTTCCTCTTCACCTGCCTCCTCCTGCTCATCACTGACCTTCTCCTTTCCTGTCCAAGTTTCCTGTAGACAAGCTAGGTAGAATGAGAAGAAACAAGCTCAATGTTTTGGTTTGTTTTTTTTGTTTTGGTTTTTCAAGACAGGGTTTCTCTGTGTAGCCTTGGCTGTCCTGGAACTCACTCTGTAGACCAGACTGGCCTCGAACTCAGAAATCCGCCTGCCTCTGCCTCCCAAGTGCTGGGATTAAAGGCGTGCGCCACCACTGCCCTGCTAAAGATTTATTTATTTTATGTACATGAGTACACGTAGCTGTCTTCAGACACACCAGAAGAGGGCATCAGATCCCATTACAGATGGCTGTGAGCCACCTTGTGGTTGCTGGGAATTGAAGTCAGGACCTCTGGAAGAGCAGTCAGTGCTCTTAACCGCTGAGCCATCTCTCTAGCCCAACAAGCTCAGTGTTAATGCCGGGAATTGCTGAGAAGCTGGGAAAGGAGCCCAATCTTTACACTTACCAGTTTCAGAGGCTGGAAGCACGTGGCGTTCACAGAGAAAATGCTGTAGGGGCTGCTCCTGATGGTGGAAGTACCAGTCTCCTACAACTTCTTCAAACTCCTCCAGCATCGTCTCACACTGGTAAAGAGGAGGGGGACAGGATCTGCCCTGAGGGGCATTGGAAGGCCTCTGCCTTCCACTCCCTACCAACCCCACTCCATTGAGCGTCTTTCGAGGGGCAGGCAGCCAAAAGGTCACACTTGGCTGTCTAGATGTGCGATTCTCTTTATTCAACATTTACCAGTATTGGTTCCTATGTAATATCTAGTATATCTGCTCTGTGAGGCAAGAAAGGTCCACTCAAGCTCATTCCCAACCACTTAGTGAGTTCCAGACCCAGCCTGGCCCACGTGCGATAATCCTGTCTCCAACCTTCAGCACCTCTCAGATTCTAACCTGTGAAGTGGGAACTGGTATTCGCATCTGTGACATGAGAGTAAACCAAGGCAGTAGCTGGAAAGTGTGTGGCCCAGAATCCAGGACATAGTAGGTGCCTTAGTATTATTCAGTGGTAGGTATTACGAGCCACCCAGTATTGCTTCTTGACGTGCTTTTGAGTCTGCTTTCATAAATGGCACAGTCCTTCACTCTCTGTCTCCCCCCTGCTCAGAGGTACTCATCCCCCACATCGAGTCCTGGGATTTAGTTCTCTTACCTTCCTGGGCAAAGAGGTGTATTTCACCCTACCTGCTTCTTGAGGAATGTGACCTCCACACTAGGCTCGTCCCACAGCTCCAACGGGATTCCCAGATCCACTTTCACTCCCTTCTGCACCAGGCCTTTCAGTGTTGCCATGGTCTGACTTTGGCCCTGAGGGACGGAAAATGTGGTATACATATAGTCCACCACCTCATCTCTTCCTGCATCACCACATCAGCTTTATCAACTAGCGGAGACTCTGTGGTGTGTTCTACGGAAGAGTCCAGCCATAATAAGGAGACACTCCAGAGTTAGGGGGAGACTGGCAGATATTCCTTGAGGATCGTGGATGATATAGGTCTCTGTTTCTGAGAAACAGGGTCCTGGGCTGGGGGAGATAGCTTAGTTGGTAAAATGCTTGAAGACCTTAGTGAAATCCCCAGATCTACATTAAAACCAACCAAACAAACAAAAAACAGGCATTGGAGAGATGGCTCAGTGGTTGAGAGCACTGGCTGCTCTTCCAGAGGACCTAGGTTCAATTCCCAGCCACCACATGGTGGCTCACACCTGCCTGTAACTCCAGTCCCAGGGAACCTGATACCCACACAGAGATACATACTGGCAAAACATCAATACACACAAAATAAAAATTAATTCAAAAATTAAAAAAAAAACAAAACCAAGCACGGTGGCATGACTTTACAATCGCAACACTTGGGAACAAGAATCCAAACGGATGCTGGGGTTCTCTGACTAGCCAGCCTCACCTGCTTGGTAAGTCCAGTAAGCCAGTGAGGCCCTGTCTAAGAAAACCAAGGTGGGAGTAGAAAGAAACCTCAGTGGGGAAAGGTGACTGCCACCAAGCCTAACGACCTGGATTCAATCCCCAGGACCCACACTGAGGAAAAGGAGAACCAACCCCCCACACATGCTATCCTCTGACGTCATAAGTGCATGTGTGACACTCACACATGAAACAATTATTGGGGGAGATAAAGAAGGAGCTGCTGTGGTGCACGCCTTTAATCCCAGCACTTGGGAGGGGAGTCGGAGGTAGGCGGGATCTCTGAGTTCAAGGCCAGCCTGGTCTATAGAGGGGGCTCTAGGACAGCCAGGCTACACAGAGAAACCCTGTCTTAAAACATGAAAACCAGGGCTAGAGAGATGGGTCACTGGTTAAGAGCACTGACTGCTCTTCCAGAGATCCTGAGTTCAATTCCCAGCAACCACATGGTGGCTCACAGTCATCTGTAATGGGATCCGATGCCCTCATCTGGTGTGTCTGAGGAGAGCAATAGTGAACTCACATACATTAAGTAAATAGATAGATAAATAAATCTTCAGAAAAATGAAAACCAAACCAAACCAAAAAAAAAAAAACAAAAACAAGGTGGATAGCTCCAGGAAACACACCCAATGTTGTTCCCCGTCCTCTGTGCATGCATACCTACACATACATGAACATAAAAGAGTATATAAGGCTTTTGGAGAAAAAAATACAGGAAAGCCAAGCAAGACCCTTCCTAGGTACCATCTGACCTTGGCATATCTCAGTGAGCCCTTGCGTTCAGCATGAACGTTGTAATCCAGGATCCGCTCACACAAATTCTCCAAAGCCTCCTCCAGCCTGGTCTCACTGTGGGAAGGAGAGAAATAAGACCCCTTGAGTTTCAGGAACCCTGTGGCTCCTCTGGGGGTCAGTTAGGAGGTGGATAAGGGCAACAACTCACGAGAGGCTGTAAGGCACGTGTCTCTTCCTCTTGCCTGTGTCTAGCACCTGACCCAGCTCCAGCACTTCTCGAGATCGGCCAGTTCGACTCAACTCTTCCTGTAGCTCCATGCTCAGCAGCTTACACACTGGTGATAAAGAGATCCTCAAGGGGGATTAAGAAGACAAGCAACCACACCTTCTGCTCTTGACCCGAGGCAGCCGAGCACATAAACAGATACTCTGGAGCCAGAATGGCTGGAAGAGAATACTGCCTCAGTCTCAGGAGCTGTGTGACACTTGCTGTATCTTAGCTTCTTCACCTCTGATATGGGGATAAGACCGTGTCCCTTATCGAGGGCTGATGAAGATTTAAGTGCATCAATATATGTGAAACCCCTAGGGTCATGTCTGGTATATAGTGAGCACTGTGTAAGAACTTGGTACCATTCTGATTTTATTTATTGAGCTATTTTCATATGGACTTAAGAGTATAGAGCATAAAACTCATCATGACTTGTCCATGAAACACAGCCAGTACAGTTTGAGACTGACAGTGACCATTCAGTAGCATACTTCAGGGTTACAATCCAGAAACCTGTTTTCCTGCTGGGTGGGGGTGGCACACGCCTTCAATCCCAGCACTTGGGAGGTAGAGGCAAGTGGATCTCGGAGTTTGAGGCCAGCCTGGTCTACAGAGTGAGTTCCAGGACAGCCAGGGCTATACAGAGAGACTCTGACTCCAAAAAACAAAGTAACACCTTGGTTCTAGGGTCGGTGAGACTACTCAGCAGGTGAAGGAGCCTGCTGCTGAACCTGAAGGACCACACAGTGGAAGGAAAGAACCTCCAAACTGCCCTCTGTCTTCCACTTACTGTACAATGACACACGTTTACCTACACACATACACAACCACATACTACACTGTGACATGTTTACCCACCAAATACACAACATAAATGTAATTTTAAAATGAAAGAGACTCAATCATCAGGAAATGCAAAATTCATCCAAAGGTCCCTTTCTCTACAGTAGGGTGAACATATCTTTTCTATCACTGCCTTTCCCAGTATCTGATCTGGCACATGATGGGCTGGGTTTGTCAAGAGAAAAGTCTCCTACAGAAATGACAAACTATACAGGGATAAATAACAGCAGTGCTTACTCTGTGCTATGACCTGAGACACGGACAGTCTCTTTTCCTCCAGGGCCTTACAACACAGCAAGTGACAGGCAAGGAGGGTGTCCAAAGGAGACATTTAAACTGGATCCAGTAGAATGGGTAGGAGCTTATCAACTACAGAAAAGGAGAAAGACAAGGGGCACTCACACTCACTGACTGTGAGAAGTTGGGTGTGTCTGAGGCACAGTCACTTTTGGGAATGAAGTATAAAAGCATAAGAGTGTACATACAAGACATTTACAGCTCTCCCCTACCCCCAAGAGTCAGCTTAGGGTCTGGGAAAACAGCTCAGTAAGTAAAGTACTTGTAAGCTTGAGGGCCTAAGTTCAGATCCTAAGAACCTATACAATGTTAGGTGACTGGGCACTTGTTATACCAGAATATTGAGAGCAGAACTAGAGACAGACGGTTTATATAGTTAACTTCAGGGGAACGAGAGAACCTGTCTCAAACAAAAGGCAGATGTTTCTCCTGAAGGAATGATACCTGAGGTTGTCGTCTGACCCCCACATGTATGTCATCCAGGTGTACACACACAAGGTCTTTGTCTGAACACAGAGGTGTGAAAGCAACAGTGCCAAGGTCAGGCCTGCATTTAGGATGGTTAAGAAGTCCTAGGAGATGCCAGGCAGTGGGGCTGAATGCCTTCAATCCCAGTTTCAGGGTTACAATCCAGAAACTGTTTCCTGTTTCCACGCTGAGTGGGGGTGGCCACGCCCTCAATCCCAGCACTCGGGAGGCAGAGGCAGGTGGATCTCTGAGACCAGTCTGGTCTACAGAGCAAGTTCCAGGACAGTCAGAGCTACACAGAGAAACCCTGTCTCCACCCCCTAACCCCCAAAAAGACTAAGGAGAAGAGTGGGGACACAGATGCAAAAGGAAGTGAGAGATTAGAATCAAGTCATGGGTAACAATGATAATAATATGTTGTTGAGTGTAAAGGTAAGCGATAAAGAATCCAAAGAAAAAGTTAAAGTCAGGGAGCCACAGGATATTCATTCAATGATCTGGCTTCCTCCCCGTTGGGGGGTGAGGGAGGAGGGTGGGGGAGGGTGGAGGGGATGGGCGGTCGTGTTGCTTGTTGTAAAATCCCTACAGTGCATCCCATCTGCAAAGTCTCACACCGATGGGAAACTTCTAAGACGTGTGGGGTGTCTCCATCTTTTGTTTATGAGCTTCAGCTGGGGACTTACTCACCTTTAAACCCCTGAAGGGGGTCATCAGGCCTGTAATTTGCGAGCGTCTCTGCCAGGGTGAGGTACAGTATATCTATAAGGTATGAACCTTACACCCCACCCATGCAGATTGTCCAGATTTTTATCAAGGAGGGAAACACTGAAGATGCTCCGCAGAGCTAGTGTTACCGTTCTTGAACTACAATCCCCACAATACATTAGAGCCCAACTCCGTAAGAAAAAACTAGCTCCTTCTGGATGCCGCCTGGGAAATGTAGTGCCACCCTTAACCCTGAGTCTCTCCCTCATTCCCATTCAAGTGTTACCAAGCTCCAACAGAACCTCTTTCAAGACAGCCGAGTGACCCATCTATCCTAGCCCATAGATTCAGCCTAGAGTTAAAGAGGCAGGAGGTAGATAGGGAGATGTAAATAGCAACAGCTCCATTACCTTCGCATTTGCTGGGTAGTCGTCCTGTGTCATCTTCCTCCTCTTTTGTCGTCCCAGCCCAAGCACCGTACGCTGCCAAAACGAAAAGCAGTATTTCCAGCCGCACAGGTCCCATGACAAAACACAGTTCACACATACACACAACCACCGTCTGCCTTCAGACTAACTTCTGGAAGGCAGTGGGCCCTTTAAATTTAGGCGCAGCCGGCAGCAAGCTTTTAAAAAAAAAAAAAAAAAAAAAAAAAATCCATCGCGGAACGGTCAGCGCATGCTCAGAGCTAGCCCGAAAGTGGGTGGAGCTTGATGGCTCTAGGCTTCCCCGCCTCAGTTTTGTGGCGCCTCCTGAAGGTCCTGGCAGCTGGGTAGTGAAGATACAAATTGAAGTAATTAGAATAGAGTAATATGATCTTTACACATACATGTATAAAGTAATTTTTATATAATTTCATACTGTGAAACAATATGTTCTATTTTGACATATGGAAGAGCAGTGGTAAGTTCTTGGCTTCTGCCAGGACCTACTCCTGCCAGGGGGCGGGGCCAAGATGGCGCCGAGCGCCGGGTGAGCGGCGCTTTGGCAGCGGTGAGAGGCTTTTACTGCTCCCGGTGCTTGGCTGGCGGGGGAAGGTCTGAGGTGTATCCGGGAGGAGACCCTTTGAAAGGGCCCATGTGAGGACTGGGAAGAAGACGGTTGGTTGTGTGTCCGTGCTCGTGGGGACCCTGTGCGTGACTGCACTGGAAGGATGTTGGGGAGATGTAGTGGATTGTAACCTCCTATAGCGCTGCCCGGGGGAATATTCGAATCACTTCCCTGCTGAGAAAAGTGATGCACAGATATAGCTCAAGTTATCCGTCCTCTGAGAAGTCTTCCTGTCGCTTCCACTGATCTGAGAAACTCCCGAGGCTGTTAAGAGTGTTTTATGAACCCTTAGTGGCAAGGGGACTGGGACCCGACTACTTCTTGTATGTATACCTGGCATCAGGTACAGAGTATGTGCTGAATAATTGTGTTTCCTGTAGACAAGATTTAACAAAAGTCTGAGAAGACTTAGGATGAAAAGAACCAGTCCCTAGCACTCAGTTCTGAACACTCTTGAGGTTGATCGTCTCATCTCCAATGTCAGGCAAGCTCCTTTCCTTTTGACCACAGAGTAAACTCCAAGCTTGAGTCTGTGTCTTTTTCATTTTGGTAATTGTTATGCCAAGTATTTAGTGAACACTTACACCTTTAAGACTTAAAGTTCACATATTTAACAATGTTCTAGGCACCAGTTAGGTCAGTGAACATAAAAGACATATTCCTGTCTACTGGTGGGGTGAAGTTGATAAACAAAAAGAAAGGATAGCCAGGCTTGGTGGTAAACAGCTGTAAAAGGCAGGAGGATCGACAGATCAAGGCCACAGAATGAGTTCCAGACAAGCCTGAGACCCAATTGTAGAAGGGCCTTAGATTGTGGACGGCCTTAGATTTAATATATATATTATTGTTAGAAGAAGACACTATGACAAACAAGTAAAGCCAGGCATGGTGGTATGTGCTTACCATCCCAGCACTTGGAGATGGAGGCCAAAAGACCAGGAGTTAAGACAAGTGTTGTCTACATAGTGAATATGAAAGCAGTCTGGGCTACTGGATACCTGCCCCTTATAAGAGGTGGGTGGGGTCAGGTAGTCAGCCAAACACATTTAGGAAGAGCACAACAAAAGCTATAAAGCCAAGTACACTACACATCTGTCCGATTTAAAGGACAGCAAGGAGAATGATGTGACAGGGTAAAGTGGGAGAAGGAGGGACAAGTGATCAGAGATATGAGAGCAAAGAAAGAAAATGGAAAAACCACTTTAGACAGAAGCTTACTTGCATAGCTCAGGCTGGCCTCAAACTTGCTTTCTATCCACTTGAGCCTCCAGAGTGCTGGGATTACAAGTGTACAGCATGTAGGGTCTCACTCTGAAGCATAGCCTGTTATGAAACTCAAGGGAGTCCACTGAAATTAGAAGCGTTGACCCCTGGACAAGAGACAGATTTTGAAGGGAGGGCCTTGAAAGGGTTTTATGTCAAAAGGGAAACATTATAGGAAAGAAATGGTTTATATTTTGACAGACCACTTTGGTTTTAAGAAACAAATCCAAAAAAGCTAAGATGGAAACAGGAACACCTTGTCCAGGGACTGAGTTCAGCAGGTGATAGGTGATGGTCATCTGGGCCAAAAAGGGTCTGGTTGGCCTGCCTGGTAGGTTTTAAAACAGTGCTGGGAATCAAACCCAGGTCCATGTGCATGCTAAGTACTTTACCACTGAGCCACATCTTCCAGCCCTTACCTGGTGAATTTGATTCAAGCGTCCAGATAAGAATGAGTTGTGTTGGATGTGGTGATATATGCCTACTGTTCCAGCACTTGGGAAGTAGCAGTACCAGGAGTTCAGGGTCATTCTCAGCTAAAGTAGAGTAAGAGACTCGCCTAGGCTACAAGAGGCCCTATTTTTAAAAAGCCTCAGCTAGGTAGTGGTGGTGCACACCTTTAATCCCATCATCCATGAGGCAGAGGCAGGTGGATCTCTGAATTTGAGGCCAGCCTGGTCTACAGAGCAAGTTCCAGCTGGGGTTACACAGCCTCGGGGTGGAAGGGTAAAGGACAAACTGGTCTGGAGAGGTAGCTCAGTTATTAGCACCACAAAACTGGGGAGGTGCATGTCTGTAATCCTAGAATTAGGACGGTAGAAGAAAAAACCCACAGTCAAGGCTATCTTTTTTTTTATTTATTTATTTATTTATTTATTTATTTATTTTGGTTTTTCGAGACAGGGTTTCTCTGTGTAGCCCTGGCTATCCTGGAACTCACTCTGTAGACCAGGCTGGCCTCGAACTCAGAAATCTGCCTGCCTCTGCCTCCCAAGTGCTGGGATTAAAGGCGTGCAGCACCACTGCCCAGCAAGGCTATCTTTCATTACGGAGTTTAAGGCGTAGCTAAAGAAATCCTGTCCACAAAAGTAAGAGCAAACAAACAAACAAAAAAAATTGTCACTGGGCATGTTAATACATGCCTATAATCCCAGTACTTAAAGGCAGAAGCAGGAGACTGGAATTAGAAGTGTCAGGGCTACATAGTGAGCCCCTGTATCTAAAAGAAAAAGGACAGACCAAGCTGTTGTTTGGTAGCTTTGCTTTGAGGGTGAGCTGCAAGTAAGGAGGGAACTCAGATGTAGGCTTTGAATGTTTTCCTTTTTATCTTGTCCCATCCCACCATCAGGATCTCCATCCCTCCATCCTGGGGAGGCATCCTTCCAGGGACAGGAACTGGAATTCCAGCATGGCTGAGGAGAAGAAACTGAAACTCAGCAATACTGTGTTGCCCTCTGAGTCCATGAAGGTGGTGGCAGAATCCATGGGCATTGCTCAGATTCAGGAGGAGACTTGCCAGCTACTGACAGATGAGGTCAGCTACCGCATCAAGGAGATTGCCCAGGTAACCCTTCTGTCCAGCTTTGCTTTGTGCGAACAGTCCAACCTACTATGTAACGAAGGATAACCTTGAACTCCTGATCCTCCTGCCTCCACCTCCCACTGCAGGGATTGAGGTTCTAATACCATGTGATATTGGGGATTGAACTCAGGTCCCTGTGCATGCTAGGCATATGCACTGACCTATATTCCTCGGGGTCTTAAATTAATGTCTCTTCTCAGTGGAGCACACCTTTAATCCCAGCACTTGGATTCAGAGGCAGGGGGATCTCCAGAGTTCTAGGCCAGCCTGGTCTACATAGGAGTTCCAGGAGAGCCAGGGCTACACAGAGAAAACCCTGTCTCGGAAAACCAAAACAAAATCTCTTTCCTCCCCACCCCCTAGGATGCTTTGAAGTTCATGCACATGGGGAAACGGCAGAAGCTCACTACCAGTGACATTGACTATGCACTGAAGTTAAAGAATGTGGAGGTGATTTGTAGGGGCTTAAAGGAGACAGGCGGCCTTAGAATGGGGAGACAGTGCACGTGTAGCCATGCCTCCCTTGTGGTTTCTCATGTCTTTCTCTGCCTCTCTCCTGGTGTAGCCACTGTATGGCTTCCATGCTCAGGAGTTCATCCCTTTCCGGTTTGCCTCTGGTGGGGGCCGGGAGCTGTACTTCTACGAAGAGAAGGAAGTGGACCTGAGTGACATCATCAACACCCCTCTGCCTCGGGTGCCTCTGGATGTCTGCCTCAAAGGTGAAGGGAGGGTAGAGCTGGGTGCCCTGGGAGGAGGGGAAGGAAGCATGTGACTGGGAGGAACTGCACAAGAGAAGAAAGAAACATCCATAGCCGGGCAGTGGTGGCGCACGCCTGTAATCCCAGCACTCGGGAGGCAGAGGCAGGTGGGGCTCTGAATTTGAGGCCAGCCTGGTCTACAGAGCAAGTTCCAGGACAGCCAAGGCTGCACAGAGAAACCCTGTCTCGAAAAACCCAAAAAAGAGGAAAAAACAAAAACAAACAAACAAACAAACCATCTACTATGTGAATGGCACGAACGGGACCAGGAAGGGGCATACACCTACCTTCGTCCGGGGCAACTCCCCAGTGTAAATACCCAGAACTCAGCTCAACATCTTTTTTACAGCACATTGGCTGAGCATCGAAGGCTGCCAGCCAGCTATACCAGAGAATCCACCCCCAGGTAAGGTTTTCCTCGCCCAGATCTCCTGTTAGTCTTTCATTGCCCTTTCTCTCCTTCCCCATCCCTGGTCCTCTGGGGCTCCTCCTACCTTCTCACTCCTGCTGTGACCACTTTCCCACCAGCTCCCAAAGAGCAGCAGAAGGCTGAGGCCACGGAACCCCTGAAGTCCGCAAAGCCAGGCCAAGAAGAAGATGGACCCCTGAAAGGGAAAGGTCAAGGGGCAGCTGCAGCTGATGGCAAAGGTCAGTATCCTGGCCAGGCCCCTTCCTACTCTTACCCCAAAGCTAGATGGTCAAGGAACCCTAGAAAGGCCCAGAAGCCTACAGAAGGGTTGCATGTTGTGGTGCGGGTTTGTCCTGTACAGAAGCCTCTTCTGAAACTTACTGTACTTTTAAACGTGTACGTGTGTTTGTGTGGGAAGGCACTGTGTGTGTGTGTGTGTGTGTGTGTGTGTGTGTAGGCTAGAGGATAGTCTTAGCTATCAGTCCTCATGTGCTATCTACCTTGTATTTTTTATTTATTTATGTATTTATTTATGTATGTGAGTACACCATAGCTGTCTTCAGGCACACCAGAAGAGGGCATCAGATCCCATTACAGATGGTTGTGAGCCACCATGTGGTTGCTGGGAATTGAACTCAGGACCTCTGGAAGAGCAGTCAGTGCTCTTAACCTCTGAGCCATCTCTCCAGCCCTACCTTGTATTTTTTTTCTTTTTTCTGTTTTTCTTTTTTTTTTTAAAGGCAAGCACTATATTGACTGAGCTATCTCCCCGAGGCCGAGTTTTCTTTTTCAAGCCTGTCTCCCAATTCACACAGGAAAAGAGAAGAAGGCACCTCCCTTGCTGGAGGGAGCCCCTTTCCGCCTGAAGCCCCGCAGCATCCATGAGTTGTCTGTGGAACAGCAGCTGTACTACAAGGAGATCACAGAAGCCTGTGTGGGATCCTGTGAGGCCAAGAGAGCGGTAAGCCTGCCCTCTGGTCTCCCTTCACACAGGGAGAGTCTTCTTGGAACAGTGGTAGGTTTTCTTCAGTAAATGGTCCCACCTAACTCATGGCCCCTCCACAGGAAGCTCTGCAGAGCATTGCCACAGACCCGGGGCTCTATCAGATGCTACCACGGTTCAGTACCTTCATCTCAGAAGGGGTGAGAGAACTGGGAAAGGCCAGACCCAAAATGAGGCTCCAAGGGAGGGGATGGCAAGGGAAGTTCATCTGAGGGGACTCTCTGCACCCATCATCAATTTCCCCTCTCCTAGGTCCGTGTGAACGTGGTTCAGAATAACCTGGCCCTGCTCATCTACCTGATGCGTATGGTGAAGGCCCTCATGGACAACCCTACACTGTATCTAGAGAAATATGTGAGTGGTCTTGTCTACTTACTGTCTTCCAGGGTCAGGGACCCTTCTGCCAACCTCACCACAGGAGGTCTGGTATCAGAACTGGCTGACAGTACCTGGTCTCTCTCAGGTGCACGAGCTTATTCCAGCAGTAATGACCTGCATTGTGAGTAGACAGCTGTGCCTGCGGCCAGATGTGGACAATCACTGGGCACTCCGGGATTTTGCTGCCCGTCTAGTGGCCCAGATCTGTAAGCATTTCAGCACAACCACCAACAACATCCAATCCCGAATCACTAAGACCTTTACCAAGGTAAGCGCCAAAAATGTATCAGATGATGCAGATCACCCCTTTAGGCCTAGCCCCATGAAAGTGAGCTTCACCCATCTGGCAGTGGAAATGCTACCTGGAACATGGAGTAGAGACTGGAGCCACAGGATTGGGCCCAAGGGACTTGAACCTCTGTGTCTTAATGTTTTGTGTCTATAGGCGATGTCAATCCTTCATAGTTAGCCTTTCTTTTATTTATTTTTTCCCTTTTTCCAGTTTTGTTTTTATGAGACAGTTTCTCTGTGTAGCCCTGGCGGTCCTAGAACTTGCTCTGTCAGCCAGGCTTGGCCTTGAACTCAGAGATCCACCTGCCTGTCTTCTGTGAGTCCTAAGATTAAAGGCATGTGCCACCACTGCCTGGCAACCATTTCTGTTTTGAAACAGTGTGTCATGTACTCCAGGCAGGCCTTAAACTTGCTATGTAACCGAGGATGGCTTTTTTGGGTTTTGAGACAGGGTTTTTCTGTGTACTGCGGCTGTCCTGGACTCACTTGGTAGACCAGGCTCAGCCGGCCTCTGCCTCCCAAGTGCTGAGGTTAAGGGCGTGTGCCACCATGCCTGGTTTGAGGATGGTTTTAAACTTGGAATCTTCCTGTCTCTACCTCCTGTATGCCAGAATCAGTCTTGTTCCACCAGGCTTGGTTTAGCCGTTAGCCTTTCTAAACCCTTTCAGCTGGGGATTTTCTTTTTCTCTACAGAGCTGGGTAGATGAGAAGACTCCATGGACAACTCGATATGGCTCCATTGCAGGCCTGGCAGAGCTGGGACATGATGTTAGTCTCCAGGAAGAGCTGGGAGAGGGGCAGTTACCTGTGGTATGGGAGAGGCCTGTGGTGACCTTTCAGCCCGGGACTCTCCCCTCCCATCCCACCAGGTGATTAAGACGCTAATTCTGCCAAGGCTGCAGCAGGAAGGGGAGCGGATCCGCAGTGTCTTGGATGGACCTGTGCTGAGCAACATCGACCGTATTGGAGCAGACCACGTGCAGAGCCTTCTCCTGGTGATGAACCCCCACCACACACCCTCTCCTCCGTCCTACCAGCCCCACCCTCAGCTCCCACAAACACGGCTACAGTGTTTAGCAAGCACGAGGCACATCTTACTCTTACTCTTGAGAGGCCAGCGCTGTGGTGCAGGTGGAAAGCTTTGACAGTCACTAACTTCTGGACCACACTGCTTCCATCCTATTTGCCTCACCCTGTGGCTTACTCTGCCTAAGGGGCAACATCAAATATGTCATCAGCAGATACAGCAAATCCTGTTCACGTCAGTTGAGCCTTACGGAAGGAGTCTTTTATTTTGGAATTTGTTGACTCCTGTAGATATGATCTTGCTGTATAGCCTTGACTAGTCTGGAACTTGTAAGGTTCTGTTGTGGCAGTCCTATTACCTGTCTTCTGAGTGCTGAGATTACAGGAATGTACCACAGCCACTGAAATCATTCCTTTTTAAGAGATTTTTTGTATGTTTATGAATGTACACCATGGGTACAGGTGGCCCCAGAAGCCAGAGGAAGGGAACAAATCTCCAGGAACTAGAGTCCCAGGTGGTTGCGAACAACCACTCTGAGCTACCTCTCCAGTCCCCCTAGTCTTTCTGTTGTTGGGAATTGAACCTAGGGCCATGTACATGTTTGCAAAGCACTCTACCAATGACGCTGTATTCTCCTCGACCCTCTTTTTTGAGATATGCCACCTGATCAGGCTAGCCTGGAGTTGTCTATGTAGCTCTGGCTAGCCTAGAGCTCTGTGACCTTCCTGCTTCAGCTCAGGTGCGGGGGGTCCAGGCACGAACCACCATACCCAGCACTGATACATTCCTTATACAACCATAACTTTTCACTGTGCCTTCCGACTGTAGCAGTGGATGAGCTCCCTTTCACCTCTGCGGAAGAATACCAGGGTACCAGCCCTCACTTTGCCTTCTCTACAGAAACACTGTGCCCCAGTCCTGGCGAAGCTGCGCCCTCCACCTGACAATCAGGATGCCTACCGGGGAGAATTTGGGTCCCTTGGGCCCCTTCTCTGCTCCCATGTGGTGAAGGCGAGGGCCCAGGCTGCTCTACAAGCTCAGCAGGTCAACAGGACCACACTCACCATCACACAGGTCAGCTGCTGAGGGAGGAGGCTGACAGGAAATGTACAGGGACCCAGGTTTGGGATAGGACTTGCCACAGCCAGCAGTCTCAGGGAGCTGGACCCCACTCCTACCCACAATGAAGAGCTACTAAGAGTGACCCAGGTCTGCCTTCAATGTTAACATTTTCTTCCTGTGTCTCTTCATAGCCTCGGCCCACACTGACCCTCTCACAGGCCCCTCAGCCAGGCCCTCGTACACCTGGCTTACTGAAGGTCCCTGGCTCCATTGCCTTGCCTGTCCAGACACTGGTGTCTGCGAGAGCTGCTGCCCCTCCTCAGCCTTCTCCTCCTCCAACCAAGTTTATCGTAATGTCCTCATCTTCCAGTGCCTCCTCAACCCAGCAGGTATGTGGAGCCAGGGTGAGGGATATGAGGAGCACCCTAGGGAACCTCCCACGCTGTGACCTAACCCTTCAGGCTCAAACTCAGATGGCACGAGAGCCACTTATCAGGATCTTGGAGGCCTCAGGCTAGCCGAAGTCTTGACCATTCATTCACTGGGGACTCCGGGGAAGGTGGGAGCAGAGGGCATGGGGCAACAACAGGTACCCGGAAAAGGCTTTTCCGTGTGATCCCAGGCCCTCCTTTCTTTCTCCCTCAGGTCCTGTCCCTCAGCACCTCAGCTCCTGGCTCAGGCTCTACCACTACCTCTCCTGTCACCACCACGGTTCCTAGTGTGCAGCCCATCGTCAAGCTGGTCTCCACTGCTACCACTGCACCCCCAAGCACTGCCCCTGCTGGCCCTGGCAGTGTTCAGAAATATATTGTGGTCTCTCTTCCCTCAACAGGGGAAGGCAAAGGAGGCCCGCCTTCTCATCCTTCTCCAGTCCCCCCTTCATCTTCTTCACCATCCCCCCTTGGGGGCAGTGCCCTCTGTGGGGGGAAGCAGGAAGCTGGGGACAGCCCCCCTCCAGCTCCAGGGACTCCAAAGGCTAATGGCTCCCAGCCTGCTGGACCTGGCTCTCCCCAGCCTGCTCTGTGATGTCACATGTGCTGACCTCCTCTCTTCTGCAGATTCCTACACAAACAACTTGTGAGGGAGGAAGGAAAAAGATGTGGTCCCCAGTGACTTTCTTTTTAGATAATGTACAGCAAGTTCCTCAGAATAAAAGTTGGATTTGTAAGCTTGTGAGCCTCCCTGTGTCACATAACAGAAGGGGTGAGTCTGAGGAAACTTCCTGTTGAGATCCAAAGTCACAAGAAAGAAAATGTCCTCTTCAACTGCCTGCTGACGTTGCTATCCATATCCTCCGGAGCTTCAAATCCGAATTACGTAGGCGTTGCTGTGGCTTAGATGTCGAACCCACTTGTGAGGGTTGGCATTACCACAGGCGCTAAAGGACAGTCTGAGGAATCGAACCTGGAGGCCAGAGCATGTGTGCCGAGGGAGTTCAAAGGAGAGGCTGGCAGGACCCAGCCCCAAGGGGGGTGCTGAGGGGGAAAGCCCATGGCTGGGAGGTCCCTGCGAGCTAGGGACATCCATCTGTAAGTCAAACAGGGAAGATGTGAGGCTAGACAGCTACCTGGCAGCAGGAGGACTGGGATGTAGGGAAGATGAGTGAGGGTCAACTGCATACCTGGAAAAGGCCGGAGAGTTGAGAGCCTCCTTGTACCCGGGGCAGGTCCCAGTGAAGGGCTCCTTCTCCCAGCTCTGCCTTCTGATCTGGGCTGCTCAGTTCCTGAGACAGGCTGAATGTTGGACAAGGAAGATGCTGAACTAAGTGGCTACTTCCTGGGTAGAGCAGAGGCTCTACCCAGGGAGTCTTCCCAGCAAGCATGCTGACCTGACGACACCTCGAGGCAGGGGAAGGTGCAGATGAATGTTGAGAGCTTGGCTGCGAAGAAGAAAGGAAGAGTCAGTTTGTACTGCTCTTGAGATGGTCTTAAGCAGCTAAGGATGACTTTGAACTTGATTCTCCTGCCTCTGCTTCCTCCGGTGCTAGGAATACAGGTGTGTACCACCACACTGTTTATATGGTGCTGAGGATCAAAGGCAGGGCTTTGTGCATGCTAAGCAGACACTGCACGCTGATCTATACCCCCAGCCCCTTCTCCTCCGTGAGGGAGTTCAGCACAGATGCAATCCCACCCCTAACCCTTTCTCAAACACCACAACCTCTGACTCGAGTTGGTGGAGGCAAATGACTGGTTGCTTTGAGATGGGGGTCTCACTGTGAAGCCCAGACTGACTTCACAACTGCTGACCCTTCTGTTTCAGTCTCCCATCTGCTGGGATTATACACCACATACTGCAAAGCTTTAGTGGACCCATCTGGAGGAAGAATTAGCAGGTCCTTGGGCCTATTTTCTGTCCCATACAGCTGAACTGGGCTTGACTAACCCCCATGCTTTTTTGTGTTTTGTTTTCTGAGACAGGGCTTTATGGAGCCCAACTTGGGCTCCCAAACCCCTATGTATTTGAGGTTAGCCCTGGTCTCCTGACCCTTCTGTCTCCCAAGGGGTGGGATTATAGGTGTGTGCCACCATGCCCAATTTGACCAGCCCCAACCCCTTACCTCTTTGGGGGCAGGTCACACCGTAACTTCAGGTAAACCTGGAGCCTGGGAAGGGTGGCATATAATCACATCATATCCTATTGACATCTCATCACTGCTAATCCAGAGCCTCCATGGGAGGAGACTGAGTAAATTGTACCCCAGAAGGTAAAGGGCTGAGATCCACCCAACAACACTAGCCAAGACTTTTCCCACCCTACCATCTCGACCACCACCCTTCCATATTAAGCCCTGGAACATGCAAACCTCCGTATGTCTCTGAGTAGTTCTAAAACACAGGAAATAGTCTCACCGGCCTGAGCCGTGGTCCCACTGTACAGAGGGAAAGAGCCTGAAGGGAAGTGGTGAGGGCAGGTCATCAGAGAGCTGGTATCTCATCACAGTCAGCTGAGGCCAGAGAGGGACAGGTCAGCTTGGTCTTGCATTGGTCCTGCCTCCCTCCCCTTGGTGGATGGAATACACCAGGAATACACCCTGAACCTGACCTCGCCCTGAGGAGGCTGCAGGCGGAGGATCCGATGAGACTCAAACTCATCTAGATTGACAGAGCTATGGAATGACACCTCATCAACTCGAATCCCTGGCCCATAACCTGCCAAGAGAAGGAGACGGTTCTCCTGACCCACGTTTCAGAAAGAGACGACACATTTCCAACTTCTCTCCATGTTTTTTTGGAGGGAAACACTCATGCTACCCTTACCTCTCAGTTCTGACTTTCCAACACAAAACTCTTCCGTCAAGCCAATGCATGTCTCTGTGGGAGGGAAGGACACAAGAGAAGGGATAGCAAATACCACCATACACATCACAAGGAAGCCTGTACCAAACCCAACCATCGGTCCTCACCAGAACCGCTGGGAAGGAAGCTCTTGAGCCGGATCTCTCCTTGGACATCCACCTTCAACAACGAGCCCTGGAGGTGGAAAGAGTCAAGCTCAGCCTCCCCCAAGTAGCACTGCCCTTCATCTCCTGGAGTGGGAGCCCAGACTTACATTAGATGCGATCAGGACAGACAGCCTCTCGACCACATCCACAAACACCTCATTCTTTTGGCTCTAAGAAAGAGAGGATCTGAGTTATGGAGCTGAAAGCCTGTTTCGGTTCTGTTTTGTTTTGTTTCCGAGACAGGGTTGAGACAGGGTTTCTCTGTGTTAACAGAGCCCTGGCTGTCCTGGACTTGCTTTGTAGGCCAGGCTAGCCTCAAACTCCCAAGTGCTGGGATGAAAAGCATGAACCACCACACCCAGCCTGAAAACCTATTTTTAAATGGACAGGCAATGTCAGACATGGTGACACATGCCTGTAATCTCAGCACCTGGGAGGCTGAGGCAGAAGGACTGCCATGAGTTCAAGACCAGCCTGGGTTACAAGGTGAGAGCCGGGATTGGAGGACCAAAGGACAGCCTGTCTCAAAAAAAAAAAAAAAAAAAAAAAGCCAAAAGAACAGGAACTGCAGAGATGGCTCAGTCAAAAAAGTCCTTGTCACATAAATATGACAATGTGAGCCTGATCCTCAAAATCCATGTGAATGCCTAGGTAATATAAGTTAGTACAGGTAGCCATAACCTACACTTGGGAGGTGAAGATATGTAGATCCCTGAGGCTCACTGATAGGCTGGCTAGCCATGCCTAGTCAGTGAGCTCCAGGCTAGTGAAAGATCCTGTTTCAAAGGCGGTGGATAGCATTCCTAAGGATGACATCAAAGGCCTGGTCCGTTGGCCTCCATACAAAAGCAGGCTCTGTACACACATACACATGTGCATAAAATAAAAGCAGCAACAGAAGGGACAGGAGAGTTGAAGCAGAGTCCTGGGATGGGAGCCCAGGGGTAAAGGAAAGAATAGCATATCAAAAGGAGTAGAAAGATAAGCCAAATTCTTGGACTTCAGGGTCTAAGGACAAAAAATATTATCCAGTCTGGCTGCACCGATCATCCTCTTACCTGGTCAGAACGACTGGCCAAGACGGGGCGGCTGGCTGCACTGCTTGGGGCCACTCTGTTCTGCTGTGTTTCCGCCCCAAACTGTAAAGCACCGAGGCAACCAATCTTCAGCTTTGATGCTCACAGCCAATCCCCCTGCCCCTCTTCTTTCCCAGCTACTGACCAATCCAACACTGCTGAGGTCAAAGAGGCTGAAGGGCTTGCTGACCACAGCTTCAGTCTGGATGAAGTTCCTCAGCATTTCTGTGGATGTAGTTTGCACATAGCCATAATCCTAATGGACAGGAAGAGTTGAAATGGTGTGGGTGTAGCTTCCCAACCATAAGAGAGGACATTCCTTCAGGGTAGCACGGGGTAAGAAAAGAGAGTCCCTGGGGCTGGGGAGAGGGTTCAGTGGGTAAAAGGCTTGCTGAGCAAGTATGTGGACTTGAAACTCAAGTAAATAAAAAGATGGAAATGAAGCCGGGCAGTGGTGGCACACGCCTTTAATCCCAGCACTTGGGAGGCAGAGGCAGGCGGATTTCTGAGTTTGAGGACAGCCTGGTCTACAGAGTGAGTTCCAGGACAGCCAGGGCTACACAGAGAAACCCTGTCTCGAAAAAAAAAAAAAAAAAAAAAGAAGAAGAAGAAGGAGGAGGAGGAGGAGGAGGAGGAAGAAATGATAGTAAGCTTTTTTTTTTAGTAAGCTTTTTTTTTTTTTTTTGGTTTTTCAAGACAAGGTTTCTCTGTGTGGCCCTGGCTGTCCTGGAACTCACTCTGTAGATCAGCCTGGCCTTGAACTCAAGAGATTCATTCACCTGCCTCTGCATCCTGAGTACCCCACTATGGCTGGTTTCTTCTTTTAATTTTTTAAGACAAGGAGGTCTCAGGTAACCCTCCAACTCATTATGCAGACTGGGAATGCCTCAAAAATCAAAGTGATCCATCTGCCTCTAGGTGCGGGTATATTAAAGGCATGCACCACCACGGCCAGCAAAGGACTCTGTCTTGAACAAGGTGGAAGGTCAGGACCAATACCCGATATTATCCCACAAGAAAGAGAAGGACACACATGGAGACAGACAGACAGAGATCCTGTGAGATGGCTCTGCTGGTGCTTGCTACCGAGGCAGCCAATCTTAGTTCAATCCCAGGGACCTAGCCAGTATGTTGGTTGGGAACAAGCAAAAGAAACATAGTCTAAATACTATCATTTCATTCTCAGATTCCATTTAATCACAAGGAGAAACTAAACTGGAGCTGGGCACTTCCCAACAGCTGAACAGCTTCTGTTGGACACAGTTGTCTGAGTCCCGACGTCTTAGGACAACTTGGAAGGGAACAGTTGCTGGAATTCAGACACCTCAAGGACAACTACTCCACCTTGCTGGCAAGATCAACCAAGCCCAGAGAAATACTCCTAATCTGACTGGTGAAAGCCCCCTTGCTCAACCCCTTATGTCAAAACATGACTGGGCAGTGATACAGCTCACCCACTCCCCTTCACTTTGAGGTGTCATCCTTTAAATATGCTAGGCAATTTCTCTTCAGGGTTGTAGTTCAGTTCCCAAGTCTGTTCTACAGCCCTGATCGATCAGTAGTGACTTGATTACAATACATTTTTGTCATCTGCATTGACCTAGTGCTTGAGTTGTGTTAGATTTATGTTGGATTTAAGCAGACCCCACAACAAGTAGAAGAGACTTGCCTCCAGCATGTTCTTCTCCGAACTCCACACAAGTGCAGTGATGTGGGCAAATACATACACACATACATACATACATATGCACGTGCGCGCGCGCGTGCACACACACACACACACACACACGAATGAATAAATAAATTTTAATAAAAGGGAAGGTGTTGGGCTTTACCAGCACTTCGTCCAGGAGTTCGTAGACAAGCGCCACATTACGTGAGATGGTTCCCTCATTGAGTGAGCCACAGTAGTCACCCAAGAGAGTGGCTAACCTAAGAAAACACAGCAGATTCTGTGTGAATAAACCTCTCGTGCCCTCTTTCTTAGGTGCCTGTCCCAGCCCCACTCACCGGGAAAGCAGCTCCAGGAGGCTGAAAGGAGAGACGTTTTCTGAGGTAGTGGCCACCAAATAGAGACCACTGTGTCTGATGTGAATGAAATGACGATCATCGTGATACTGAGGTAGAGTTGAAGACAGAGGCCATTAACCAAAGACCAGAATTGTAGTAATGTAGCCTGCAAGATGGCACTCTGAGGTCTCTATTAGTGATGGTAGGAAGTGTGACTCTGGGCTATCCCTGAGACCTAAGACCTGTCCGCCTAACATGTGAAGGTTGTACCTACCTTACCTCTCAGAGTTGTTGATAGTCAAGAGATGGGCGTGCAAGGCTCTGTATCTGGCGTCCTGTTAGTACTGAATACATTTATCTTGGAGAAACGAATCTTCCCTCCCTAAAAGCTTCCTACCAAGCCGCCCTTGACAGGGAGAGATGAGGCACCCACCCACCTCCACAGTTCTAAGCCCCCGATCTCGCCCGCCACTGTAGTTACCATGACAACCGGGGACTCGCCTCCAGGCAGTCCCGTCAGCTTCCGGTAGAAGAGCTCGGCCACATCACGACCACCACTGTCCCCGCGGACTAGCCAGGTGGAAAGATGGTTAAGGAACAGGCGACACAGACTGATCTGGGCTCGGTTTCTACCCAGCTTCCCTATCCCGTCTCCTGGGTCAAAGGATACAGTCCTTATAGATGAGCGGATCCCCCTTGGAAGACAGAATGAAGAATTGGGAAATCATGGCTTTTCTGGAGGACAGCCGGGAAGACGGTGAAAGTTGAACCCACCCCGCCTTGCGGACGCCGAACAAAAGGCCGCACGGAGGCTGGCGCTTTAAGAAACACTCCTCCCACACGCACACTCGCGAGCATTAATTTCTAACCGCGGGAAACCGGGTGCTCAGCCCGCCAGGATCTGGCAATCTTCCACCGGCCCGCCCCCTCGCTCCTTGTTAGTTAGTCTAGATTCGTCCAGTGATTGGTTAAAGTTAGGGGCCGGCAGCGGTTGGGAACCCGATCTCTGATTGGTCGATTCTCAGCCGCATGGGTCACATGGGTGACGACGTTTCGCGCCAATTTCGGTTGGACGGCTACATCCCGCCGCGCGCTTGTATTCGGCTTCCCCAGAGTGAGACTTCTGAGCCGGTCAAGTCCTGCTGCACGGTCCCCGGCAGCGATGGCGCTGAAGGACTACGCGATCGAGAAAGGTGATGCTCTATTGGGCAGGGAGCGGCATCCTCGGAGGGAAACTTCCCTACCTACACGTGTTGAGTGGAGCTGGAGGTTGGGGGAGCCGGGATCTGCGACTCTGGGGACAGGCGAACTGAGCCTGGGACAAGCAGTGGGCATCAAGGATGGAGGAAGCAATCCTGCTTGGAAAAGGTGATGTGGGTTGTGTTATGGAGGGAACCCAGTGGAGGCCACAGAGAGGGGCGCGCTCCGGAGAGACCCGGTGACGTGGAACCTTCTATACATGGCCTGAGGGACTAGGTTACTGGGCCAACCTCTGCGCCTTGGGGCGCTAGCGAATTCCCGCGTCCACTCGAGACGCGCCGGAGTCCGGAGGCGAGGCTTGCCAGACCGCTACGCCCTACGATTGGTTGCTTTCGGCCTCCCTTCAAGCGGAAGTAGAGGCGGGCGGAAGTGGCGCTACTCGATCGGAGGAACTGTCGTGTGTAAACAGTGTCCTTCCGCGCGGTGGCATCGGAGATAGCTGCTGTAGGTAGGGGCGTGCCTGAAATTGGGAGGCTGAGCGCCTGGCGGCGAGAGGTGGCAGTGTGGTGGACCCGAGTGGCCCTTTGGCGTTCTGGCCAATCCCCGCACGGCCACCCGTCTCGGGCGGAGGAATCCTGAACTGTGAGGCGGCTGGAATCCGGGCCCATGTGCTTCTTTGTTTACTAAGAGCGGAAGCAGTGGCGGGAGCGGGGCGTGGGGTGCAGAGGAGGCCTAGTGGCGGACGTCCTGGCGGGAGCCGAAGAAAACGAGTTGTCCTGGTAGAGGGAGAGCCGAGGGTCTTAAGTCGATTGCGAGCGAGCTGAGAGAATTGAAGAGACAGATTCCTGACTAAGGCAGAGAGTGGAATTCTCTTGGGGGACGGTTGGGTAAGACTCTTGTAGCTGCCCGGGGACCTATATTCTTCCCCAGGTGAAAACAGACTTGTGAAAAGGTGCACTGCCTACTTTGGGGGAGAACTTGGTAGATTTGTTCTGAATGTTCATTTAGCTAACTAGTTCATAGGCCCCGTCTTAAATGAAAGTGGGTTTCTTAAGTTTCCGATAAGAGTTTGAAATAAAGAATCCAAAAGGAAGAGTGATTGTTTTTAATTTTTTTGCTACATTACTGTGTGTGTGAACATGCGCGCGTTTGCACCGGCACATCACAGCTTACAAGTGGGTGCTAGACACCCGCAGGACTCTTCTCCGACCTGTGGGTGGGCCCCAGGGTTTGAACTCCAATCGTCAGGCGTGGCAGCGGTGATCTTTACTTTACACCTCACTGTCCGCAAAGATTTGTTTTTTATTTTATATTTATAGAAAAACTTAAGAAGTTCCTGCAAGAGTTTTATTATGATGATGAGCTTGGAAAGAAGCAGTTCAAGTATGGGACCCAGTTGGTAAGTCTCAGGATGGGTTATGGGGAGTGTAGTGGCATGTAAGAACTTGTGTAAAGTGCCCTACCTTGTTATGGCAAGTATGGCTATCAGTGAATGGCTTGATTTTGATTGTTTGTATACAGAGTTTTTATTTTTAGCTTTTCGGTTTTCTTAGCTGTTTTAGTTGTGTTTACTCCTGTGTGTTCGTGCTCACATGGGTATGCCATAGCAAGTGTGGAGGTCAAAAGGATAATTTGTAGGAGTCCATTCACCCACCATGTGCGCTCTGGAGATCAAACTCAGATCATCTGGCTAGATGGCAACTGTCTAACCTGCTGAGCCGCCTCATCCATGCCTAGCTCTTGGTTTTTAGGGATAATCTTTGGCACAGACCAGCATCAAGAACACCCCATGGAGTTACATAGCTGAGGTTGGCTTTGAGCTCCTCATTCTGTCTTCCAAATCCTAAGTGCTGGGGTTATAAACACCTACCACCATGCTGAACTGTGTTCTGTTCTTTGCCCTTTGGAGGTAAGCCGGTGACTTATAAGAGCTTTTGTGGGTGAATGTGACCCTAAAACGTTAGTCTCTTCCTTTCCTCAGGTTCATCTGGCTCATCGGGAACAGGTGGCATTGTATGTGGACCTAGATGATATAGCTGAAGATGACCCTGAGTTGGTCGACTCAATTTGTGAGAATGCCAAGCGCTATTCAAGGCTGTTTGCTGATGTTGTACAGGAGCTTCTGCCTGAGTACAAGGAGAAGGAGGTAGGTGGCTGGCTTCTGAGCTTCTTCCTAGTGCCCCTCTTTCTTCTTTTTCTGTCCTGTCCCTCACTTTTCCTTTCTTCTCTTTAGGTGGTGAATAAGGATGTCCTAGATGTTTACATTGAGCACCGGCTGATGATGGAGCAGCGAAGCAGAGACCCAGGGGCAGTCCGAAACCCCCAAAACCAGTATCCTTCTGAGCTCATGCGCAGATTGTGAGTATCTGTGTGGGAAAGGGCAAGGACTTGCTCCCAGGGCCTTGCTGACAAACGTTTCTTTCTCTTAGTGAGTTGTATTTCCAAGGCCCAAGTAGCAGCAAGCCTCGAGTGATCCGGGAAGTACGGGCTGATTCTGTGGGGAAATTGTTGACTGTGCGTGGGATTGTCACTCGTGTGTCTGAAGTCAAGCCAAGGATGGTGGTGGCCACCTACACTTGCGATCAGTGTGGGGCAGAGACCTACCAGCCTGTAAGTATACAACAGGAAGAAGGAAAATATGCCTGTATTCTCTGTCCTTGAAATAATTTGTTCCATTGATTACAATTTATCGTTTTCTCCCAGGCTATTGCAAAAGTTGTTTTCAGTATTCACTTTTTAATTTTTTGATAGCAGTTTGATCTCTAATCATTCTGACTGGAAATATTTCAAGAGGTCCTTAATACTTTCAAAATGTCTTGCCACAGAGTAGAAATGATTCCTGTGGCGATTGTAAGACTTGATTTCCCGTTTCCTTTCTTGTTTCTAGATCCAGTCGCCCACCTTCATGCCTCTGATCATGTGCCCCAGCCAGGAGTGCCAAACCAACCGCTCAGGGGGGCGGCTGTACCTACAGACTCGTGGCTCCAAATTTATTAAATTCCAGGAAATGAAGATTCAAGAACATGTGAGTTTGGGGGGTGTGAGCCCTACAGCTGGTTATGAAAATAACCAGGAAGAAAGATTAGGAAAGAGGTTTACCCAGGATTATATTTGCTCTCAATCAGAAATTCAGGAAGTGATTTAATTGAAGTTTTTTTCTGGTTGTGTTGGGAGGAGGAAAAGAGCTCAGCTTCCTTCCTGGGCTCACTAAGTCTTACCATAAAATGGGCATCTTGAGCTGAAGAGATGGCTCAGCAGTTAAGAGCACTGACTGCTCTTCCAGAGGTCCCAAGTTCAATTCCCAGCAACCACATGGTGGCTCACAACCATCTGTAATGGGATCCGATGCCCTCTTCTGGTGTGTCTGAAGACAGCAAGTATACTCATAAAATATAATAAACCCCCTTTTTTTTAAAAAAAAAAAAGAAGGGGGAGGCATCTTCCGGGTTCCGGTGATAGTCAGTTGGGTCAGGTCTCTGTCTGCCTCACTTTTCTCTTGTCTCGTGTGCTTTGTCTCATGCCCCCCTCCCATCTACCTAGAGTGACCAAGTTCCTGTGGGAAACATCCCTCGTAGCATCACGGTGGTTCTAGAAGGAGAGAACACGAGGATTGCCCAGCCTGGTGACCATGTCAGTGTCACTGGTATCTTCTTGCCAGTCCTGCGCACAGGGTTCCAACAGATGGCACAGGTGAGGGTGTTTTGAAATGAGGAGCAGGGGACTCTGGTGATGGAAGTTGAAGGGAATGCATCTGTGTTCTGGGGAGTGCATTTGTACACTGGCATTCCTCTTCCCAGGGTTTACTCTCAGAAACTTACCTGGAAGCCCACCGGATTGTGAAGATGACGAAGAGTGAGGATGATGTGTCTGGTGCTGGAGAGCTGAGCACGGAGGAGCTGAAACAGATTGCAGGTGAGAGTCCACAAGCTCAAGGTGATGGTTGCGTTTCATCCTAACTTGTCCTGAAGAAAATGCTATGGCTTAATTTTTTGCAGAGGAGGATTTCTATGAAAAGCTGGCTGCTTCTATTGCTCCGGAGATCTATGGACATGAAGATGTGAAGAAGGCGCTGTTGCTTCTTCTGGTGGGTGGTGTGGACCAGTCTCCTCAAGGCATGAAGATACGAGGTTAGAAGGATGAGAGAGAGACTTAGGAAGGCAGTAGTATTTGGGAGGGTGAAAAAATATCCCACACACCTGTAGGTAACTCAAGGCTTGGTGACTTGGTTTAGTGGTTGTCAGTGTCTTAGAAGAAGTAGTGTGGACTTTGGGAAGGGAACCAGGTCTCAGGTGCTCTACCCTGTTGGTGGACAACTTGGGTAGAGAGTATCACTCAGGATTCCTTCTCGTTTTTCAGGAAACATCCACATCTGCCTTATGGGAGACCCTGGTGTGGCCAAATCTCAGCTCCTATCTTACATCGATCGTCTGGCACCCCGCAGTGAGTATGGGCAGGGATGGGGCTTGGCCTTTGGTTAAACACTAAGGCCTCTGGACGGCCTGGAGAAAGCAGTTATGTTCTTCAGCAGTTCGCGGTTTCTCTTTGCAGGTCAGTATACAACGGGCCGGGGCTCCTCTGGTGTAGGGCTCACAGCAGCTGTGTTGAGAGACTCTGTGAGTGGAGAACTAACCTTAGAAGGTGGTGCCCTGGTGCTGGCTGACCAGGGCGTGTGCTGCATTGATGAGTTTGACAAGATGGCCGATGCTGACCGTACTGCCATCCATGAGGTTATGGAGCAGCAGACCATCTCCATTGCCAAGGCAGGAATTCTCACCACACTCAATGCCCGATGCTCTATCCTGGCTGCTGCCAATCCTGCCTATGGGCGATATAACCCCCGCCGCAGTTTGGAACAGAACATACAGCTTCCGGCTGCTCTGCTTTCTCGATTCGACCTCCTCTGGCTGATTCAAGACCGGCCCGACAGAGACAATGACCTCCGGTGAATGAAGTATATAACACCCATAGAGACAGCTCATTTTAGTGACTTGGGGACAGGGAGGTAAAATCAGAAAGCCACTCAACTTGTCTGTGTACATACACATTAAACACCTTTCCTTATCTGCAGTTCATAGGGAGATGGAAGGTTGGAGCTGAGATGTTGAGGGTTTTCTGGGAGGCCTGTCTGCCATGCTTTGGAGAAGAGGTGGGGCTAAAAAGAGATACTGAGTGGGTCAAAATCCAGGGTGTTACAGCTCTAAAGAATGTTGCCTGTCTTCTCTCCAGGTTGGCCCAGCATATCACCTATGTCCACCAGCACAGCCGGCAGCCCCCTGCCCAGTTTGAACCTTTGGACATGAAACTTATGAGGTAGGAGGGGTGGGAACGGGTATGACTTGGGAGTACTCGTGTATGGCATTGTCTTATGCCAGTGTGTCTGAGCTTTCAGTCTTGAGAGGACGATCTGTTTACCTACTCCCTCAAAGTAGCTGAGCCTGAGAGTAGTCGCTTTGCAGCCTAGCCACACAAGGCAAGGGATCATCAGAAACTTTTCTGGTTTGGAGTGACAGAGGCCTTATGTATTCCTAGCTACTGTGAAACCTGAGGCAGGAGGATTTTTTTTTCTTTTGGAGCTCTTTTCCCTCCCATGTACAGGCAGGTATAGGTTTTTGGCCATGTCTGCTTCCGTGGCACAGATGACCCATAGCACCTCACTAATCTTCAGGTTTCTAAATTGGTTCTCACCTGGTCTCTAAAGTCTGTCAAAGGGTTAAGTTAAATCCTCCCAATGCAGGTGCATTTGTCTTGCTTTGGTAAATGTCATTTTCCTGAAAAGTTGGAAGTTACTTGGAAGTGTACTGGCAACCCTGTTTGGGTAAATCCTTCAGTTAGCCTAAGCCTATAAAACATGCCTGTCGTCCGCTTTCCCATGAACCTTGTTTCCCACAGACGGTACATAGCTATGTGCCGAGAGAGACAGCCCACGGTGCCTGAATCTCTGGCTGACTACATCACTGCAGCATATGTGGAGATGAGGCGAGAGGCCCGGGCCAGTAAGGATGCCACCTATACTTCTGCCCGGACCCTGCTGGCCATTCTCCGACTTTCCACTGCTCTGGTGAGTGCTGGGTCCCTGTCAGCCTGCCACCTCACCTAGTGACCCTCACGCCGCCTCCTTCCCTCCCACCAGCCCTGCTGGGACTAAAGTGCTGACAGTGCAGATAGTGGTCCTCTGTGCTACCGCACTGTGGGTACTTGCTGCTCCAGCAGGGCCTGTGCAACGCCCACGGAGGGAAGGAGGGGGGGAGAGGAGGAGGGAAGGGAGGAGGGAAAGGCTGCTTGCATCCGTGGGGGTGGAAGGACTTGAATTCCTGATGTCCTAGATATCTCAGAAATCTCCATTCTGTCCTCCCCTCTTGGACTTTAGTCATGGGGGCTCCAAAGTGCTGTTCGTGCAGGTAGTGTAATTCCTGACCTACTGCTGAGCTAGCACTTCCCGAGCCCCCAGGACACAACCTCTGACAGTGGGCCTAGCTAAGCGCCCCAGGCTCCATTTGTCCTGATGGGGAGCCTAGTGGAGTTCAGAAGGGTCTGGTCTCCCTCACAGGACAGCTGAACACCCACCCACCGGGACTGGCCAGTGTTGAGAGGCGGAGACTTGGGCAATTGCTGGACGCTGCCCTGGGCATTGCACTTGTCTCGGTCTGACAGTGCCGGCCCAACACTGCAGATGTGGGGGGCAGGGAGTCCCCACTGTTGTTCAATGAGTAGGCAAATGTGGCTTGCCCAGGCTTGAAGCTGGAGCAACAATCCTTGACTTCATCCCCCTCCTCCCCTCCTATCCCCATCTTTCCCATGCCTTCCCCCTAGGCTCGCCTTCGGATGGTAGACCTTGTGGAGAAGGAAGACGTAAATGAAGCCATAAGGTTGATGGAGATGTCAAAGGACTCCCTTCTAGGTGAAAAGGGGCAGACAGCTAGGTGAGTGTCTTAATAAAGAATGAAATTGGGCCACCTGACTTAATGAGCTGGTCACTACCTTTGTGGCTTCTGCACACAAGTTTGCCCTTCAGATTTTGATGCTGATTGCTACTGTTTGTAGCCTTGCACCTTAACCTTTTCCACCCATGTCTTTCAGGACCCAGAGGCCAGCGGATGTGATATTTGCCATCGTCCGTGAATTGGTGTCTGGGGGGCGGAGTGTCCGCTTTTCTGAGGCTGAACAGCGCTGTATATCCCGTGGCTTCACACCAACCCAATTCCAGGCAGCTCTGGATGAGTATGAGGAGCTTAATGTCTGGCAGGTCAATACTTCTCGGACACAGATCACTTTTGTCTGATAGCCAGTTCTTTAAGCCCTGCTGCCTACCCAAGAGGGTGTGTTGGATGCCCCCCCCCGAGAGTCTCATTTCTCATGCTGCACTTCTTTATTCTGCCAATAAAGTATTTTGACTGCCTCTTGCTTGGACCTGGCTTGTTAAATGGAGCCTTTCTCTCCTCCCCTAGTTTGTAGTACTGATACTGAGCCTTACTATGTGCTAGTCAAGCTGGGAGATACAAGGCCTTGGGTCCACTTGTTTGATCAGTTTCCATTATGTGTGGACATGAGAGGTGAAGGACACAGAAAGTTGTACCTGGCACAGACAAGACATAACTTAGGTGGAAGGTCCAAGGGTGAGGGCACTCATCACCACAGGACTTGTTATCCAGAATTATAAAGGTGGGCTCAGCAACCCTCCTCGGCAGTGAATTAGCTTGGTATGGCAGAATTATTTGTCACTTGTCATTTGTGGAGTTGGGCTGGCCTATGTGAACTGACGATCACACCACCTTTCATTAGAAGGAGGGTAGTTGGTCAGGAAGTGTTGATAAATGACTCCTGCCTGAGTGGGGCTGCCTTAAATGAACAAGTTGAGAAACCAGTGTGCCTGAGAGGACAAAGCCACTGGAAGGGCTGCTAGGGGCTGCTCCTTTATTAATGAGTTTCTCTAAGGGGGGTGTGGTGCTCAGTCCCATAGAACAGTTGTCTGAGCCCGTACATCATCCCTTCCAGAACCCTCATCAGAAAAACAGTCCCCGCATTCGCCGGCCGATGCCTTGTCGGTCGTAGAGGACGTTGAACTTGTTCACAAACTGGTTCATTGTGTTGCACGTTTTGGTGATGGTGCCAAGGTAGGCCATGAGCCCCACGTCATTGCATTGCTGGCAGGGAACAGAAAGAACTAGTTCCCCGGGGGTCCCTCATTAGCCAGTGACTCTGAGTTTCCCCTCCTACCTTCCAGGTGGTGTGAGCCCCACCTCCCCATCAGGGGTGTTAACACTCACATCATAAAAGTCTGTCTTGAACTTGTCAGTGCTGAGAACCGGAAGACAGTGACATAGGGCATAGGCCTCGCGCAGGATCTCATGGTTGAAGGGAACCTCTCCTAAGGGCACAATGAGGCTGCACTGATGTGGATGCTGTCACTTTTCCAGGAGGGAGGGAAAATGGTTAAAAGTGACAGAGAGGCACCTCTCCTACCTGCTTCAGAGGCCTTGACATATTCTAAAATGAGCTTCACTCGGCTGTGCAGCATCTTGATAGCACTATGCTGAGCTATCAGGTGTTCAGCCACTGCAGGGGAATGGAGCAAATAAAAGGCTGCATGTTGCCACACCCAACCCAGACCTCCAAAGAATGAATTCACCTCTCTTACCAGTGGAGTTCTCCCCACTGCCTGTTGCTGTCATTCGGGCCACATGGTCTACACCGATACGTTCAGCTTCCTCAGTGGCCAGAGTATAAGTGAGCTCAGCAAACAGCATGGTGGCCTGCAGAGTAAAGAATTCTCATATAGGGGGCGTCAGGAAACAGGGTTGGGCAGATGGCTCGTGGATAGAGCACTTGCTGCACAAGTCTGAGGATCTGATTTTAGAGCCTCATAACCCACATTAAGTGAGATGTGGTAGCATGCGTCTGTAATCCCAGAACTCCTACAGCAAGATGGGAAGTGCAGACAGAATTCCCAGAAGCTCACAGGCCAACCTGCCTGGCAAACGAGATTCTGTCTCAAGATAGAAAGTTAGGACAGACACTCAGGGTTGTCCAGTGCCTGTGCACATGTGCACGGCATGCAGGTAACAGGCTAAAAACAGGATTTGAAGGATGCAGGTTAAGTATTACCTCTCCATTGATTATATCGATGACAGACTCAAAAACGCTGACAGGAAGCTGTAAAAACACAGACGGAGACAAGAGAACAGCTCTTACTAAAGCAAATGCACTTGAACTTAATGTGCCAGGCTGGCCTTGAACTCACAATCCTCCTGCCTCAATCTCCTAAGTGCTAAGACGGATTACAAGTGCTGTCACCACACTTAGCTCACAATTTTCTCTTAACTGCCCCCAAAGACTAGTGGAGTCGGTTTGACCCACATTACATATGGAAACACCACTAAAGAGGTAAAAATCACAAAATTGATGGGCGTAAACAGCAACATGGAGATTCAAGTGTTCTCTAATACAGATGATGTCACAGAATAAATTAGAGCAGAGGCTAGTGGCAGATGATCAAGACAAAGGGGACATAAGGTCAACAATACTCACATCTGTGTGCTTGGTCATAGGGTTCAACTTCAGAAAGAGAGGACTCTCAATTATCTCGCAAACCTAGAAGATAAAAGCAAAGCCCAGAAAAAGTATCTCTTCTTCCCCTAACCTGTTGTTCTCTTCCCTAACATGCATACATTTGAGCTTTTATACCTGCTTATGGACGTGGATGTCTGAGGGGTCAGGTGGCCCCCCTGTGGTATACCAACCCAAAAACTCCAGCTCCTTGAAAACCTGTTTAACTGGAGAAGAAGGGGCCAGAGTAAATATTCCTTCAAACCTCTCTTCCTCAGTTTCATGGACCTGGTGTGTTTCCTTACTGGTTCTTCCCTCCCTCCTCAAATTTTGGATCAGTTTAGCATAACTACACCTTTCTATTCTCTCGTCCCTTACCTCCTGAAGATAACCTTGAACTTCTGACCCACCTGCCTCTATCTCCTGGGTTATAAGATACTAAGGACTGAACTGGCTTTCCAAATGTTAGGGCAAGCCCTCTACCTCACTGCCCTACATCCCCAGATCTTTTTTTCCTTTAAGACAACAAAACAAAACCAAAATCTTCCCACTTCTTCCCGCCCACTTCTATTCCCCTCTCACACTGCTCCTCCTTGGTGTAATAATATTCTTTGTCAATGATAATCTTCTCTTCCACGGTGTGGGACAGCAGCTCAAAGGAGTTCATCACCTCGATATTTCGCCCCTCCTGCTTCCCGATCAGAGCCCCAATCACTAATGGGAGAGAAGCAGAAGCGCAAAGAAAATAGGTGAGGGTCAGGTATCGAAAACCTTTCCCGAGACTCTGAAGTCAGTGTGAATCAATGACACTGGGGATAATTTGGAAGAAAGGGGAGGAGAGAGAAAAGTGACTGGAGATCTCCAAGAGGAGATTTTGAGATTTATACACAACACTCACCCTGCATAGGCCGCCCCTCCTGGGAGCGCATGCGAATCCAATGGTCTGAGATGTTGAGGATGACAAGGGGATGAAGAGCGACGGAAACACTCCCAGTCACTCCGGAGGCCATCACGCTGGGGACTGTTAAAGGTGAAAGGAAAATATAGCGGGTGAGAGCTCGGGCCCACACATTCTCCCCTAGACATGGGAGCAGGGGACCGGCAGAGCAGGGCCGTCCATCCCTGCCCTCAAGTTATCCTGGGAGAGATGTCGCTTCCCCTAGGTTTAAGAAGTACTCAAGACACTCCGCAAAGGCGACTCCAGAAGTCGCTCCGCGCACCCCGTTACCTGCTGCATCCACCTCCATGCCGCTGCTGCCTCCGCTCCCGTTCGCAGCCGCCGCAGCCGCCGCCGCCGCCATTTTCCCCGCGCCCGCCAGCCAAGGCCCGCCCCTTTCCTACCCGGCTTCCGTCGGCGAGCGGCGCATGCTCAGTGTGTACTTGGTGCTACTAATGGGCGGGGTACCTGCCAGTACTTGGTAGCCCAGGATGCTCAGTATGTTGTGCTGTATTGTTGCTACCGGTTCTCATGTAAACCGGCCTGGCCATGAGTTCTGTATTGTGTATCTGATGATGGATTTGAACTTGATCCTCTTGCCTTTACCTCCCAAGTAGGGCTGCTAGTTTCCAGGGCTCAAGTGGATACCCTGTCAATACTAGACGCAGAGAAAATTGCGATCAGAGGGAGGAAAATAAAGGACCAAAAGTAAAGGGAACGGGAAAGACAGTTTGTTCAGGATATAAAATTGTTCATGTTTCATATAATCTATAGGGACTTGGTCACTTGTTTGTTGAGATAGGGTCTTACTGTGTTGCCCAGCTGGCTGGGAACTTGTTATCCATCTAGACTTACTTCAAACACAGAGATCCACTTGTCTCTGCTTCCGGAGTGCTGAGATTAAAGGTGTGCACCATGCCCATCATGCTTTACTTTAAAAACGTGTACTGAGGATCTAAACTCAGGTCCAACACTTACACAGCAAGCACTTTATCCGCTGAGCCATCTTCCCAGCGGATTACTCTTGAAACTAACTGTTCAGCTGCTTCTTCAGTTGCAAGACAACCTGACTGCACAATTTAACTACTACTATTGGGAGGGCCTGTGGCCCACGCCTTTAATCCCAGTACCCAGGAGGCAGAGGTAGCCTGGCCTACAAAGTGAATTCCATCACAGCCAAGGCTACACAAAGAAACCCTGTCTCAAAAGGGGGGAGGGGGAAAGGAGAGGGGAGGAAGAGTTGCCTTGGTCATGGTGTCTCTTTACAGCAATAGAAGTGACTAAGACAATTATGTTTCCTACTTGGATCAATAACTGAGGCTCAGCGACTTGCTTAAATAGCCAAGAAAGAGTATTTGGTCCACAGTCATTCATTTAGGGCCCAGAACGGCCTTTTTTTTTTTTTTTTTTTTTTTTTTAACGAATCACAGTCACTGAAGTGTGTGTTTTGGACCAATCATGGCCTTGCACTGATTCACAGTAGTCCTTCCACTAGGGAAAGGGTTTCCTTTCTGTCAAGGTGGAAATGCTTTCAGGTTTGTCAACATTTCATAGAGGCCCATGACAGCAAAATATCTGGTAGCAACTGTGTCGAACACACTTCAGCAGCTTGGGAAATCAGCTTCAATCTTTACACTGCTGTCTCAAGGCTTCTGTTGTGTATCCCATACTGCTGGTGCTGCTCTAAGGGTAGTCTGGCTAGCTATGAGACTGACAGTCCTTTTCTTCGGGGCAGCCTGGACAGTGAGAGGGATAGGTGGCAAGACATGATATTTAGGGAGTTGCCTGATTCCTAACGTCCTTGGTTACTTACCGGAAAACAAACACTGGGAAGTTTTATAAACGTAAAGAAATTTCCATTAGAAGAAAAGCAAAACACATAAAATATCATTAACGCTAAAGCAATTTAACAATGTGCTTAAAATGCTCAACACCTGTCTAGGGCTCAAGAAGCCCTGGTTCCCCTTCATCTATCCTGGAATGATTTTTGTCAGATTTTAATAATGTATAGAAAAGTCAGTCAGTGGTGGTGCACACCTTTAATCCTAGCACTCAGGAGGCAGAGACAGACAGATCTCAGAGTTTGAGGCCAGCCTGGTCTACAAACCAAATGCCAGGACAGCTAGGGATATACAGAGAAACCCTGTCTTGAAGAACAAAACAATAATAATGTATAGGAGAACACATTTGGTTTTTGATGTTGTTGTTGTTTGAAGACTTATTTTAAAAAAAAAAAAGCCGGGCGGTGGTGGCGCACGCCTTTAATCCCCGCACTTGGGAGGCAGAGACAGGCGTATTTCTGAGTTCGAGGCCAGCCTGGTCTACAGACTGAGTTCCAGGACAGTCAGGGCTACACAGAGAAACCATGTCTCGAAAAACCAAAAAAAAAAAAAAAAAAAAAGACATCCGGAAGAGCAGACGGTGCTCTTAATCTCTGAGCCATCTCTCCAGCCCTAACACTTTTTTAAAAAACTCTATTTGTTTTGAGTGTGTGTGTGTGTGTGTGTGTACTGTGTGTGTGTACTGTGTGCATGCCACAGCATAGGTCAGAGGACAGCTTGCAGGACTTGGTTAAATGGAAGCTGTCAGCTGTTCATAGGCTTCCATGCTTGGAAGATGTGTCTGCAGAGTTTAATTGACTGATTAGAACCACAGTAATGTAGACAGTTTGGAATGTTACTGGTCCCGAGTTCTGATTAAGTAAACAGCCTGTGATGTTTAAATCTATTTAAAATCTAAACCGTAGATTTAGAATCTATTAACTAACAGACTTCTAGCTTCCACCACCAAGAGCATGATCAGATAGCATCCGAGGGTCTGTGGAAAAGCCCTCTAGCCCTCTCTCCTTGATGTACCACCAATGTATTTTTACCTTGCCATAATACATGACTTTCATTGTTCTGTAAAACTATAAAAATACATGGAACTGCTTCCATGTGAATACATGGAATTTGGGGCAACTTAAATCTGCATTCCTGGGCCATGATCAATCAAATAGGACTTAGAATGAAATAGCTCTTATTCCCATTAAGTGAGAGATATGGTTGTGAGGATCATCAGTAACAAACGTTTCTATTCCCACAAGGAGAGCATTTTATGTCAAACAAAATGTTTGTTTGAGAACCAGGCATGGTAGTGCACACCTTTAATTCCAGCACTGGGGAGGCAGAAACAGAAGGATCTTTGTGAGTTCCAGGTCAGCCAGAATTTCACAGTGATACCCTGTTCAATGGATTAGTTGACCAATTAAAAGATTTTATTTGAAAATGTTAGGCTTGGGCTCAGGACTAATCGGGCCATGCTGACTTGCAGAACCCCTTTCTCCATCCTCACAGCTGCTGTTAAAAAAAGAAAGAGAGAAAGAAAGACAAGCACCATCCTATGAGTCTACAGTCCTCACATCCCGTAAGGCAGCGCACCCAAACCCAGCAACTAGCGGTCACAGGTGGCACATCTCATATGATGGACACACAGTAGCCAAAGAGCCAAACTTTTCCTCCTTCTCCTGGTCACAGCTAGAGTCATGGGTGGTTGTGAGCCTACAGACATAGGTACTGGAAAATGGACTCCAGTCCTGGAAAGAGAGTAAGCTCTATGTACCACCAAGCCATCCCTCTAGCGTGTACTGACATGGAAGGGGTTACCTACCTCTCTGCAGCATTAATAACTCTTAGAATAAATTGTTTACCCCCAAACCACAATCTGCCTCAGGGTTCCTCTTGAACCCCCAATGTGAGGCTTTATAGGAAGCTTATTTTAAATATATGCTTGTCAATATGGTGGTTAATTATTACCATTTGTTTTGAGATGGAGTTTTAGTCTGTAATCAAGGCTGGCCTCAAACTTTTGACTATCCTTCTGTTTTAGGCTCTAAAGCACTGGAATGATAGGTGTGTACCTCCATGCCAGGCTCATAAGTGCTAAATCATTTATGTGGGACATCTCATGTAGCCCAGGCTGGCTTTGAACTCAATATGTACTGAAGAACGAATGTGAATTCCTGATCTTCCCGCCACCACCTCCCAAATGCTAGGAATACAGTACCATATCATATTGTCTGGTTTATGCAGCTGCTGTGGATGAGGACCCAGGGCTTCAGCCAGGCTAGTCAAGCAATCTAAAAGCAAAGCTGAGGGCTAAAGAGATGGCTCAGCAGTTAAGAGTACTGGTGGCTCTTCCAGAGAACCAGGGTTCAATTCCCAGCACTCACATAGCCACTCATCATAACACCAATTCCAGAAGATGTGATGACTTCATCTGAGGGAAAATACTCATTAAAATATTTAATATTAAATTATTAAATCTTGCCGGGCAGTGGTGGCGCACGCCTTTAATCCTAGCACTCGGGAGGCAGAGGCAGGCGGATTTCTGAGTTCCAGGCCAGCCTGGTCTACAGAGTGAGTTCCAGGACAGCCAGGGCTACACAGAGAAACCCTGTCTCG
>JADRCH010000834.1:333095-373788 GCA_019843965.1 Rhynchomys soricoides | reverse complement strand
CAAAAAAAAAAAAAAAAAAAAAAAAAGATTTATTTTTAATAGATTTAATATTTATTTAAAATTTTAATATTTTGTTTTCTGTGTAGCTCTGGCTGTCCTGGAACTCACTCTGTAGACCAGGCTGGCCTGGCCTGCCTCTGCCTCCCGAGTGCTGGGATTGAAGGCGTTCTCCACCACGCCCGTTGCATGGTGTACATTTATATTAACTGATTCTTCAAGTTTCTTATATTTGCTATGGATGTTTGGGTGTTGGTGTACTCTCTCTCAGAGCCACTAGAACTTGTGCCCTGAAATTCCTGGACCTCCAGCTTCTTCAATGACTAAGCATCGTCTCTTTCCAACCTGGCCAGCAGGTGGCGCAGTCTGGTGTGCTTGTTTTCCCCGCACACCGGTCTTCTTTGAGTCAGCGAACCATCGAGAGGGATGAAGACCTCCCATTTTCCTAGAGAGAGCAAGTTGGCATTTGCCTGTCGGGTGTTGTAGTGGGTGGTGAGAAAGGACGACCCGGAAACGAAATGGGGAGGGGCAATTTCCGTTCTTTGTTCTGTGCTCGGTTGTGTGGGTCTGTGACAGGGTCCAAGAGGACCTGTTTCGTGTCCGGCCCCCTAAGTCTTACGTCCCTGTCCCCAGGGTGAGTGGGGCCATCTCCCGGACTCGCGGTGAGATGGAAGTCGTGGTTGCCGGGGAAGGGGGTTGGTGTTCACACGTCCGCGGCCCGCGGGGGTTCTGGGCCCACCTTCCTCCTGCAGTCGCTGTCCAGCTCCGCAACCCCAGCTGCACGCGCGCAGCGTGATCCCGCGTGTCGCGTACTGGGACTCCGGGTCTGCTTTTGTCTCTCCCACCGTCTCCAGCCCCAGTGTTTAAAATCCCCAGCGTCGCTACAGAGGTGTCCCTGTCTTTGAAACAGCTGATGACAGACTGCCACCCTAACTTGGTACTCTCAGTACACCGATTTCTGTGCTGGAGGCAGAAGGAAGTTTTTCCTTAATTGGATCAGAGAGCCAGAGAGTGACAGTAGTTCTGGGTCGCAGTGAGAACTAGGGCTTGGGAGAAAGTGCGAACTCGGGTCCTTAGGGACCTTACCAAGATCTCATGTCCTGTGGATATGGGTAGGTTTTTAGCTTGTTGCCTGATACCCTTTGGTGGACAAGCTGGAGCAGGCTCCCTACACAAGTGGCTGAGTATGTCCAGTGCATTAACTGGCTAAGACACAGAGGACCTTCGGTCTACTTCAGCTCTCTAGGATGCAGTGAAAAAACAGTATGTGATGGTCTTCGCTGGTAGTTACTAGCATAGTCTTTCCCCTCCATTGCTCTTAAGTATCTATATTAGAAATAAACTTCACCTGATTTTTCCATTTTGACCCCTTAGGTCCACCGGTAGCACCGAAAGCAGTAGTTCTTAACCTTCCTCATGCTGTGACCCTTTGATGCAGTTTCTCATGTGGTGACTCCCCAAGCATAAAAGTATTTTTGTCGCTACCTCATAACTAGTTTTTGCTACCGATATGTGAATATCTGTGTTTTCCGATGGTCTTAGGTAACCCCTGTGAAAGGGTCGTTCAACTCCCAAAGCGATCACAACCTCCAAGTTTGAGAAACACTGACCTAATGTGAATTTCCAGGAATTAGCCAAATTTGCGGGCTCACCTCTGTAATCCCAGCATGGAGGCAAATGAAGCAGGGTATGGATATAAATTTGAGGCCAACCTGTACTAACACCAGCAGTGAATTCCAGGCTAGTCTGAGCTACACCCCGATTCCTACCCAATAGAGAAAAACCAAAACAAACAAAAACCTCAGAACTGAACAAAAGGTGCTAAATTTCCAGTCATTGCTACTTTAATCTTACAAAGATTAACTCTAAAGAAAGAAGAAAGGATCCAGGAGGTGAGGCCTCTCTCCACCTGTGCTCACAGTCAGGTGGTCCTTCTTTGTCCGCAAGAGCAGCTTGAGAGAGTAGGTTTAGAAACAGGGCAAGGGAAGGCCCTGCCACACCTGGATGGTAGGCATACTCTGTTGTTTGTTGTTTTTGAGATCTCACTACATAGCCCTGGCTGTCCTTGAACTCTCTATGTAGACTAGGCTGGCTTTGAACTCAGATCTGTCTACTTCTCTGCCTCCTAAGTGCTGGGATCAATGGCATGCATCACCATGCCCAGCTTTTAAGTTGTGTGCATGAGTGCGTGTTTCTTTGAGATAGAGACTAGGTTGGCACTCACAATCCTGTCTCAGCCTCTCAGGTGATAGAATTTTAGGCCTGTGCCATTTAATGCCAAGTGGTAGGATCACCTTTTTGTTGTTTCAAGGCAGTTTCTCTCTGTAACCCTGGCTGTCCTGGAACTATCTCTGTAGACCAGGCTGGCCTCTAACTCACTGCCTGCCTCTGTCTCCCGACTGCTGAGATTAAAAGTGTGCACCACCACCACACAGCAAAATATTTTAACGGTATACTTTTTTTTTTTCCAATTTTAATTTTTTATCTTAAATGTATAGGTGACTTGCCTGCATGTATGTCTGTCCACCACTTGTATGCTGTGCCTGGTGCCTGAGAGGCCAGAAGAAGGTATCATGTGGTTGCTGGGAATTGAACTTTGCTCCTCTGGAAATACACCAGTACTCTAAACCACTGAGCCATGTCTCCAGTCCCTTTGATTAAACTTTGTTGTTGTTGTTGTTTGAGACAAGAGTCTCTGTAACAGTCCTGGCTGACAGACCTTTAAAAGGGGGTCATTTTGTTGTTTTTGTCCTTTTTGAGCTGAGGTCTCTCATATCAGAGTGTCCCATTTTTATTTCATGTGTACAGGTGTTTTGCCTGCATATGTATCGTGTGCATACAGTGTCCCCACAGGACAAAAAGGGCATCAGATCCCCTGGGATCAGAGTTGCAGAAAGTTATGAGCAGCCATGTGAATGATAAGAGTTAAACCCTGGGTTCTCTGGAAGGGCAGCCAGTGCTCTGAACCACTGATCATCACTCCATCCCCTTGAGTGTTTCGTGAGGCAGGATCTCATGTAGAGCTAGAGGAAGTACAACTGGGGTTAGTTTTTTTGGTTTTTTTTTTGTTTGTTTTTTTTGTCTTTGAAGATAAGGTTTCTTTTGGAATTTGAGGTTCCAGATGTTGTAAGTTACAGTGTAAGTTGCTAGGAATTGAACCTGGGTCTTCAGGAAGGGCATCAAGTATTCTTAACCACTGAGCCATCCCTCTAGTCCCAAGGTAAAGTTTCTCATAGCACAGGTTGGCCTTGAACTCCTGATCCTCCTCCCCCTCCACCCCCCTGACTCTCTAGTGCTGGGATTACAGGTGTGAGACACCATACTGGGCTTGGGGGTCATTCGTTGCATTCTGTCGAATGATAGCCACCTCATTGTTAACACTTTTCACTCAAAATGTTGGGTGGGTAGAGCAAAAACTGGAAGTCTGGATATCTTGTATGATCCCATTACAGGGAGGAAGTTCATGGGGATCTACAAGAGTAGACCCATGTGTTTCTTTCTACTGTTCTGGGTACGCAAGTGCAGTTCCCTTTTTCTGAAATCAGGAGGCATTTTTAAAAATCAGTTTTGATCTCTTGCTTCTGCAGCCCTTCTTCAAAACCTGCCTCGCTGAGTACAGCTAGCAGACCAGTAACCAGAGCATTTCCCCTCTGCCCATGGAAACCCAGGCAGACCATGCATCTCAGGAACCTCGGCCCCTGTTAGAGAGCGGTAAGGCATGGGGTTGGGTGGGGAGCATTCCCATCTTTTTCCGTTGTTTACTTGTTTGTGTTTTGTTTTCCTTTGAGACAGGGTCTCACTTTGTTGCCATGGCTGGCCAGAGATTCACAATGTACACTAGGATGATCTGAATGTCACAAAGATCTGCCTGCTGTGTATCCTGAGGACTAAAGATGTGGGCCAGCACACTTGCTATGCTGTTTGATTTTTTGACTTGTGTCTGGAGTGTTAGGCTTAAACTGATGTCTGTCCGTGCCTTTCTTTCTTTCCTTGCTTTTTTTTTTTTTTTTTTTTTTTTTTGAGACAGGGTTTTGCTGTGTAGCCCTGGCTACCCAATACTGTAGGGCTTCCTATAGCTGTAGACCAGGCTATGCTGGAACTCCCAGAGATACACCTACTTCTGTCCCCAGGGTGCATGTGGTACCACACCCAAACTAAAATAAGCTTTAATTGAACTTGTTTGTTTTGTTTTTTTGTTGTTGTTGTTTTTAAATCAAACTTATTTATTTTGTGTGCTATATGAATAGACCCGTGCTACAGTGCACCAAGGTTCATATGTAGAGGTCAGAGGGCAACCTCTGGAGTTGCTTCTTTCCATCATGTGGCTTGTGGGTTGGGCACCAAACTCAGGTAGTCAGGCTTCGTGGCATGCACCTTTACTCACTGACTCATTTGACCTGCTCCGAACTCTCTTTTTGAAATGTTTTATATTATCATATAGTAAATATAAATAATAATGTGTTTTATTACATTTTCATACCTTTTTTTTTTGATTTTTGGAGACAGGGTTTCTCTGTGTAGCCCTGGCTGTCCTGGAACTTACTCTGTAGACCAGGCTGGCCTCGAACTCAGAAATCCGCCTGCCTCTGCCTCCCGAGTGCTGGGATGAAAGGGTTGGGGGTTGGAGAGATGGCTCAGTAGGTAAAAGCTCTTCCACAGAATCTTGAGGACATGAGCTTGAATCCCCAGAACCTACATTAAAGTCAGGTGAACGGTAAGAATGTAATCCCAGCATTCCTATGGAGAGATGGGATAGCTCGGAGGATTCTCAGAAGTTCATAGGCCAGCCAGCATGGCATACATAGCAGAAAAACAACAAAGATACCCTGTCTCAAATAAGGTAGAAGGAAGGGACTGACACCTGAGGTTGTCCTCTGACCTCCACAGGGCATGCATGCGTCCACACTCAAACAGACATTGCCACCTCCACCCATACAGAGAGAAAAAAAATCCCCAAACATTAGAGAGTTTGGTGGGAGATACAACTTACTAGATATGGAACCCAGGGCATACGTATGGTAAGCACTTAGCACTGAGCTACAGCCTCAGGTTTCAGCCGTGATGTCTGTTGTTCCCATGTTTCCTAGGAAAAAGCTCTTAGGGTCCTTCTCATCAGATCTGGTTATATGTAGTGGGCTAGGCCCTAAGAGACAAACACCAAACTTATGGCTGATGAGGAAAGGTATGTGGTCAAGTTCAGAGCTAGGAAACATTTCTGTTGTATAGATATTGTAAAGATTTGATCTTCGGATGGAAAAAAGAGGTGTGGGCGTTGTGTTTTCTGTCAGGGCTTGAGGGAAGCTGTTCGCTTTTCTCTGCCTAAGAATCCCTTAAAAGACTTCGCAGTAATGGGAGGGAAATGAGAACTGGCTCCTGGCCCACTGGAAGAAAGGGCATGGACAGTCAGAGGAGCTTTAATGGAGTCCAGCGGTAGATCACTTGCTTGGCATGCCCAAAGCCGTGGGTTTGATCCCTAGACCCACCAAGAAAAGAGATGAGTATGTCGTTCATGAAAGGAGAGGCTGGGTGGTTTGGTGGTCGAGACCATGGGTCAGGAAGTGGGTAGATTGATTGCTGGCCCTGGTATTGTCCTTCAGCTCTTCCTTCTTCAAAAGTCCCTTCCTTTCCTGACAAGGACGGTTTGGGGGATGAGATGCTGGCTGCTGCACTTCTAAAGGCCAAGTCCCAGGTAAGCCATGGCTCCCTTCATCCTTTTCCTTTTGATGTCTCAATTCAGTGCCCTAAATTCTAATTCTGTCCATCAAGACCACAGACCTGGGGCCAGTGAGATGACACAGTGGATGAAGGTGTCTGCTGCCATCCTGCGAATCCAAGTTCAATCCCTAGTATCCACCTGTTAGAACTGACTATCTCAGATTGACCTCTGACCTCCATATGTGTGCAGTGATGCCCCTTCCCCAAATAAATAAACGTTAAACAAAAAACTAGCTCTGTGACGGACCCTTGGGCAGCTACACGGGGTGTGAGGTGTCATCATGTGACGGACCCTTGGGCAGCTACACGGGGTGTGAGGTGTCATCATGTGACGGACCCTTGGGCAGCTACACGGGGTGTGAGGTATCATCATGTGACGGACCCTTGGGCAGCTACACGGGGTGTGAGGTGTCATCATGTGACGGACCCTTGGGCAGCTACACGGGGTGTGAGGTATCATCACTGTGCCTCAGTGCTGTACCCTGCTGTGAATGTTCGTGCTGGCATTGCCTCTGCCCACATCCCAAAGACGTATCACCATCCCCATCCTGGCGGCTGGCTGGCCCTGCCAGTCCCGACCCTTGCCCTGAAATGGCACGTCTGGCCCTGTGACTGTTTCAGGAGTTGTGGACGTTTGAGGATGTAGCTGTGTACTTCATCTGGAAAGAGTGGAAGCGTCTGGAACCTGCGCAGAGGGACCTCTACAGGGATGTGATGCTGGAGAATTACGGGAATGTGTTCTCACTGGGTAAGGACATGGACTTCTCAACAGAACATGCTGCCCCTCGGCTTCAGGGCTGGCTAGTGGCAGTGTAATCTTAGAAATCTCTAATGCTGCCCAAGAGATGGTACTTCTGCTCTTGCAGAAGACCCAAGTTTAGTTTCTAGTACCCACATGGAGGCTCAAATGGTTAACTCCATTTCAGGGGATCTGAAGCAATCTTCTGGGCTTCCAAGGGCAATAAACACGCACTTGGTGCATACATACACACATGCAGACAAAGAATCATACACATTAAAAAGAAATAAATTTAAAAAGAAAACTAGTGACGGTAAGAATAACTCACATTTATGGGGTAATTTGTAGTGTATTAGGAGGTTTCACAGATAGATAGCCTTGCATTTGATCCTCATAGTAACTCCAGAGGTGAGGAGGTTAGCATTATCCTCATTTTATAGGTGTGCAAAAGCAGGTCTGGGGAGATGGCTAAGTAGTAAAGAGCACTAGCTGATCTTCCGGAGAGCCTGTGTTCGAGACCCTGCAACCACATGACAGCTCATAGCCTTCTGTAGCCCTAGTTCCTGGGAATCTGATGTGCTCTTCTAGCCTCTACAGACACCAAGCATGCATGTGATACATACATACATGCAGGCAAAACACTCATATTTGGAAAAACCAAAAGACCATTAGAAGCCAGCCATTAGAAACTTGTAATGTTAGCACTTGAGAAGAGGAGGCAGGTGGACCAGCTGTTATATGTTCACTACATAATGGCTTTGAGACCACCATGGGCTACACGAGACCCTGCCTCAAACAAACAAACAAACAAACAATGAACATAGACACTTTTTGTATGATGATCAAACTAGTGAATGACAAAGCTTGAGCTTTGTGTTTTCTTGTTATTTATGTCTATGTATGCATGTATGTATGTGTTCATTTATTTGAGACAGTCTGGAACTTACTAAGTAGCCCAGGATGGCCTTAAATTGTGTAATCCTTTCATATCAGCCACTCTAGTGCTGGGGTTGTAGGTGTGAGCCACTACATCTGGCTGAGCCCCATTCTATTGACACCAAACCTGCTGCTTTAGCCCTGTGTTTTCACGACTTAAGATGTCACTAATAGACTTCTAATGGATTGGTATGTTGGGATTTTCGAACATGTAAGGTAGTGCTCCATGTCTAAGTGAACAGTGTAGAGCTCTCTAGTTCTCTTTTTCCTGTTAGATTACTCTTTTGTTTAGGAGCTTATGCACTCCTTGTAGAAATGTATTGTTTTGGTGCTGGGAATCAAACCTGGGTGCTCTGCAAGGGCAACAAATGCCCTTAACCTTTGAGCCAACTCTTTAGCTCTTCTTACCTAATTTTTGTTCCCAACAAAGCAGGCTGTCTCCTCCCACCTCAGCACGTCCTTGACCTCCTCTGGGTTCACATCTTTTCTCGGCATCTTTGCCTTCTCCCTGATTTCTTCTGTTTCTTTAGCCTTTGTCTTAGCTTTGCTCTAGTTATACAAACAACTTGAAAGGCCTCTCTTCAGGCCAGCAAAGGGGCATGTATTTTGGGCACTATAAACCTCAGTCACATGATTATCTGTCCTCTGACTTGTGTTCAGAAATCACACAGACACATTTTCTTTTTTAAATTGTGCTAGATGGCGATTCCAAAACTGGAAATGATGAAGTGATCGCCGACGGTGCGGGGTCATGGGAGATGGCCCTGGGCCCATCCCAGAAGGGTGCTCCTCGGGGTCTGAAGCTTGAAGAAGCCAGTCTGCAGAGGCAGCTGGGGAATCCCTCTGTTGGAGGACCAAATAGGAAAATACAAGAGTTTCGCCAAGTGAGAGTTGAGGAAAAGCTCACCCGTATGGGAGAAAGAAACGAGAAGTCCAGTGAGTTTGGGAACAGCGTCACTGGTAATCCCAGACTTACTTCACATCAAAGACTTCCCACGGGAGACAGACCCCATAAGTGTGATGAATGTAGCAAGAGTTTTAACCGGACTTCAGACCTTATTCAGCACCAGAGAATCCACACTGGAGAAAAACCCTATGAATGTAGTGAGTGTGGGAAGGCCTTCAGCCAGAGCGCACATCTTATTCAGCACCAGAGAATCCACACTGGAGAGAAGCCCTATGAATGTAAAGACTGTGGGAAGACTTTCAGTTGTAGCTCTGCCCTCATTCTCCACCAGAGAATCCACACTGGGGAGAAGCCGTATGAATGTAACGAGTGTGGGAAGGCCTTCAGCTGGAGCTCCACTCTCACTCACCACCAGAGAATCCACACTGGCGAGAAGCCCTATGCTTGCAACGAATGTGGGAAGGCCTTCAGTAGGAGCTCCACCCTTATTCATCATCAGAGAATCCACACTGGAGAAAAGCCCTACGAATGTAACGAGTGTGGGAAGGCCTTCAGCCAGAGCTCACACCTCTATCAGCACCAGAGAATCCACACTGGAGAGAAGCCCTATGAATGTATGGAATGTGGAGGGAAGTTTACCTACAGTTCTGGCCTTATTCAGCATCAGAGAATCCACACAGGGGAGAATCCCTATGAATGTAGCGAGTGTGGGAAAGCCTTCAGGTATAGCTCAGCTCTTGTTCGCCATCAGAGGATTCACACTGGAGAGAAGCCTTTGAATGTAATGGGTGTAAAGCAAAAGTTCTCTCAGAGTTTCTGCTGAATTAAACATCAGAGAATTCACTTGAGAGAGCCATAAACTATTTTCCTCAAGTCATGAGTCTACAGAGCTCTTGCCTTACTTGGTTTAATAGGACCAATTTAGGGTCTGTCCCACGGCAAACAATTCACTTCAAGTGGGGCTGACTGGGGAAGTGTCCTGGCACAGTGAGCAGCAAGATTTCCCAGGAATGGATACCAGTCTTAAAATATTGTGAGGCAAGTAGTAAATTAAGCACTGGGAACAGAAGGAGGCTTGGGGACCAGTCACCCCCTTTTGGGAAGGGGTTTGCACTAAACCAATTTTCTCATACCAGAAGAGCCTTTCATTCCAAGGTAGAGATGGGTGCTTATTTGCAACAAAATTCCGATGGTTTCACTAATTGGAGTCAGTCTGCTGAGCACAGAAGGCAGAGGGAAGAGTATTCTGGGTCATCATATGCTCTGGGAAGAGAAACAGAGGCTGTATTTCTTTTCCTTTTCTTTTCTGTTTGTGAGACAGGGTCTTACTATGTGCCCCTGGCTGTGCTTGAGCTCACTATGTAGACCAGAATGGCTTTGAACTCAAAGAGACCTGCTTGCCTCTGCCTCCTGAGTGCCGGGATTAAAAGTGTGTACAACTATTCCAGGCCCGCAGGCGCTGCATTTCAAAGGCACTCTTCCTACTCCTGCTTTAATATTGGACAAGGAATATGCTGCTTTGGTGCATGATTCCATGAATTCAGGGAACTTGGTGCTGATGGGCTTATTTTATTAGGGGGAAACAAAAAAAGACCCCATCGAGGGTTTCTGTAATGACTATCCTTCGGGCTCTTGGAACAGTGTACCACGTTTTCAAGAGCAGTCAGGCACTGCTGTAGGCAGACCACATGGCTTCCCTTGTGACATCACTGCAGGGAATCTCATAGGAGCAGTAAATAACCTGAGGTGGTTCAGAAGCATTTGGTGCTCCCTGACTCCTGCCTTTTTATAACTTCCTATTCCTGTTGTTAAAATTAATTTAATGTCAACCTCTAGTTACTAGATGCTCTCAGGGAACTCCACCCCTCCCCGCCCCCTCCCCCCATCCTCCCCTCTCACATAACATTTGGCCCCAGCATCTGGACCTCTCTGGATTCCACCTCTGACTTCAGTTACTTCAGAGTACACACACAGTAAAGCCAGAGAGAGATGGCGGTTCAAGCTTTGCAGCGGGGCTCCTCCTGGGCTTGGGTGGTGCTCCCTGAGTGCTCCCAACCCAATGGATGGCTTTCCAGGTTTCCCCAGCCTTGCCCATCCTGTAGCATAAATGGAATGCATTACTAAACAGAATAGTTTTTCAGAAGGGAGTGTCTTTGTATGGGAGTCACACCTGTGCCAGTTAAAACAGCAGTGGCCGTAAATGGACTCCTAAAGTGAACTTTGAAACTTTTCTTTGATAAACTTTATTTTTTGGTCACAAACTTGCCTGTCACACACAACTCTCTCAATCTTTTGTACATTTTCATACCAAGTTCAGGATCTTATGAGCTGTGGATCATTCTGTGTGGTATAATGTCTAAGAATGATGCTGAAACTAAAAAGGTATACTTGGCTCTTGTGTGGCAATGGGTAAATCTCTCTTGTCTTGGCTTGATGTTTTTAGAAGGATATTACAGCCATGGAAAATGGTAGGCTACGAATTATGAAGAGATTAACATTAAGATGGCCACGAACTCACTCTTTTTGAAGGTTACTATGATGGATCATCTAATATTTGTCTTTAATTTCACAAAATTATGATACTGATCATCGGGGTAACTTTAGCACTTGTTGCCAGGCCTCATGGTTCAGGCTCTAATCTTAGCTACTTGGGAGACTGATAGAGGAAGATCACAAGTTCAAGGCTTGCCTGGACTAGCCTGAGTTCAAGGCCAGCTCATGCAAGTTAGTAAGCAGTCCATTTCACTGTTGGTCATTCTAATTACTAGAAATTAAGCTGAGCCAAATTCTGCCTCCTTGTCAGTTTTATAATTAGCTTCTAGTTCTGTCTTTCCAAGCAACACAACATCATGTTTTTTTTCGAGACAAGGTTCACAACAATTTTTTATCAAATAAAAATGTCGAGAACATTTTTCATTCATAGCAAACTAAGATGTTTTATTTCCCCTCTGCTGGAGATTAAACCCAGTATCTCATGCTGGGCAAGAATTATGTACCTCAGCCCAGATGTTTTTTACATTTATTTTTGGTGTGTGTATTTATGCATGCACACACACATATCGCATGCATGTGGAGGTCGACTTGCAGGAGTTGGTTCTCTTGCCATGTGGGTTCCAGGGATGAAGCTGAGGTCACCAGGCCTGGTAGGGGCAAGAGTCTTTGAACCATGTCTCTGATCCAGGAAGAGTTTTTGGTTTTTTGTTTTGAGGTTTTTTTTTTTTTAATTTTGTATTTTTTGGCAGAGTTTCTCTGTGTAGCCCTGGCTGTCCTAGAACTCACTTTGTAGACCAGGCTGGCCTTGAACTCAGAGGTCTGCCTGCCTCTGTCTTCTGAGAGCTGGGATTAAAGGGGTGCACCACCACCACCTGGCTGGATTGTTTCTTTTTAGCAAACAATACAAAACAAAAACAAGAAAAAAAAGTTGTTTTGCTTTGATTTCTGTTTGAGGTGGGACCTTGCTATGTAGCCCAGACGAACCTTGACCTTAATCCTACTGCAACCTTTCAACTCTGGAATTACAGGTTACTCTACCATGACCAGTTAAAGGACCTGTTTATGTAAATTACTTAGATGGTTGGGGTTTTTCTTCCCCTACTTAAAAAAAAAAAGGCCCAAAGACCAGAGATGTAGCTCAGTTTGTCGAGTACTTGCTACTTGCCGCCCCTTATGAAGCCCTAGGTTTGAGCTCCAGCACTGTGTAAATTGGGCATGGCTTAATTCTAACACTTAGGAAGGTCAGGAGTCCAGGGTTATCCTCAGTTACATGTGTTTGTAGCTATCCAGAGCTACCTAATCCCTTCCCCAATAAACGGTAGATTTTTGCTAGGTACATTATTTAAAATGTCAGTGATGAATCAGAAATTGTATAGGCTGTCCACACAAAGACGATTGTGGTTGCCAGAACAGTTTGTCCTGAAATGACAATTCTTTTGCTTTTTCTTAAGATTTTTATTTATTTCTGAATTATAGGCCTGAGGAAGCTGTACAAGGGCACTCGATCCCATGGAGCTGGAGTTAGAGGCAGCTGTGAACTATCGCACATGGGTTCCCAAATGCCAAACTTGGATCCTGCAGAAGAACAGTATCTTAGTAATTGTTCTGTTGCTGTAAGGAGACACATGGTCAAAACAATTCTTATAAAAGAAAGCACTTAGTTGGGGCTTACTTACAGGTTTAAAGGTTAGACTAAGACGTTATGGCAGGAAACAGACAGGCATGGCACTGGAGCAGTAGCTGAGAGTTTTGTATCTTGGTCTACAGGCAGCAGCCAGAGAGAGGCGTGGGGGTGGGGTACAGAGACAGACAGAGAGAAAGGAGAGACTGGTCCTGGAACGAGCTTTTGAAACTTCAAAGCCCACTTTCAGTAACGCACTTCCTCCAACAAGGCCACACCTAATCCTTCCCAAGCAATTCACTGGGGACTAAGCATGCAAGAATATGAGCCTATGGGAGCCATTCTCATTCCTTAACTGATGAGCCACCTGTCCAGCCCATGGATGATAATTAGGACTAGCTGCCCACCAAGGCAGGCTGCAAACATAGGAGTTATTCCAAATGCATTGTGATTCCTTCTCATCCCTCCTGCTTCTCAGTCACCATCTGATCATGCCCTCTTCCATAGTCTCATGACTCCTAAACTGGCCTTGGCCTTGGCCTTTGCTAACGCATCCAAGACTTTGGCTCCAGCCTCACAGTGAGTCTCTGCAGCCGACACCTTCTCCATACACACTCCTCCTACCTACAGGTATTAGTTACCGCACGGCTGCCATGAGCACATACCTGACAGAGGTAGAGCGCGCATCTGTGCCTAAGCACTAATCTCCGCTCCCAGTTTCAGATTCTAGTAGACATTTCCCCCCTTTCCAGGTTACTCATTTATTGTACAAATTGAGTGTTACACAATCAATTGACATTGCCTCTCCAGATGTGGAACATAACAGATGAGGTCAGACAGTGTAGAATCTGCTTGTTGCTTTTACAGCTGGGGATCTTTTAGACTTTAGCTTGAAGTATAAGACCTTCAGAGTATTTTCTCTTGTCTGTGATCAGTACACAACTCATTCTACCTCTGGTACTCTAAGAATCGAACTACAGGGCTTTGAGATAGGGCTCAGTGGCTAAGAGCATTGGCTGCTCTTCCACAGGACTTGATGTGGTTCCCAGTACCCATTGTTGGGCAGTTCACAATCACCTCTAACTCTAGCTGCAGGGGATCTGATGCCCTCTTCTGCCCTCTGTTGGTACCTGCACACTTGTGGTGTACACATACACAAATAAATTTGAAAAGTTGAAATGCTTTTTAAGAATTGGATTTGGATATCTGTTTCTGGCTCTGCCGTGACTTCAGTGACTTAAGGTTTCCATGGGAGGTGGTAGAAGAGATCATTTACCAAGTGGAGTTGATGTTAGTCCCTGGCGATCTTTGTGTGTGTTGCTACTCCTTACATCTGAACAGATAAGATTTGAATAAACAGTAAAACAAAAAAGTCCTTTGCCTAAACCACAAACTCAATTACCTGCTCAATGTGTCAATCGACACTGAACACCAAGGTGGTAGGAATGTGTTCGCTTCCTGGCAACCAAGAAAAAGACAAAGGGTCTAGGACTAGGTATCTTCTAGGGAGGGACCCTTCCACCCATTTCCTCCAGCTAGGTTTTGTCTCTTCCAAGGAGCCCCACCAAGAGGAGACCAAACATTGCACCACATAAGCCCACCCCTATTGTAACCTTGTGCATGAACTGGATGACAGTATGTCAGAATATTTCTGTGTCTCCTTCCCTGGAAGAAAAAGCACAAATTACTTTAAATTTATTTATATTTGTTTCTTATATGTGTGTATCATGGGAGGTCCCATGTAGAGGCTAGAAGACAAGTTTCAGAAGTTGATTGTCCCCTTCTACTACATTGGTCTGAGTGATCAAACTGAGGTTGCTATATTTGGAAGTAAGTGCCTTCACCGGCTGAGTCCCTCACTGTCCAGAAGTCTAAATTCTTCATCATGCCACAGGGCTGTTTATTTTTCTTCACTTCTCAGTCCTGCCTACTTCCCTGCTCTCTTTTTTCTCCTCTGTGTAGCTCTGGCTGTCCTTTGTAGACTAGGTTGGCCTCGAACTTGGAGATCCGATTGCCTCTGACTCCACCCCCCACATTCTGGGACTAAAGGCATGTGCCACCACACCGATGCCCAGCTCTACTTCCCTGTTCTTACTCTCTCGGCCCCCTTCTCCCTTCCTCACAGCCTTTCTCCCTTCCCACCCCTCCCCTCCACAGTGCTTTGATGATACAAAAGCACCAGTTACAAGATCACCATGTAATGCCTCTTCCTGGGTCTCCTTCCTTTCCACCTACCCAAGGAATTCCTGTGAGAACCTTTCTGCATGCTTTGTTTGTTTGTTTTCAGTTTTTCGAGACAGGGTTTCTCTGTGTAGCCCTGGCTGTCCTGGAACTCACTCTGTAGACCAGGCTGGCCTCAAACTCAGAAATCCGCCTGCCTCTACCTCCCGAGTGCTGGGATTAAAGGTGTGCGCCACCACTGCCCGGCTCTTACCGTATGTTTATTTATTTTGTCGATGGGGACTGAATCCAGCCTTGTGAATGCTAGGCAAGGAGGCTTCTACAGAGCAGTAGAGCTTTCTCCAGCCCCTTAGTGCTAAGGTAAGGTTTCTGGAACAGACTGGCCTTGAACTGATCCCCTGCCTCTGCCTGGGCAAGAATAGCTAGGCAAGTACTCATCACCCGAGCCATGTCACTCACTCCCACCTCACATTTTCTGTGGAGCTTTTTCCAATTGACTGCATACAGCAGCCTCCACGCCTAAAGTCCCCCAAGGTGGCTCTGCAGTTACTGCATGACAGTGTGTATCCTGCTTCCCCCAAGAATGCCTGCCCGTCAACCATGAAACCAGGGTTCTATGTCTGACTCAGTGTGCTGGGGTAACTTCCCCTATGTCTTTAATGCCATCCTACCACGACTATGTATTACTTTCATAGTTGGAAAGAACTGGTGCTAGTGTGTACTTACGATAGGCATGACCCTGAGTTTGACTCCTAGCACCAAAATTAAGAAAGACGGCCACAGAATGGGTAAAGGCACTTGCCATGCAGTTCTGCAGTTCTGACCTTGAGTTCCATGAACCTGTGTAAAAGGTGCACAAAGCAGTGCACATTTGGGACTCCAACAGTATTAGGGCAAGTAAGACAGTGGTGACAGGGAGAATTGCTTGGAAGCTCACAGTCTAGAATAGAGACCCTTCCTCAATGTAAGGTGGAGGCTAGAACTGACTCCTGAAAGTTGTCCTGACTGCCCGACAAGTGCAAACCCTCACTCAGACACACACTATACACACATAAAGGAAAGAGCTAGGGCTGTAGCTCAGTTCACAAAATGCCTGCCTTGTAACCATGAAACCAGGCTTCTATCTGTCGCAAGCATAAACTAGGTGTGGTGGTTCATGCCTGTAATCCCAGCACTTGGGAGCTGAAGGCAAAAGAGGATCAGAATTTTAGTCACCTTTGAACATAGTAAGTTCAAGGCCAGACTGCGCTATATAAGGTACTGCCAAGAAAAAAAGGATTTTAATAATCCAGGCAGATGCCGGGCAGTGGTGGCGCACGCCTTTAATCCCAGCACTTGGGAGGCAGAGACAGGCAGATTTCTGAGTTCGAGGCCAGCCTGGTCAACAGAGTGAGTTCCAGGACAGCCAGGGCTACACAGAGAAACCCTGTCTCGAAAAACAAAAACAAACAAACAAAAAAAATCCAGGCAGACATAAAATTTACATATCTGTATTATACAATGTTTATTAACCAGTTTCTGCAAAAAGTGTAATACATCCTATCGCAATTGTGGATTTGTTACTCTTAGTTATCCTGCTTATTCTTTCTTTTTTATTATATATATATCTTTATGTGTCTATGTGTACAACTCATGCTTGCAGGTGTCCATGTGGGCCACAAGAGGGCGTCAGATCCCCTAGACCTAGACTTACATGAGTGCTAGGGATCTATCTCAGGACCTCTGAAAGAGCAAGGAGTGCTCTTAACTTTTTAGCCATCCAGGACCTTTAATTTTTATTTTTTAAATTATTGTGTGTTGGGGGACTGTATTAGGGTTCTCTAGAGTCACAGAACTTATGGGTAGTCTCTATATAGTAAGGGAATTTGTTGATGACTTACAGTCTGTAGTCCAACTCCCCAACAATGGTCAGCAGCAGAATGGAAGTCCGAGGATCTAGCAGTTGCTCAGTCCCACAAGGCATGCAGGTGAAGAACAAATCTTCCTTCTTCCCATGTCCTTATGTAGGTCTCCAGCAGGTGTGGCCCAGATTAAAGGTGTGTGCCACTATGCCTGGATCTGGGACTTGCTTTGTCCCAGGCTGACCTTGAACTCAGGGATCTCCTTGCCTTAGTCTCCTGGGATTAAAGGCATGTACTACTTTGCCTGGGCCTAAGCTTTTCATGGCCACCATGCTTCAAGATCTCCATGTCAAGATCCAGGTCAGAAACTCGGGTCTTCCAGCTTCAAGATCTGGATCACAGGTGAGCCTTCTAATTCTGGATTGTAGGTCACTCCAGATAGAGTCAAGTAGGCAATCAGGAATAGCCACTACAGGGACATATATATATACCATGTGTAGGTCACAGTACAGCTTTCAGGAGTCAGTATCCTCCTCCTGCCACGTGAGTCCCAGGGATTGAATTCGTTGTCAGACTCGGTGGGTAAGAGCCACCTCACTGACCTGCCCATCTCTCTAACTTCTGAATATACACTACTTTGTATGTGCATGAGTCAAGGGGTGTGTAGACGACATGCTTTGAACTGCAGTTCTCACCGCCTTGTATAGACCACAGTGCCCATCCCCCAACCCCTTTAAAGGTGAGGTCTGTTTCTGCTCTAGGCTAGCTTGCTTATGAGCTTCTGGACACTTTTGTCTCTTTCTTCTGTCTTGCTGTAGATGCGGAGATTACAGATGGGCGCTACCCCACTGGACTCTTTACACAGGGTTCTGGTAGTCAGACTTGTACAGTGATTGTTTCTACCCAGAGCCAACTCCTTCGCCATGTTTTGCTTATCTTTTGAGGCCAGCCTGCTAGGGATGTGCTGCTCTAAAACTAGCATTTTCCTGGTACAGTTGATTTTTGTCTTTGACATTCCTTGTCTTGTGATCATTTTGTGAGGTATTAATAGACCAGCAACAGCTTCCTTTGGCTAGTTTTTACACACACACACCACAACCACTGCTTGAAGTCCAATCCCTCTGTGGGCCTCTTTTTTTCAGGAAATACAAACAAGGTCATCATTCAATGTTCTGAGCTCAAGGTCCAAGCTATGGTAACAGCAAGAAGAAGCCAGTTTTATTTTCCGGGCCCCACCCCCTTATTTGGCTGGTACATGACTTAGTGTGTGTGCCTTGACCTGCTCCTTGATTCAGAAATAAAAGATGCCAAGTTCAGAGAATGGAAGCTAGGAGCCCTCCTTCAGAAAAGCCTTATTAAGAGAGGTGGTCATGGTGTCGGGGAAGGGGAGGGGTGGCAGTGGATAGAGAGCCTTCAATTCTTCAAGACTAAGGGAACATTACAGACTTCTAGGAGAGGGAGGGCTAAGTACCACAGCCTGGTGGCATGACCTAGCCTAAGTCATAAGGTGAGAGGCCTTTAGAGAAAATTAGGGCTGAGGAGATGACTTAGTGGTGAAGAATATGTACTGCTCTTGACTGAAGACCCAAGTTTGGTTCCCAGAATCTACATGCCTGTTAACTCCATTTCCAGAGATCTCACATCTTTGGCTTCCATAAGCACCTGCTCTCATGTGCACATGGATACACATATACACATAATTCAAAATGCAACCCTAAGAACAGAGTGATGTTGGACAGGGCATGGTAGTGCACACCTTTAATCCAAATTCAAGACACAAAGGCAGGAGGATCTCTTTGAGTTCAAAGCTAGCTATGGTTCAAAGCTATGGTTTACATAATAAGTTCCAGGTCAACTGAAGCTGCATAGATCCTGTCTCAAATCATCACCAGTATCACCATCACCACCACCACCACCACCACCACCAAATAATGGTGAAGTTAAAATTTAATATTGTCAGGGTTGGAGAGATGGCTCAGTGGTTAACACATACTGTTCTTACAGAGGACCTAAGTTCAGTTCCCAGCACCCATGTCAGGGGGCTCACAGCCATCTGTAACCTTTTTTTTTTTTTTTTTGGTTTTTTTCGAAACAGGGTTTCTCTGTGTAGCCCTGGCTGTCCTGGAACTCAGTCTGTAGACTAGGCTGGCCTCGAACTCAGAAATCTGCCTGCCTCTGCCTCCTGAGTGCTGAGATTAAAGGTGTGCACCACCACTGCCTGGCCATCTGTAACTTTTTTTTTAAAAAAGGATTTATTTTATGTATATGAGTATCTGCATATAACCTGCATGCCAGAAGAGGGCATCAGATCCCATTGTAGAGAGTTGTGAGCCACCATGTGGTTGCTGGGAATTGAACTCAGGACCTCTGGAAGAGCAACCAGTGCTCTTAACCGATGAGGCATCCCTCCAGCCCCCATCTATAACTTTAATTCCATGGGGAATCTGACCCCTCTAGCCTGTATAAGCACCTGCACACATGTATGCATACCTGTGCGTGTATATACTCATTAAAAATTCAATTGTCGGGCTGGAGAGATGGCTCAGCGGTTAAGAACACTGACTGCTCTTCCAGAGGTCATCAGTTCAAATCCCAACAACCACATGGTGGCTCACAACCGTCTGTAATGAGATCTGATGCCCTTCTGGTGTGTCTGAGGACAGCGACAGTGTACTCATATAAATCTTTTTTAAAACCCAACTGTCTTGGGTCTGGGTATAGTAGTGTGGCCAGGGCTGGTGCCAAGGCCACAAGTTTATCAACTCTCTTGTCCACAGAGAGCTGATGGGAGGTGTGGCTTGATTACTGGGATTTAAGTAGGGGTGTGTAATCATCCTCAGGTCTGGCACGCCCCAGGAGACTCTTACTACCCAGTTCTTAGCATTTCAAGGTCACCAATAGGTACAAGCACTCAGTAAAAAAAACCCTCACAATATGAAGATCAGCAAGTAGCAGAAGGAGGGAGAGCTGTTGGGTTCCTAGGCAGCAGCTGACACAGGAGACAGGAGATGTCTTATGCAAGAGGCCGAGTTCAGATTTTGCCAGGAAAGATTTAAGGTAATCCTGTTGGGTTTCAATTTCTGGAGTTTTCAGAAGACAGCTGATTGCAGAGAACTGATTTTCATAGACATTGCCATAGACAGGGTCAATTAAATTCACAGGCTGACAAGTGATTGCAATAATGCGACCATTAGGCACCCATATTTTCCCATGACTTCCTCACACACGCTCACAAGTGCAAGGCTGGACAGTCGCTCTTTCCTTCCTTCCTCTGCCCCCACCTCCCCTTGAGACATCTTGCCAGCCTAGAACTTATGATCCTCTCTCAAGTGTTGGGAGTATGAGGAGGGTGTACCTCCACGCCTGGCCAATGCTTTACCAAAAAGAATGCTCACTAACGATGGCCATTGATGGCTTTAGTGGGTAAGAAGCCTGCCGCTGGGCCTCACGACCTGAGCTTGATCCCTGGGACCCACATGCTGAATGGAAGAAGAGAATCTACATGTTTAAAACTTTAAATTTTGGGGGTGGAAGTTGAAAGGGACTTCCCACATGTGCTAAGGCAATATACACACCCATCCACTCACCCAATAAAATGTAAAAAAAAAGTTCTATAACAACATTATTTATCACAGTCATAGTCCTGAGGCGTTACATGATGCTATACATTTATTCTGAATCAGACAGTTCAAGGTGGCTCAATTCTTTACAAGCTACAACTGCGGAATACATGTTCAAACAGTTAAACAATGTTAATGTTTCTTCCGTAACTATACTGGACACACAGTACACTGGGGCCTGGAGTGTGAGGAGCTCCCTGCTGCTCTGTAGACCTCCTGTCTGCTCTATCACTGCGGAGCTTTCCCTCCAAGACACCCCTGACGACTAGGGCAAAAACCTACTACCAAACATCAAATACATCACAGAGCTGCTTCCTAGCATTCACATTCTAACGTTTACGACGACAATTACAACAGAGTGACAGCTACTGTACTTCTCCCTCTCCAGTGTGGACTCTCTGATGCTTGGAAAGATTTGACTTGCTACAGAAGGTTTTCCCACAGTGGCTACACCAGTAGGGTTTTTCGCCAGTATGGATTCTGTGATGTTTATTGAAATTTGAACTATGGTTGAAGGCTTTGCCACACTCCTTACACTTGTAGGGCTTCTCCCCTGTGTGCAGGCGTTGATGGGAACTGAGACCCGCGTGCTGACTAAAACTCTTCCCACACTCATTACACTGATAAGGCTTCTCCCCCGTGTGGATGCGATAGTGGCGAATGAGGCTGCCCTTCCCACTGAAGGCTTTCCCACAGTCTTTACACTGATAGGGCGCCTCTTCTGTGTGCATCCTTTGATGTTTAAGGAGGTCTGAGCTCTGCCCAAAGGCTTTCCCACACTTACAGTCATAGGGCCGGTCCACCAGGTGTGTTCGGTAGTGAAGGGTAAGGTTGGAGCTGTGGCTGAAAGCCTTCCCACACTTTGTGCACACGTAAGGCTTCTCCCCAGTGTGTGTCCTCCGGTGTTTAGTGAGGTTTGAGCTATTGCTAAAGGCCTTCCCACACTCTGCACATATGTAACGTTTCTCTCCTGGGGCAGGCCTAGTAGATGCTGGTTCTGCCCCTTTCCTAGAACCTGAATCTTGAAGAGAGGCTTTTGCCCCCCTCTCTCTTTCCAGGTTGTTGGCCCACTGCCTTTCTGACCTCGATCCATACTTATTGGCAGTAATCATGGGGATGATGTTTCTTTTGAGTCCACCTGCATGAGACTCTTCTTCAGAGCTTCTCTGCTCATCGGCCGAGTCGTCCTTCTGGGGATTCGATTTAAGACCTGAAAACAGGTGGGTTAAGGGTGGTTAGTTATCCCTATTCTGAGGAAGCAGCAGTGGCGGGGAAACAGGATCACCAGGGAGGCAGTGGATGGGTTTGAAAGGAAGATGACAGGCTGTGTGAATGGCTCGAACAGCAATAAAACCATTGTCTCATCTAGTTTGTGGTCTGCATTCACAGAGACCCCTGCCTCCAGTGCAATCACCTGATTATTTTACAATTCATAGTCTCTGGAAAGACTGTTCCCACTCCGTCCTCCTGTATGCTTAGAAACAGTCTAAATTACACTGGAGTATTCTGTGGCTTCACATTTGCTTCTGCAACATACTCAGAGCCAACAGTTCTGTGAAGAATTTCTGGTTTAAAGGGTTTCGCAGTCATGCAGATAAAAGAAAGTCAGAGCTCAAGTTCTAGCAGGGTAAACACCCAGCAGCATCCTCCATGCCCTGTGCTACTGGCTCATGCTTCCTGTCCAGCATACCTTCTTGGGGTGCCTAAGTTATTTTGAGACTTTAAGCAAGGCTATCATTGACAATTCCTCTCTTAAGAGCACTTAAAAGCCTTTTCCCAAACTGGGCACTAAAACTTTAGTGGTGTACGCCTTTTATCCCAGCAACTGGGAGCCAGAGGCAGGCAGATCTATCTGTCTTTAGAGGAAGCCTAGTTTACATAGCTCCAGGCCAGGTAAAGTAGAGACCAAAGCAAAAAACAAAAGACAAAAACAAAATTAAAATCAAGCCAAAGCCAACTCACAAACACAAAACAGAATAACGAAAACAACCCCACAACACAGCAAACAGCCCATTTCCAGCTCTGATAATTCTTAGCTGTCCACTTTGTGTAGGACTGACAGTGACTATGAAAAGGTCAGTGCATGGAAGGGGACAATTTACCCTGTTTTAATTTTTTCTTCCAACTGTCATAACTTTACTCTTAAGTCTTTACAGTTGAATACAATTCCACTGTGTGCGTGCGTGTGTGTGTGTGTGTGTGTGTGTGTGCGCGTGTGTGTGTGTGCGCGTGTGTGTGCATTTTCTTTAGCTGTTGGTTCATAGGCTGGTTCCATATTTTAGATACATATTTGGGAACAGAACTGCAGTAAAGTTAGCCCAAGTCTCTATGATCTGCTGATTCATAATCCTCCAGATAGGAAGCAGGGTATGGTGGTCACACATCTCAAATCCCAGCACCTGGGAGGAAGTGGAGGCAGGACCAGAAGTTCAAGGTCACCTTTTCTTACAAAGCACTTCTGAGGACAGTATCCTTTAAGAAAACACATTTTGTGTGTTTGTGTGGGTGTTTTGCTTACACATATGCAAGTGTGCTGCATGCACACCTGGTGCTTGTGGGGGCAGATCACCTGGAAGTTCTGGACCGCTTTAAGCTGCCACTCAGGTGCTGGGAACTGAATATGGGTCCTCTGCAAAAGCATCAAGAATTTGGAACGCCAAAGCCATCTTTCCAGTTACAATTATACTAGTCTTTAAAAAGATTTATTTTTATGTATGTGTCTCATTTATTATGCCCATGTATCTGCCACACATGTGGGTGCCTGCAGAGGCCAAAAGAAGCCATCAGGTCTAGTGCAGTGGGAGTCACAGGCAGTTGTGAGCAGCATGATGTAGGTACAGGCCTGAAGCTTTTGTCCTCTGTAAGAGCAGCAATTGTTTATCCACTGAACCATCTCTCCATGAAGGAGGAGAGGCCGCCATGCGTTAGGAGTCAAGAGAGCATGGCCCTGAGGGCTGGCCAGCTGGAGTTAAGGGCAGCCCAGATGGAACACAGTAATAACTCGGGGTTATCATAGGAAAGTAGATTCTACCAGTACAGAGGGTAGACAGCTGCCCAGCTCCTGCGCTGTAAAAAACGTATTGTAAATAATGAAAGTTGTGTGTCTTTTACCCTGGAACAAAATGGTCAAAGGTGGGGTAGAAACCCTGGATTAGGATTAAAAATGTCTACAACACTCCAGCCCCTAATCCCTATCTACAAATGTAAAAAAGTACCTTGGGTCCAGAATCTACTAGCAATGGTTCAAGGTGTGGTCAGTCAGAATTATATGCCTATCAACGATCTGTATTCTGCAATCTCATGTGTGGTGCTGGCAAGATCAGGGGTTTGAGTTGGGAGGTTGGCTATTTCAGTCGGAATCAAGTTTCAAAGGGTCGGAGTCTCAGAATCCACAGGAAGAAGCAGGGGACAGAAGTAAGTGGCACAGAATAGAAAGAGAAGGAAGAAAGCAGAGAGAGCAGACTGAGGTAGAAGACAATGATCATATTCTAAAACTGTGGGGGAATGCTTTAACTGGCAAGAGGGAGGGTATCTTAGGGTTCCATTGCTGTGAAGGGAGACCATGACCAAGGCAACTCTTATAAAGGACAACATTTACTTGGGGCTGGCTTACAGTTTCAGAGGCTCAGTCCATTATCATCATGGCGGGAAGCATGGCAGTGTGAAGGCAGACACAGTACTGGAAGAGCCAGAAGTTCTACATCTTGGTCAGCAGGCAGCAGAAGGGGACTGTCTTCTGGAGGAGACTCTGATTCCACACTGGGCGGAGCTTAGGTATAGGAGACCCCAAAGCCCAGACAGTGACACACCTACCCCAACAAGGCCACACCTCCTAACAGCGCCACCCCCTGTGGGCCAAGCTTATCAAACTATTGCAGTCCACTCCCTGGCCCCCATAGGTTTACAGCTATAGCATAATGCAACATACATTGATTGAGTCCAACTTCAAAAGTCCCCATAGTCTAGCTCAACAACCTGTAAGAGTTCAAAGTTCAAGAGCTCTTCTGAACTCATGAAATCCTTTATAAAACCAAAATCATAAAGCAGATCACATATTTCCAATATCACAGGGTATACATAATTACCATTCTAAAATGTCATAGTGAGAAAATACTGAACCAAAGCAAGATCAAAACTCAGCTGGGCAAACTCCAAACCCTGCATCCCCACTGTCTGATGTCCAACTTCCATTCCAGCTTTGGTGACAACACACTTCTTTCTCTTGGGCTGGTTCCACTCCCTTGGTGTTAGCAGCTTTCCTTGGCAGGTATCCCAAGGCTCTAGCATCTCTTAACATCCTGGGGTCTCCAGCTCTGCCCTCTGTAGCACTCTAGGTTCTGGCTGACGCCACTCCACTGCTGCTGCTGTCCTTGGTGGTCATGCCATGGTACTGGCATCTTGAATACACTGGGGTCGTCCGCTACAATTAGGCTTCACTTTGATAGCCCCCATAGGCTCTCTTCCTGGTGCCAAGTCTCAACTCCTTTGCACGTTCCCTTTTAGTCCTGGGCCTTCAACTGCAACTGAGGCTGCATCTTCACCAATGGTCTTTCTTAGTTTGCTATGCTTGATCAAAATTCTCTTCATAAGAGAGAATAATATGACAGAGTCTATGCTAAGCTTTTTGGAGACACGCTTTGTCAGTGTAATTAATCTGGATCTCCACCTTAGCTTCAGGCAGACGCTTCAGACACAGCCAAGGGCAGCCGCATTCGTCACCAAACTATCACAAGAACAATCTCCAGGCAACACAGTAAACTTCTTTTCCTCTGAAACCTCTTGATTTGAACTGTTTCAAACCTCAACACCACTGTGTTCTAGCCATGCTCCTACCAGTATGACCCATTAAGCTCCACTTGAAGCATTCCACTGCTTTGCTAATCCAAAATTCCAAAATCCACATTCCTCCAAACAAAAGCATGGTTGGGCCTATCACAGCAATAACCCAGTCTCTGGTACCAACTTATGTTTTAGTTAGGGGTTCACTGCTGTGAAGGGACACCATGACCAAAGCAACTCTTATAAGGGCAAACATTTAATTGGGGCTGGCTCACACTTTCAGAGGCTCGGTCTGTTATCATCATGGCGGGAAGCATGGCAATGTGCAGGCAGACACAGTACTGGAAGAGCCAGGAGTTCTACATCTTGGTCAACAGGCAGCAGAAGGGGACTGTCTTCTGGAGGAGACTCTGATTCCACACTGGGCGGAGCTTAGGTATAGGAGACCCCAAAGCCCAGACAGTGACACACCTACTCCAACAAGGCCACACCTCCTAATAGTGCCATTCCCTGGGCCAAGTATTCAAACACATGAGTCCATGGGAGCCATTCCTATTCAAACCACCACAGAGGGTCTTCCTTCTTTTTGGGGGTTGGGGAAGGGGACCAGGGTCTCACTCTGCAGACTCTCCTGGAACACACTAGGAATACATCAGTCTCCCAGGCCTTAGCATAACTGAAGCCATGATGGAAATACCATTCAGGCTTTAGAACGCAACACACAGGCAGGAACACCTGCCGAAACAAGAACAAAGATGTAATCCATTAAAGTCTATAGTTCTGAGAAAGTCCCTAAATATACTAACCTTGCTTTTGGGCTGGCTACGGTTCTTTTCTTGCTAACTGAGAGGTCAACCCAGGATGTGGTTTTTATGCTTAAAATCACACCCTGAGAAAGGCTAGGGACTGCACTTGGGTCTGCACCTGAACATAAAGACTTTCTCTTGGCTTGAACCCATCTCTGGGCAATCTTCTCTGGTGGATACCTCACAAAGGTAGGCCTAGGGTGGCTTTAAACTTATGGCAATCCTCCTGCTTCAGACTTCCAAGAGTTATTAGCAGTTATGTTTTTGGTTTTCTTCATGTATAATTTCAGTCCATGGAAGCCCCAGGTAACTGGAAGATGGTATTAATAATTCTCAACAGCAAACAGTTTAGCTTTTACGTTTCTCAGAGAATATGATTTCTCTCTGAGTTTGAGGCCAGCTTGGTCTATGTAGTAAGTTCTAGACCAGCCAAGACCACACAGTGGGACCCTTCCTGAATGAATAAGTTAATTAATAAATAGAAATAATCGCTGTGTGAGAGAGCAGGCATTCCTGCAACTGTGCCTGTGGAGGTCAGAGGTCAACCCCCAGGAGTCAGTTCTCTCTCTCCTTCTACCATGTGTGTTTCTGGGATGGAACTCAGGTCTCCCGGCTTTCAGAGCAAGCATTTAAACTGCTGAGCCATCCTGTCAGTCGCTAAGATGTACATTTTTTAAACAATCATTTTGATTTATGTGTCTGCCTGTCTGAATGTGCATCACGTACATGTAGGTGTCCTTGGAGACCAAAGGCATGCTGAAGTGTAGGAACTAGAGTTGAAGGCAGCTGTTAGCCACTCAAGGTGGGTGCTAGAAAGTAAACCAGTGAAGCAGGGTCTTCTGTGAGAGCAGCTACTGCTCCTAACTGTTATACATCTCAGCCCTAAGAACAGCTTTTTGTTTGTTTTGCTCTTTTGAGACAAGGTCCCTTTACACACCACTGGCTATTCTGAAACACTACAGACCAGGCTGACCTGCATAGAGATCACATCTGCCTCTGCCTCCTGAGTGCTGGGACTAAAGGTGTGTGCCATTATGCCTGACACAAGAATATAGTTTAACAGGGCTCAAAACTTTGTTTCCAAGAGGGAATCTCAAGTGTCTAGGCCTTTGTAAGCAACTCAGGCAGTTTCTCAGGGCTATGGCTTGGCTCATTAACATACTTATCCATGAAAAATGGTAATAACTAGATTTGGGACAATGTGCTATAGTTTCATAAGCACGTAAATTTGATTATTCTTTGCAGGTATTTTTACTCCATGTAAATGAAGGTATATGAGAGCAGAAACTACTAGTATAAAATGAGGCTGTTATGCAAATCATGATCTGTGGAGATCTGAGCTAGTTGCCCTAATGTACTTTTTTTTGAGACAAAGTCTCAAGAAACCCAGACTGGTCTTGAATTCTCTATGTAGCCAAGGCTGACCCTGAATTTGAGTGCTGGGGTTGCAGGTGTGCACCACCACACATGGTTTAAGTGGTAAGGGGATGGAACCCAGGGCCTCCTGCATGCTACTCCAGCTCTACAATCTGAGCTGCATTTCCAGCCCCTGCCCTAGCTTTGACCTGTGAAGCCTACAGAGTTCCAGTCCTAGTCTGTCCTGCTCTGTATTCCAGGAAACTACCCTTAGGCCTAAACACTTTTCATGTTGTCCAGCTGTGCTTGAGTCTACCAATGGGAATAAGATATAAGGGCAGGAACAGTGTAAAAATGAAGCATCTATTCCATTTTCTCTTTACCCAACAGCAAGACCTGGAGCAGGGCTCCTGGCATGTGACTCTTTCCTTCCCTACCAAGGCTCAGCTCTTGTCTGGTTCTGGTAATAGCAGGCCTTCCATCCTGTCCCTTCAGGCTCACAAGCAGCCATACCTTGCCACTGTCATCCAGCTTAGTGCTACATTGGCTCAGCTAACCTGTCCATCTCTCTCAATCCATCTCACTCTTTTGTTTTGTTTTGTTTTGTTTTCTTTGAGACAAGGTTTCTCTGTATAGCCCTGGCTGTCCTGGAACTCACTCTGTAGACCAGGCTGGCCTCGAACTCAGAAATCCGCCTGCCTCTGCCTCCTGAGTGCTGGGATTAAAGGTGTGCGCCACCACTGCCCATCATCTCACTCCTTTTTAAAGCTGAGTTCACTCTGCTCAACCCTCTGCAAGCGTTTTGCCTGGCCTGCTGCTGGGAACCTGTCCGAGACGATAGGGTTTGGGAGAGGTAAGCGCATACCTTCTGCCTAGTCTACTCTACCAGTCAGGTCAACCTAGAAGTTACCTTTCACCTGCAGTTATAGATTTCTCTGGACACCGAGAGGGGTCCTTACCTTGGCGCTTTCTTGGATCCTGAGTGAAAACCTCCTCCTCACCAGTCTCTTGGATGTACAGGGGCCCCCAAAAGTCATATTTAGGGCTGGCATCCACGGGTTGGGTCTCAGTACTGCTTAAGGACTCCATTGCAGTTCCTGAAGTTGACATTTTCTCCCAAGACTGCTTCTGTTCATTTGGAGGAGATGAGACCTAGAGATAATAAGAAATGGCTAGGTGTGTGCACAGCTGACTCGAGAATGAGAAAAATCTCAGGAGAGCTTTAAGGAAAGGAAAACACCCATCCCACTTGGTTTCCAGGGTTACTTCAGGATAAGAGCAGACACAGGGAGAAACATGATCCAGCTCCCTAGAATCTTCTGTCTGGTTAATCTTGTTGGACAGTGTTGAGTAACAGTTTCTGCCTTCCATCCTATAGGAAGGTAAACAACTTAAACTAGCCTCAGGAAATCCCTGAAACTGACCAGATTTACTAGGCCCCTTCCTGCCAGAATAAGCAGTAATAGAGCTAGAGTTCCTCTGAGACTAGGAACAGAGCTGCAAAGGAGATGCCTGAAACCGGATACTCTCCAACCTGTAGAGCTGTGCTCCAGGTATCCAGCTCATCTGTGATCTGTCACAAATGCCGGGCTGGCCTTGGTGATGCTGCGATCTTTGAGTCATTTCGGCTCCTGTAAGTAATCCTTCACCCATATCCCTGTTAAGTAACCCCAATAAAAGTCCAAGTTTACCAAGTTGGACTTTGTGGCATCTGTACAGTCAGCCATGGATTCCCTATCTGGGGTGAGTAGATACGTGTATTGTATACAACAGGACAAGCCCCAGTTCCTGCCTAGGATGTTATGTTCCCAGTCTCCTAGCATCTGATGGCCTCCTGCCCACCTGCAGTCCTGGCTCATCGAGTTCTTGCTCCAGGTCTTCCAGGAGAGTAACGGCCTCCTCTGCGCTCTCAGGGCAGTGCTGCTGGACCCAGGCCTGGAGCTCTCGGGGCAGGATGGTCAGGAACTGCTCCAGAACCAGTAGCTCTAGAATCTGCTCCTTGGTGTGGATCTCAGGCTGTAGCCACTCACAGCAGAGCACTCGGAGTTGGCTCAATGCCTCTCGGGGCCCAGGAGTATCATGGTACCCAAACTGCCTGAAGCGCTGACGGGATAGCTCTAAGCTAGAGCGGCCCTTGTCCTTGTCTTCATCTTCTTCGGTTTTAATGGTTGAAGGTCCCAACTGCTCAAGAGTGTCTTGGTACCCAGACTGCTTGAAGCTCTTACAGGACAGCTCTAGACTAGGGTGGCACTTGTCCTTGTCTTCACCCTCTTCAGCTTTAATGGTCGAAGGTCCCATTGGCTCAAGAGTGTCGTGGTTCCCAGACTTCCTGAAGCGCTTACGGGACAGCTCTAGGCTAGGGCGGCACTTGTCTTTCTCTTCGTCCTCTTCAACTTTAATGGGCAAAGGTCCCATAGACTCCTGAGGTGGCCTGGGGCCCAGAACTGTGGCCATGCCCACCACCTTAGTCATCACAGATTCCAGAACCAGCAGGACTCTTAGGAGTAGACCTGGTGCCTTTGGGTTTCTGGTTCTTAAAGTGCCACACTTCAAACCTACAAAAACACAGGTGCCATAAGATTATCAAAAAATGAAAATGTTTTTCTGGTCTTTATCAAGGGGGCCACCTGACAACTACCATATAAAAAGTATTGTTCAATGGTGGTAGGATGGCTCAGCATTTGCTGCTAGGCCTGGTCTGACCCTTGTGACCTACACAGTGGTATATGGAAAGAACCAACTTGTGCAAATTGTCCTCTGACCACATGTGCACACCCCCCCCACACACAAAGAAACAGTTGTTCAGAAATGTCTTTTATAGGAAAATGGATGGAAATGGAGATTATCACGTTAAGCAAGATAACCTGGAATCACCAAAATAAGTGGAGCACATTCTCTCTCCTATGTGGAATGTGAAGAGTGGGACTAGACATCAAAGTAAAGGGATGTGGAAGGGGTAAAGGAGTGTGAGGGGCATAAGAAAAGGAACCAAGGACTGGGCACGATTAGAGCAGTGCGGTGTGCCGTGGGTACGTGAACGAGAGTGCCCCCTAGAGGCTGGGAGGCTGTACTGTTTGGAAGGATTACAAGGATTAGGAGGTGTGGCCTTGTTGGAGGAAGTGTGCCACTGCGGTGGACCTCTGGGTCCAGTGCTGCTCTCTCTGACGTACAGATCAGAACGTAGCTCTCAGCTACTGCTCCTGCCTGCCTGCCTGCCACCATACTTCCCTGCCACGATGATGGACCTAACCTCTGAAACAGTCAGCCAGCTTTCAATCCAGTATTTTCTCCTGTAAGAGTTGGCTTAGCCATGGTGTCTCTTACAGCAATAGAAGAGACTAAGAAGGCACGCATGGAAGTATCATAATGAAGCCTATTACTTTGTATAATTAATACATACAAAATTAGTAAAATATATATATATTGTTTGAAATCACTCTGGAATCAGCTAAGTAGACCCTACTTCACTGAGATGTGTCAATTTGCCCAAAAAGTGGCATAATTTTAAAATTAGATCTTTGCTACAGACACTGTTTCACAGTTTACAACTATAAGTATCTTAGTTTCTATGATTTCAGCAAGCTATCTAATACTGTCTGAACATAAAAAAGTAGACTAGTCTAATGACTGTATTTGTTAGTATGGGCATATACGTTCCAGACTGGAATTATCTAGCTTATTAAAAAAAATAATGGAGTATAAGAGTTGGAATGTGCCGGGCAGTGGTGGCGCACGCCTTTAATCCCAGCACTTGGGAGTCAGAGGCAGGTGGATTTCTGAGTTCAAGGACAGCTTGGTCTACTCCAGGACAGCCAGGGCTATACAGAGAAACCCTGTCTCAAAAAAAAAGTGGGGAAGAGGGCTGGAGAGATGGCTCAGTGGTTAAGAGCACTAACTGCTCTTCTAAAGGTCATGAGTTCAAATCCCAGCAACCACATTATGGCTCACAACCAACCGTAATGAAATCTGATGCCCTCTTCTGGGGTGTCTGAAGACAACTGGAGCACAGGGACGGATAGAGCGGGGCTGGAGTGAGAAAAAAGTATCTGCAGACAGCTACAGTGTACTTACATATGATAAATAAATAAATCTTTGGGAAGATAGTTCAAAACAGAGTATTTGCCTTGTGGGTAAAAAGCTTTGGGTTCCACCCCTAGTGCCAAACAAATAGATGAACAAAAATTTAAAAACAAAAGTAGCAGGAACCTAATCAGGATGCACACTGAACTTAACCTGACCTACTCTAAGGAGGACATATTCATTTTTCTTTTTGGGTGTGTGTGTGTGTGTGTGTGTACACATGCACAGGTGAGCTTGCCTGGGCATGCATGTGTGTAGAGGCCAAAGGCCAATGTCAGAGGTCCTCCTCTGTCACTTCTCATCTCATTGTTCTGAGACAGGGTCTCTCACTGAACCTGGAGTGCATGGACCAGCTAGGCTGGCTGGCTGCCAGTGAACCCAGGTATCTGCCAGTCTCTGCCCTTCCGTTGCTGAGATTTCAGGCACAAGCAGACATATCTGAGCTTTTTACCTGTGGGATCAGGTACTCATGCTTTTACAGAAAACACTTTAGCAACTAAGTCACTTCCCACATCTCAGATTCAAGTTTAGGTGTCTTTAGCCTAAATTTTTTGAAAAAAAGATCTTGTGAGTGTGTTTGTGTGCACAGGTACACCCATGTGCATTTGTAGAGGTCAGTGTGGGAAACCTTAGAGCTACAGGCATTTGTGAACTGCCTAACATGGGTGCTGGGAACCAAATTTAGGTTCTCTGCCAAGAGCAATATATATTCTTAACCACTGAATCATCTCTCCACTTTCTTCCCTTTGTAATCAGTTGTGTTTGTGGGGGGTGGGGTGGGGTGAGGTATGTATGCCATAGTATGCACAGAGGTTAGAGGTCAAAGCTCTCAGCTCTCTCCTCCCACCATGGAGGTTCCAGGGATCAAACTCAGGCCAACGTGCTTGGGGACAAGCACCATTTATGGGCTGACCCATCTTTTGTGGCCCTACAGTTAGTTTTTTTGTTTTGTTTTGTCTTAAATAAGACTAAACCAGGGCTGGAGAGATGGTTCGGTGGTTAAGAGCACTGACAGCTCTTCCAGAGGTCCTGAGTTCAATTCCCAGCAACCACATGGTGGCTCACAACCATCTGTAATGGATCTGATGCCCTCTTCTGGTGTGTCTGAAGACAGCTACAGTGCACTCATATAAATAAAATCTTTAAAAAAAAAACTGCACTGTTGCTGTCTTCAGACACACCAGAAGAGGGCATCAGATCCATTACAGATGGTTGTGAGCCACCATGTGGTTGCTGGGAATTGAACTCAGGACCTCTGGAAGAACAGTCAGTGCTCTTAACCGCTGAGCCCTCCTAAACTTTTTTTTTTTTTTTTTAAACAGAAGAATGTGTGGGAAGACAAAAAGACAGAGTCTCTCTGCATAGCCTTGGCTGGCCTGGAATGCATAAGAGATTGGCCCACCTCTCCTCCTGAGTGGTGGGATTAAAGCTGTGTCATCAAGCCCAACATTGTATATGCTTACAGTTATTTAGTCTGACAAGATATATATTGCTGAAAAAAATTGAGAGAGAAAAATAATCAAAATAGGTGATGCAAACAAAAAATGGTTAAAAATCTTTTTTTTCTAAGTTTTGAACATTTGGTATCTCCCAGCTGATACCTCAGAACACAGAGGAGTAACTGAACACCTGGTGCTTGACCACACCTGGTGCTTGACCACTGGATGTGCCTGCCTTCTTGGAGCTTTCTACTTAGTAAGAGACGTGAAGTAAAGAAATGTTAAGTATCACTCTCTCACTCTTGGGAGTCAAAATATATTTAGTAAGAAAACCCTCAGCCGGGCAGTGGTGGCGCGAGCCTTTAATCCCAGCACTCGGGAGGCAGAGGCAGGAGGATTTCTGAGTTCCAGGCCAGCCTGGTCTACAGAGTGAGTTCCAGGTCAGCCAGAGCTACACAGAGAAACCCTGTCTCGAAAAAAACAAAAAAAGAAAAAAAGAAAGAAAGAAAATGCATAAATGAAATTTTTATGCTTGTGATGGGACAGTATGACTGCAGTCCCCGCATTCTGAGACAGGTCAAAGCCAGAACCTTAGCTGCATGGTGAGATGCGCAGCAGTACCCTCTCTCTAAAACAAACAAAACAGAATAAAAAGGAGGTGGGGAGAAGAACAGGGTGAGAGAGAGGCTAGAAAGTAAGAAAAGCTTCCACATGACTGAGATGTTGTGGGTCCTTTTGTTTCTTTTTTTGTTTTTGTTTTTGGCAAGATTTAAAAAGAAAATCTGGTAATAAAGAATCTTGCCATCCTACTCCCTCCCTGCAAAGAAAGCCAATAATTTCACATTTCGTAATGCTGAGCTTGCCATTTGAAGATGCCCTCCAGGTCCTGCTTTCTGAAAATTCCTTAAATAGTCATAAAGTCAAAAGTATGTGGGTAGAAAAGCAGGTCTAATTTAACAGTTTCATAGAAAGAAAAAAAAAAAAAAAAACTTTAAAAGGCTATCTAAAGCAGGTGTGGTATGCACGCCTCAATCCCAGCAGGTGGGAGGTGAAGGCAGGGGGGAATCTCCTGGAGCTAGAAGCCAGCATAGTCTATGACAGAGTTCCAGGGCAGCCGGGGCTATACAGAGAAACCCTGTTTTTGAAAAATAACAAAATATGAAAACAAAGCCATCTAAAGGTTTAACTCAGCTGGCAAGATGGCTCAGTGGGTAACAAACGTAATCTACTGCCAGATTTGAGCCTGGTGACCATACAATGGAAGGGAAGCACTCAACTGTGCCAGTTGTCCTTTGACTGACATACAGAGACACACACAGAGTTGTTTTTTTAAAAACAAAACAAACAAACAAACAAAAAACCTAACTCTCGAAGTCTAGCAGCAGAAGCATACAAACTATTCAAGTCAGGCTTTTGATCACTTCCCAATTTTTCCTTCCTTTATGCGAATCCCTTCCCCACATCCCTTAATCAGCCCCAAATTCATTCTGTGCAAGATGAGGTATAAATAAATCAAGCTATCACAGATTGTCGCAAATGAACAGCATCTACTACCTAGTGGTAGATAATGCCCTTAAGACACTCTGTACTTGGAAACTCCAAGCTGAAGTCATGGTGGCACACACCTGTAATTACAGCACTGAAAAGAACAGAGACAGGAGGATCACCAATTATACACCAGCCTAGGCTACACAGTAAGACCCCGTCTCAAACCGAGCAAACTAATTTTCAAAAACTTCTAGGAAGGCCAATAATGTCGAAGAGCATAACTGCTGGCAGATCTAATCGCTAAGAAATTCTCAGAGTGAGCCAAATTCTGCATCATGTCAATACCCTGAACCAATACTCAGTTTCTCTTCAAAAACCTTCCAGCACTTGAAAAACAACTTTCGTGTGTTGTTTTTGTTGTTCACAGTTCTTTTAAGTGTCCCCTTTCAACACAGATTTCCAACTATGTCACCTAACAAATAAATCAATCACCTTTCTACGCTATACACGTTTTACAAACGATCGTCTAAAAATCTTTCCAGACTTGAGCAAATCCTTGTCCTGTGCACACAAAGCCCAACGGGACTAATTCCCCGCCTAGATTGGACATTACCCAAGACTAATGAGATTCGGGTTTTCACAGGAGGTTTCTGCCCTTGGGTTTATTCTTAACAATTAGTCCTGAGTTTAGATCTCAGGGCAAGAGCTCGGGAAGAGAGAAGGCAGTTTCCATCCGGTAACAGACAATAAGAGAGACCTGAAGAGCGATTCCGGAAGCAAGAGAAACAGGGTTTTGTTCCAGAGAGCCCTCCGGGGTGGAAAAGGCTTTCCTTAGAGCGGCGCCTACAACGGCTGGGCGGGGCGCTCCTCCTTAGACAATCTCCCAGAACCACCAAGGAGAAATTCCCCGAACCAGAACCACAGCCGCTAAACCCGTCCCACCCTCTCTAAACCTTTCGGCCAACGCTCCCGACCGCTAGGCTAACCTGGGACTCTCAGGCTCACCGTGACTCAGAACCGCTTTGGAGTCTGGAATCCTCACAGCGGCTGAACGATAGCACAACCGGAAGTACGTCAGAGCCCCGCCCAACGGGAGGGGGCGCAGCCGCCCCTCTAGGAATCCGAGAGAGTTCTCGGTATCCTGATTCACTGGAGACTGGGACTGTCCTAGTTGTGATCTGTTTCCCTTCACCCTATTTCTTTTATTCTCATTCTCTTTCGCCCTATCCCCCCCTCTTTCCTTTCTTTTTTTTGGGGGGGGGGGCGGAGGTTGGTTTTTGGAGGGTTATGTATTTGTCCTGAAACTTACTCAATAGACCAGGCTGGCCTCGAACTCAGGGATTCACTTGCGTCTGCCTCTACAGTGCTGGAATTAAAAGCATGAACCACCACGGCTGCCTGGCTCCCTTTTTGTTTTTCTTGTTTCTTTCTTTCTTTTTTTCGAGACAGGGTTTCTCTGTGTAGCCCTGGCTGTCCTGGAACTCACTCTGTAGACCAGGCTGGCCTCGAACTCAGAAATCCGCCTGTCTCTGCCTCCCGAGTGCTGGGATTAAAGGCGTGCGCCACCACTGCCCGGCCTGGCTCCCTTTTTTTCTTTTTCTTTCTTTCTTTTTTAGAATAATTTATTTAATGTGTACGAGTATACTGTAACTGTCATCAGACACACCAGAAGAGGGCATCAGATCCCACTACAGATGGTTGTGAGCCACCATGTGGTTGCTGGCAATTGAACTCAGGACCTCTGGAGGGGCAGTCAGGGCTCTTAACCACTGAACCATTTCTCCAGCCCTCCCTTTTTGTTTTTGAGACAAGCATGTCATTATGTTGTCCTGGCTGGCCTGGAACGCTTATGTATACCTGGTGTTAGCATTCTGTCTAAACTCCACCCCATAATTACCTGGCAACAGCCAGGTATGCTCCTCCCCTGGCAACAGCCAGGTGGGCCTGGCCCGCTATAAAAGGGGCTGCTTGCCCCTCCTCTCTCTCTTATCTCTTGCTCCTGCCTCTCCCTTGCATCTCTTATCCCTTACCTCTCCCTATTCCCTTCCCCCCTCTCTCCACGTGGTCATAGCCGACCTCTCCTCTACTCTCTACTCTTTTACTTCTCTGCCTTTCTCTGCCTCTACTACCCTCTTAGCTCCCCTCCCCATGCCCTAAATAAACTCTATTTCTATACTATACCTTTGCATGTGGCTGGTCCCTCAGAGGGAAGGGATGCTTGGGCTTGGGCCTGCTGAGGCACACCCTTCCCCCACACCTACCTCCCCATAACCCCACATAATATATATCTACATATATTTTTATAAACACATCACCAGGCTCACCTCCAACTCCATAAAGGATTCACTTGCCTCTGTATCAATGAGTAAAGAGCTTGCTATGCAAACATGAGGACCTAAATGTGGATTTCCAGCACCATGTAAAAAGACTATAGTACCTCACACGCCTGTAATCTGAGTACTGGTAGGATCTCTCCAGCCTGTTGTCTGGGCAGCCTAGTTCCAGATCGGTGACATTTTGTCTCAAAAACAAAGTAGAGAAGCAATTGAAGAAAATACTAACCTCTGGCCTTCACATGTTTGCAAACACACTTGTGTACATGAGCACTATATTAGGCTTCTCTAGAGTCACAGAACTTAGGGAATGTCTCTCTATACTGAGGGAATTTGTTGTGATGACTTACAGTCTGTAGTCCAACTAACCCAACAATGGGCAGCTGTAAATGGGAAGTCCAAGAATCTAGTAGTTGCTCAGTCCCAGGAGGCTAGTTGTTTCAGCTGGTCTTCTGTAGAAGTAGGTTCCACCAGATGTGCTGGCAAGTACATGCAAGCAGGTGAAGAAAAGGGAGTCTTCCTTCTTCCAATGTCCTTATGTAGGCCTCCAGCAAAAGGTGTGGCCCAGATTAAAGATATGTACCACCTAGCAAGGATCTGGGACTTGTTTTGTCCCAGGCTGACCTTGAACTCAGAGATCATCTGGCCTTAGTCTCCTGGGATTAAAGGCATGTACTACCTTTCAGAGGCCCTAAGCTTTTCATGGCCATTATGCCTCAAGATCTCCCTCCCTCCTCCCCCCAAATGGGCTGGGCAGTGGTGGCGCATGCCTTTAATCCCAGCACTTGGGAGGCAGAGGCAGGTAGGTTTCTGAGTTCAAGGCCAGCCTGGTTTGCAGAGTGAGTTCCAGGACAGCCAGAGCTACACAGAGAAACCCTGTCTCGAAGGAAAAAAAAAAAAAAAAAGATCTCCATGCCAAGATCCAGGTCAGAAACCTGTATCTTCCAGCCTCAAGATCTGGATCACAGGTGAGCTCCAATTCTGGATTGTAGTTCATTCCAGATAGAGTCAAGTTGACAACCAGGAATAGCCACTACAAGCACAAACATAGAGAACAATTTGCCTGAACTCTTGTTTATATATAAAGAACCCAGTGTCTGGACAGATCAGATCCAGTTCGTACTGGAATGTTAATTGATAGCAAAGCTGAGATTAGATTTTGATTCTCTATTTGTGTATGTCTGTTTTATCACCATAGATTTCTTTCAGGGCTGGGGTGGAATCCAGTGCCTATGCAAGCTGGCAGTCCTCCCAGCATCAAGTTATCTCCCTAGCTCTGAAGAGATCTCATTAGAGCTGGGTGTGCGGGGACACAATTGCAGTCCCAGCACTTGTAGTTGGAGGTTGGGTGATCAGGTGTTTAAGGTCATTCTCGGTTACATAAATCCCAGGCCAGTTTGGCCTACATGAGAACTCTGTTTAAAAAAAAAAACCTCCATGGGCAGGAGAGATGGCTCAGGGGTTAGGAGCATTAATTGCTCTTCCAGAGGTCCTGAGTTCAATTCTCAGCACCCACAACCATCTGTAATGGGATCTGATTCGGTAGTGGAATCTGATGCCTTCTTCTGGTGTGTCTGAAGACAGAGCACTTACATACATAAAATAAATAAATAAAACTAAAAAACTAAAGGAGACAAAACAAAACTATGAGGTAAGACAATAAGTTGTTTATTCAAATCCTGTTAAATCAAGTAATGGTATGATGATCCATTCTTTTTCCCCATTAGTATAACTGTGACCATACAACAAGAAAGGAAGCAAGGAGAAATTAGCTACTGTGACTTAGCACATGCATTTCCTTTTCAGAAATAGTCTGATATCCAATGAGTCCACTGAACAAATACTTCTCAAGAATTTGCACTAAGCTGGGCAGTGGTGGCGCACGCCTTTGATCCCAGCACTTGGGAGGCAGAGACAGGCGGATTTCTGAGTTCAAGGCCAGCCTGGTCTACAGAGTGAGTTCCAGGACAGCCAGGGCTACACAGAGAAACCCTGTCTTGAAAAACCAAAAAAAAAAAAAAAAAAATTGCAGTAGATCAGGTATGTATTATGACACAAAAGTTTACAAATGGCAAATACACAATTTGGGGGCTGGGCAGATGGCTCCATGGGCAAAGTGCTTGACAAATATATGAGTTACTTTTCTTTCCTTTTTTTTTTTTGTTTTTTTTTGTTTTTTGTTTTTTGTTTTTTTTGAGACAGGGTTTCTCTGTATAGCCCTGGCTGTCCTGGAACTCACTCTGTAGACCAGGCTGGCCTCGAACTCAGAAATCTGCCTGTCTCTGCCTCCCAAGTGCTGGGTTTAAAGGCGTGCGCCACCACTGCCCAGCGTGCAATTTTTTTTAAAAAAAAGATTTATTTATTTTATGTGAGTACATCACTGTTTTTAGACACACCAGAAGAGGGCATAAGATCTTATTACAGATGGTTGTGAGCCATCATGTGGCTGCTGGAAATTGAACTCATGACCTCTGAAAGAGCAGTCAGTGCTCTTAACTGCTGAGCCCGCAGAGCTCACATCTTGAACTCCCAAGTAGGAAGCAACAGAGCACACTGCAAATGGCAAGACTTTGACCTCTCAAAATCCATCTCCTCCAGCAAGGCCACACCTCTTAAGCCTCTCTAACTTTGCCACCAAAGAAGGACCAAGTATTTAAATGCCCAAGATTATGGGATACATCTCATTCAAACTACCACTAAGCAAGCCTGACCCTGAGCCAGAACCCACGTGAGAGCCAGATGCAGTCATAAACATCTCCGTAATTCTGGGGGGGTGGGGGCTGGAGAAGGGGAGAGAGAGAGAGAGAGAGAGAGAGAGAGAGAGAGAGAGAGAGAGATCTTAGCAGACTTGTAAATGAATCATTACAGATGCAGTCCGTGATAAGGAAGAAGAGCCAAACACGTGGCTGATTGAACACGTTGTCATGGGTATGTATCCACAGGCTAAGCTCTGTCAATAATGCCCTTATTCTTGCTACAGTGGTGAACTTGTTTCCTTGGCCAAGAGCTTACTGGTTGTATTAGCTGCTTATCTTATTGCTGTGTCAAAACACCTGACAAAAACAACTTAAAGAAGAAAAGTTTTTTGGTTTCTAGCTTTGTTGTTGTGGTTGTTGTTTTGTTGTTTGTTCAAGGGTTTCTCTCTGTTTTGTTTTTTCAAGACAGGCTTTCTCCGTGTAGTTCTGGTTGTCCTGGAATTCATTCTGTAGACCAGGCCTGCCTCGAACTCACAGAGATCCATCTGCCTTTGCCTCCCCAGTGCTGAGAGCAAAGGCATGCACCAAAACCACCCAGATTTTTAATGTCATAGTTTGAGGTTGTGGTCACACTAAATTTACAGTTGTGAGACAGAGGTGAGTGCTAGTGCTCAGCTCATTTTCTCCTTCTTTTCCAGCCTGTGACCCCAGCCCATAGAAGGACTGCCTACTTTTAGAGTGTGTAGTCCCATTTCAATGAGTCTAATCTTGATCACCCCTCACGGAGAAGTTTGTTTCCGTAGTAATTTAAAACCCCTGAAATTGACAGTCCTGATTTACTATTAGACTAATCTAGAAGAGCGTTTCTTAGTTGTAAAAATGTTCTTCAGATTTGGCAAAAAAAATATGCTTTCTATGCTTTTAATTAACTACTTCTAGTCTGTTTATGTCATGAAAGGCATAGTTTTTGTTGTTTTGAGATGAGGTCTTGGTGTGTGGTATGTGCTAGTCCCTGGAGCTTGTCAGCCTCCTGCCTTAGTTTTAGGAATCCTGGGATTTGGGGCCTGCACCATCACTCCAAGCTAGTCACCTTTCTTGGTAGGTTTTAAATGCCTGAGAGGTTTCAAATGCTTTAAAATGCCTGAGAAGGGGCTGTGGCTGTGGCTTAGTGGGTACAAGCCCTTGCTACAGAAGTGTAAAGACCACAGCGTGAATTCCCAGCAGCCATATAAAAAGCCACCATGACCATACAGGAACCTGTAACCAGGTTGATTGAAAGACTATCTCAAGAGAATAAAGTGGGGAGCTGCAGGCAGGACACCTAAGGTCCTTGTCTGGTCTCTGAGTGCATACACTGACACAAACATCTGCACACACCACACTTATATCTGGAAAATGAGTATTGCCCTAAAAATCCCCTACAGCACTCCATGATCATGTAAGGAAATTGCTTTTCAACTTTGGAGCATAACGTGTAAAATGTGGACTGGAGAAATGTGTTTAGCAGGCAAAGACACAACCAAACCTGATGGTCTGCATTAGATCCCTTGGACCCACTTCCAAGAAGAGAACCAATGTTTGCAGATTGTCCTCTGACCTCCACATATTCTGTGGCATGTACACACACACACACACACACACACACACACACACACACACACACACA
>JADRCH010000834.1:308612-333085 GCA_019843965.1 Rhynchomys soricoides | reverse complement strand
ACACACACACACACACACACACACACACACACACACACACACACACACCGTTGGGGATTTGATTTGTGCTTACATGGGAACATGGTTTTTTGACTGGTCAATAAAGAGCCAGCGGCCAATGGCTGAGCAGGGGCACAGAGGCGGGACTTTGAGGCTTCCCAGAGAGGAAACACAGGAGAGGAAGAAAGGAATCGCCAGGGCAGAAGGAAGAAAATGGATTCAAACATGAGAGCTATGGAAGACAGAGAGTTAGCGTTCTGTCTAAACTCCGCCTGGCCCACTATAAAAGGGGCTGCTTGCCCCCTCCTTCCTCTCTTACTCCTCTTGTCCTTGCCTCCTCTCTTTCCTCCTTGCTCTCCCTCCTCTTTCTCTTGCGCTCTCTTGCTCCGCCTCTCTCCCCATTCCCTTCCCCCTCTCTCCACGTGGCCATGGCCCGCCTCCACATCTCTACTCTCTCCCTCTCTCTGCCTTTCTCTACCTCTACTCCCCTCTTAGCTCCCCTCCCCATGCCCTGAATGAACTCTGTTCTATACTATACCGTCGTGTGACTGGTCCCTTAGGGGGAAGAGATGGGCCCGCTGAGATATCCCCTTCCCCCACACCTCACCGCACCCCTATAGAACATATCTTATATCTCTTTATAAACACATCACAGAGGACCAACCATGTAAGAATCAGAGAAAAGTGGACCCAGGGGCCTCTCCCCCATTGGGTCTGAGGTAGCAGAGACGAAGTATAGATTTTAGAAAGCAATAACTCAAGATATTAGATGGGAGAATGTGTTAGCCATGTGGAGGTTCAAGAGTGGCCCAACCATTGAGCTAGCTTAGGGCATATTGAAAATAAAGTGTTTGTGTCTTTCATTCAGGGACTCCAGAGCATTGGGGCGGATGGTATCGTGCTGCCCCAGCCAGAAAGTAAAGAGCAGATTAACAGTTTACTGTTGCCGGGCAGTGGCAGATCTCTGAGTTCGAGGCCAGCCTGGTCTACAGAGTGAGTTCCAGGACAGCCAGGGCTACACAGAGAAACCCTGTCTCGAAAAAAAGTTTACTGCTACACACACGTGTAATTACAGTTTTAAAATGTGGCAAGCTTGGAGGCTTGCACTCATTTCTGTGGACTCTATCTACCACTGTTCTCTATACCACTCTGTTCTTTATTGTCTTCAGAGATTATTTGATTCAACAAAGAAGATGGATTCCCTTCCCTGTGTCACAGAAATCCAGACAGGGAAAACCCAGTAATATTTACTGCAGTTCCCGACTCCCTTCTTCCTTTCCTTCCTCCTTCGCCATTCTCTCCTCCTCATCTGATTTCCCTTCCAATCATCCATTCCCACGCCCTCCAGGTGCTAAGAATGTAGTCCAGACTGCCTTCAAACTCACAATCCTCCTGCTTAGACTCCGAGGGCGTGGATTGCAGGTTATTCCATTACACCTCACGGTGTTTTCATGTTGATCCCCAAGATAGTTGACAGTCTGTCTGTCTTCTTTCTCTTTCTTTCCTTTCTTCTTTCTCCTCCCCAACCCTGAGACAGAGTTTCTCTGTATAACAGCCTTGGGTGTTCTGGAACTCACTTTGTAGACCAGGCTTGCCTCAAACTCAGAGATAGACTTGCCTGCTTCTGCCTCCCAGTGCTGGGATTAAAGCATGTGCCACCATGCCTGGCAGATGGTTTGTTTGTTGGTTTGTTTTTTTTTTTCCAGCGATATGAATGGGTCAAAGGGTGGTGATCAATACTCAGTTTCTCTTAGATGACAGCAGGCTTCCCATTCATGACCACCCTGGTCATGTCCATCTTGGAGTTTCCAGGTGGGTGAACACAGGTGCTAGGAACCTTGCTCAAAAAAGCATGGTAGCCCACCTTATACCTTTTCCCGGGCATGACTTCACTTGGCTTGTTCATTTCTCTCTTACTGTGCTAAGTAGTTTTATATCAATTAGACACAGGCTAGAGTCAACTGAGAGGTGGGAACCTCAATGAGAAAATGCCTCCATAAGACAAGCTTGTAGGGCATGTACTTAATTCATGTGTGATGAGTGAAGGCCCACACCATTGTAGGTGGGTCCACCCCTGGGCTGGTGGTCCTGGGTTCTATAAGAAAGCTGGCTGAGCAAACCAGTAAGCAACACTCTTCCATGGCCTCTGCATCAGCTCCTGCCTCCAGGTTCCTGTCTTGGCTTCCCTCAAATGAACTGTGATTCGGGACATGTAAGCCAAATAAACCTTTTCCTTCCCAAGTTGCTTGTGATCATTGTGTCTCTTCACAGAAATAGAAAAGTAATTAAGATAGTTATCCTTTTATTTTTTTAAACAAGTTTTGTGCCCAAATGTATGTTTGTGTATCTCATGAGTGCCTGATGACTTTGCAGGCCTGAAGAGGGTGTTGGGACCCTCCGAATATGGACAGTTGGGAGCCACCATGTGGGTGCTGAGAATTGGACCTGTGTTGATTTTGTTTGTTGTTGTAAGCTATTTTATTGGATTTTTATCTCTACCTCCCTTCCAACCTTTATTCCACACTAATGCCTCCCAACCTCCCAACACTAGGTAGGAGACAAACTAGGCGTTAGAGGGGAAAGGGGGAATAGATCTTTCGGTCAATAAAATAACTACTTCCTGCTGATTAGGATTTTGGGTTTCTTGGAGCAAGTCCAATCTCTGTAAGCAGGGTATCTCCAACTTCTCTTTGCTCAGGAACACTTGACAAACCACAATAACCGCAACTAGGAGTACCAGCCTCCACAGGCCTTCTGAGGCTCTCCCATTTACACCCTTCTCCAGAGTTAAACTATCTGCAGCTGGCAACTATCACGCCCCACACAAGGCACAAGGCAAGCCATAATCACCTGCTGTGAAGCAGCCTCTTATCCCACACCTGGGATTAAAACAAAAACATATTCATATAGCTAGGTTTTTTAAAAAAAAAATCCAAAATTCTCACTGTAGACCTGTGTCCTCTGGAAGAGCGGCTGATACCAATTGAGCCATCTCTCTGACCACTGTCCTATTTTAATAAGCCAGTAAGTAAAGCATTCTCTTGAGTGCTGTGAGCCACTCTAAGAAAAAGATTAAGGCTGTAGAAATCACTGATTAACAGCTAAACAGCTAGCCAGAAATGCAGGTGGAAACTGGAGACTCCTGCCTGGCATTTGAGGTGAGTCTCTCAGCCTGTGGGGTCTACACTATCTTCAGGCAGTGTCAGAATTGGCTTGACTTGCAGGACAGTGTCGTAAGTGTCCAGAGAACCATGAAACCACCAAACCTGACATCTGGTGTCACAAGTGTCCTAAGTAGAAAGTCCCTCACTGTCTGGTCCAGAATCTGCTCTGAAGACCAGGCTGCTCTTGAACTTGCAATGAATCTTGGCTTCCTAAGTGCTGGGATTATGGGTGTAATGCTCAGTTTTTTAGAAATTTAAAGTGTTTTTTTTTTTTTTTTTGCCTGTATGTCTGTATGTATGTATGTGCACCGTATGTGTGCCTGGTGCTATTGGAGGCCAGAGAGGGCACTGGATCCCTTGAAGCTGGAATTATAGGCAGTTGTGAACCTCCATGTTGGTACTGAAATCGAGTCCTCTCTAAAAACAGCTTCTGAGCCACTTCTTCAATCCGTGTGTGTGTGTGTGTATGTGTGTGTGTGTGTGTGTGGTGTCTTTTTGTTTGCTCCACCACAGCCCACAGCCCTGGGAAGAAAGCAAAGCAGGAACAGGTGTACAAGGAGTTTGAAACCCAAGCAAACTAAGACTGGAGCAAGTTCAACCTCGGTCAGAGTTTCTGAATAGGATGAGCAAATCAATTATTTAAATGAGACAAAATAAAAAATAAATGTCAATTTTGTGTAAGAATTTAGTGACAATTGCTCTACTTTAAAAAGTATTTCCATATGTGTATTTGTGTACACATACCCTGAGAGGCCGGAAAAGAGTGCAGGAACCCTCCAGAGCTGATGTTGTAGGGGGCCTCTGGTCCTCTGAAAGGGCAAGCACTTTTAATCCATGAGCTACCTCTCCATTTAAATGAGACAGTAAAAATCAAGACTGAATTTTACCCAAGGTTAGAGAGTAGAAGTTCTATTTTTTAAACTTTGAGTCTGTACCCAACACCTGCATTTAGATATGTGTTCATATACCTTTGTGCTTGCTGATGCCAGACCACCTTGGGCATCATTTCTCTTTTCTTTCTTTTCTGGTTTTTTTTTTTTTTTTTTTTTTTTTTGGTTTTTTGAGACAGGGTTTCTCTGTGTAGCCCTGGCTGTCCTGGAACTCACTCTGTAGACCAGGCTAGCCTTGAACTCAGAAATCCGCCTGTCTCTGCCTCCCAAGTGCTGGGATTAAAGGCGTGTGCCACCACTGCGCAGCTGCACATCATTTCTCAAAAGCTGTCCACTTTTTTAAATTTCTGAGACTGGGTCCCTATCGTGGCTGTAACTAATCAAGTAAGCCAGCTGGCTAGCCAATAAGTCCTAGGAATCTTTCTGTATCTACCTTCTCACCCCACCCTTCTTCTTCTCTCTATCTCCTTTTTAAAGATTTTATTTTATATATATGACAAGTACACTGTAGCTGTCTTCAGACACACCAGAAGAGGGCATCAGATCCCGTTACAGATGGTTGTGAGCCACCATGTGGTTGCTGGGAATTGAACTCAGGACCTCTGGAAGAGCAGCCAGTGCTCTTAATCACTGAGCCATCTCTCCAGCCCCGCCCTACCCTTCTTTGCTTCAGTTCTGGTATTCAAATCATGTCTTCATGCCTGCATGGCAAGCACCTGATTGAGCTATCTCCCCAGCCTGAAAACCTACTTTTTTTTTTTTTTCTTTTTCTTTTTGGTTTTCCGAGACAGGGTTTCTCTGTGTAGCCCTGGCTGTCCTGGAACTCACTCTATAGCCCAGGCTGGCCTCGAACTAAGAAATCCACCTGCCTCTGCCTCCCAAGTGCTGGGATTAAAGGCATGTGCCACCACTGTCCTGCTAAGTGCACACACACTCTTCTTCCTCTTCTCCCTCCAGGATCTCACATAGCCCAGGTTGGCCTCACAACTCACATAGCCAACGATGGCCTTGAATTCCTGATGCTCTTGCCTCTGCTTCTGCAGTGCTCAGATTATGGGTTCGAGCCATCATACCTGCTTTAGATGGTACTGGGGACGGATGGTACTGGGGATAGATGGTAGGTACTGGGGACGGACTGTACTGGGGACGGATGGTACTGGGGATGGAACTCTGGGTCAAGGCAAGCACTCTGCCAGCTTCCCTACCTACCCAGCCTTCCACTTCTCTTTTGAAACTTTAGATCTCTACAATGCTTCAACTTATTTTCAAAGAGTTCTCTAGCTTTAAGGAAAACAAAGGAAAAAAAACAAAAACAAACCCAAAACCCAAAGACCCACTTTTTCTCCTAAACCTATTTACTAAAATGAACCTTTGTAGAAAAATGAAGATTAAAAACAAATTCCATTTAAAAATTATTTATTGAACATCTACTAAGCATCTGGACTCTTCAGAGGCCAAATCAAAGATCCACCTTTTAACAGCAATGATTTTATTCCTGCTGGCATACAAAGTCTCTTCTTTGGGTCTATTTTATTCTAATTTACGCCGGGAATGGATGAAACAAGATGGTTTATCTAGCCTATGAACAAAGACAGTGCCTGAGTTAATTCTCTGTAATTTTAGGCTTATCATGTTGACCTGGCTGTAATAAGCTTTAACTGAACGTTTATAAAAATACACTCAACCTAAAATTTTGCTTGCACAACCACCCTAACCCTAACTCCCGTATTCTTAGGACATGAATTTTCTGTTTAAGTGCAATCCTCCTCCCGTGAGGAAGGAAGAACTCTTTTGGGGCAGGGGCAGTGCTGGAGATTGCACCCAAGATTTTTGCATCTGCTAGGCAAGAGCTCCACTCCTGAGCCACATCACAGCCCACCCACTAGGAGGGTATTCTAGCAAATGCTTTACTGCTTAGACACACCCCTAACCCCTCGCCAGGGAGCTCTAGGCAAGAGCTGCATCACGTGCTGGGGTCACTCACATTCTTGGGGTACTCTATGAAAATGCTCTTGAGCCACACCCCTCACTGAGGGATTCCAGGTAAGTCTCACACTCCCAGTCCAGCTAGGTCAGATTGGAAACTTCAAGTTGTTACCAATTAAGATGGAGAGGAAGGTGAGCAAGTACCCCCCTTTCCCCCCAATCAAGCTTCTCTGGCCTCAGCACTTTCTTAACAGATCATGAGGCTGCTAGATCTTACTTGGCCGTTCTCTTGTAACATGCTGGAGACTACAGGATAAATGAGACTCAGTGTGACTGGTTGTCCTTTTGTGGGCCAAAAGGACTCAGCCCCAGTGTCAAACTGGAACGAAATCCAAGTTTTGGTTCAGCCTCTTCCAGTCCTTCACAAACCTCACGAGTGCTTGTGAACAGAGACCATTTTAAGGAACAATTAATGTGGCTAATGATCAAGTAACTTGAATCAGTTAAGTAAGTTATGTCAGTTTTTCCAAGGGAGTATATCACAACCTCCCAGATTAGACAAAAATAAAACAATCAATTCTTACTGTCACAGCAGACTGTGATTTTTTTCATTTGGAACCACAGCTTGGAGCTGAGAGCAATCTTAGTCTTCACTGTCTTCATTTTACTGTTTAGAATACTGTAGGAAAACATGGGGTTGGGGAGATCAACTAGGAAACAGAACCAGGTAATAGAAAATTACTAGGACATTAGTATGATGGGACATCAAAACGACTTCCCAAATTTATGTTTTACCCGCAGTATTGGTGATGGCTTACCTATAACTTCAAGTTTGTTTTACAAAGTTTTAAGACAGGTATTTTCAGACATTAAAAAAAAAAAAAAAAAGGAATAGCAAAATAAGCAACTTCTTTAAAACTTACAGTAGTGTTTCAATATAAGAGCAAAGCCTATATCTATGTTAGAAAAACTTTTCCAACAATGCTCACTGCCTCCAGTAGTAGCTGAAATAAAAATCTACTCTGACTTCTATGAAGTGATCTACTTATATCATTTAAGACTGCCTCTCGGGTTCTACATTCCATAGAATTCACAGGCCTTCATCTCCCTAATGGGAAATACCTACACATTTCTATTTCTTTGGAGACAGGCTGGCTGTGAATTTGTGATCTGTTACACCCTCTGAAGTGCTGGGATTAAAGGAATGTACCACCATGCCTGGCTCCCTTACAGATATACACATACATAGTTTATGTGGGGGTGTTGCTGTTTGTTTCTGATAAGATCCCTTGCAGTTCAGGCTGGTCTCAAACCTGCTATGTCAGAGGATGATCCCAAACTCCAGATCTTCTTGCTCTACTTCCCAAGAGCTGGGATCACAGGCATGTGCTACCACATCCTTTTGATGCAGTGTGGGGATGGAACCACACCCCTAGTCCTTCTTCATACAAACTTCTGAAAGTTGCTCATAGTGGGACACAGAAAATGGCTCTTGTGGCAAGCTTGCTGTCTTGAGTGTCTCAGCATTAGTCTTCCATGAGGATGGCAAGATGAGCCTGATTAAGTTCCCTTTTGATAAACATATCAGTACTGCCTACTGGAAAGAAAGTTGGCAATTCTAAAATCTTAAATCAACAAACATTCACAGCTATGAATCGTCAAACACTGTCTCTTAAGCATAAACAGACCAGAGATTGGGAGCAAAGATAGGACCTTGCAGTAAAGCAAAAGCAAACCTTGCAATGCTTTGCAAACTCTGAGATTACTCCCCAATTCCCTGCAAGACCTACTTGTGTTTTCTGGAAAGTAGCCCTTCCTGTGGACCAAGTCCCTGCTTGTCTAAGCATAGAGGATTTATGAGTGGGAAAACAGAACTATGGTACCATGGTTCACAGAATCTGTGCCTTACTTCCTACCCTCTGTTGATTATATTTCCCCCCCAAATATAGTGACGATGGGGAAGACCCTCAATCCACCTCCAAGCCAGAGCTCGCCCACTCCCTTTGAGTCACAGAGACCAGGCAGCTTGGAAGGGGCATGTAACGGCTGTTATACTTTAGTGTTCTACTGAGCTCTTTTCACAGACTGTTCTCGATTCAACAAGCACCAACCTAAGAAGTTCCCTCCCCACCCCTAGTTCTGAGACCTAATCATGTTTATAACCACAGTTTAATTACTCCCAAACTTCACTTTCTCTCCCCTCTCTGGAGACGGGCTCTGTTCAATGGACTAGAACATGTTTACAAGAAATATAAAGAATGACAGGAGGGTGAGGTACAAAGACACACTGACATTATGGCCTCACAAAATACATTGAGGTGCTCAACGTTTACAGTTTGTAAGAAGTTGTACGTTTTTACTGTTTCTTTAGCGTTCCCCACACTTGGGTTCTCCTGTGAATCTTCTGGAGTTAAGACTGAGCTCTCTTGGCAGTTTCTGGAACTTACTGTATGACTGGGCCAGAGCAAGGGAATTTCCTGTCCAAAAGTTGCCTCAAATAAAGAGTTTATTTACAGTGTAACCTTTGGCAGGCATCACACTCAAGACTAGGTCCCACTCTGGAATCAATTCTCTGATGTATGTAAGGCATGGACTGCCCCACATATTTAACATGTCAGTCTCTCTACACACATTTAACATCTTTATGCCTCATCTTTATGCCTTTAATATCAAGTGCTTTACATATAAAGTTGTCTCACATGTACTATGCTTGGCCTTGCCTGCCAGGCTGAAGTAGAAAGTTCACAACTTGAAGAATGTGACTTTTGTCATAAAGTACATTTAAAAAGTCTTAAAGTTCCATCTTGTCAACTGGCATGCTGGTGGTTAACTAGTAAGCACTTAGGCTGTTAACTAGCCTGAGCATTAACGACAGATGTCACCATGTTTGATCATGATGCAGTGACACTGCTAAGCATCTAAGGAATTTGGATAACCACCTATAGCCTGCTTTCTATGTAAAATGTACCTTCAGATGGCTGCCTCCAGGACTACATCCATGGAAGATCTGAAGTCATCCCAGTGACTATAGTAAGATGCTCCAATAAAATAGCAATCAACTGAGGGGATGGGAACACAGGTCTGTCTCAATTTGATTTAAGAACCAAGAGTAATGGCTGAAGTATGTCAGCATGTGGTTAATTGTCTGTGTATAAGCAGCCAACAGGGAAATGACCAAAGTCCTTTCTTGGGATCAAAGCCAGTGTCTGGATGGGCTCCTGGAGTCCTGTACCTTATTTCAGTTGTTTTTTTTTTTTTTTAAAAAAAAAAAAAATGCAGGCCAGAGCTCTCACACAAAAGTCCTCCATCACTACGACTCAGTCCTTTAGGAAGAACCTTAAAGCATCTCTCTACCTCCACCTCACTCCAGAAAGTGAATCAGGTGCAATCTTCAGAGTAGTTCTGCTGATTTTCAGCTGGGTGGATAGAATACTCACAGGCAGCATGAGAAAACAGCTCAGATGCTGCCAGAGATGTATGACTGGTCTAAGAAATAAAGTCAAACAGGGACCAGTGATTGCTTGTAGGATTCTAGTTTGGCCACAGGTGCCAACCTGATGAGACCTGCTGCTATTGTGTCTCACCGACTTTTGCTGGTCAGCGAACAACTGGTGCAAGATGATATTAGTTGTTTCTTGAGGGGAAATCTCAAACCATACGTGGGATGTCCACGTCAACAGGCTTCAAGTTTGTCTTTAGCTTATGTTTCTAGGGTTCTGTAGGGCTGTCCACACTATCTCAGTGCTTTCTTGAATAAAGCTGTCTGTTCAAGCCCCCAACACCTGCATAGTTTGATACTTGGGGTCTCCTGTGTTATGTCTCCATCAAAAGCTTCTGGAAAGTCACCTGCAAAGATGACAGGAAACGCTAAAGTTCCCTAAGCTCACTTCAGTCTTTCATGAGAAATAGGAAAGACACTGAGTGCTATTAGATACAATGACACAACCAACCACACCAGTGTGGTGGTGAACTTCTCAGAACAACAGGACATCTTTAGTTACTGCCCGCTAATGATGACAGATGCTTCTACAAGTTTCTGGTTAAATGGGGGGGAGGGGGAGAGTAGGAAGAACGCTCCCTTTAACTTTCCCTTTCTCTGAAAAATAACAAAACAATTAACCCCCCCCCCCCAAAAAGTCAAAGAACAACAACAAAACCCATCCCATCTTTTGAATAACATTAGGTAAGTTTTGAACAACTCAGCAAGTGCTCAAATCACCACTGTGCAGCAGCTGACTGAAAAGAACTCTGGCCAAGAACAAGAGCTTTGCTGTGGAATGATGTCACACAAACAAAAACAGTTAGTGTTCATAGTTTTCTTCTGTAAGTGGATGACCAGAATCATTTCTGACATTCTGTGGTATTTACTTACTGATCCCTATTTGCAGAGTCTGCAGGTAGCTAACCAAGCTTTTGTTTATATAAAAATAACATTGACCTCAGGATATGCTATAGCATGGCCTACAGGTCTGAAGGTACCACAGTTCAGGTACTCACATGATTCAGACTCTATCACAAATATGATAGTCCTGTTAGCAGTCCATCCTAAGGAGTGCCTTGTGGGTGTTTAGTACTACATCCAGTGCTGTGCTGTCAGGAACATAACTCTATTTCTTGACAACTGAAGCATCTTTTGGGGGTGTGGTGATTGATAAAAGTTTCCAACACTGAACAATGAAGGACTAAAAGATGGTATACAATCAAGTGCTAATTTGTGGAGAGTGCATTCAGGAGTGCTAGAGTGCTTTAGGGATGTTGAATTGTTGCTATTTCGGCAGGACTGGTCTCACTGCCGAGAGCAGCGCCGCCCACATTTGGCAGTCCTTGGATTACAGGCTGGCGCATGTGTCCTTTCAGAGAGAGAGAGAAATCTTTGGTTTGGTTCTGACCAGCACGTCCTACATTTCCATAGCTTTGGCAGGCTACCAGTGATCAACACAACCTTCTGGATATATAACTTGCTCGAGCAGCATGTCCCAATGCAGTTTTTGTAGGAACTATCTCTTTTCATTGAGAAATACAGGTTGTCTAAGGAGGGCTTGTTTGCAGCAAATGGCTCCTTAACTGCAGTGTAATATCACAGAGCTAATCTTGACTCATCGACTACATGGAGTGGTTGCTGGGAAGCAAACTTTAAAGGCATACCCACGACTACAAAGCTCATGTTTTCTGTGTGCCTCTGAGTGGGAGAATATCAACACGACAGCGTCCCTTGCAAGGACTGTAAGAAGCACTGGCCTACAGACCACCTGAAGGCAGGACACTTTGATGATGTAACTTTTAGGGATCCTTAACTGTGAGTTCTTAAACAGTTCGATGGTGCTATTACTACTCTCTCGATGGGCACAAAGGTCTGACATAATTCCATAAACTAAAGGGGGAGGGGGGGGTGGCTTGATGACATGCGCCTGCTTTACACACAACTTTTCAGGAATGCTCCAAAGGCATCCAGAGAGGCTGGGCTGTATTCTGACGCTCTCTCTCTGGCATGGATTCTATGGTGCAGTGTGAGGGTCGAGCTTCGGGTGAAGGCCTTGCCACACTTAGTGCATTTGTAGGGCTTTTCTCGGGTGTGAATTCTCCGATGCAAAATAAGGTATGAGTTTCGGTTGAAAGCTTTTCCACATTCGCTACATTCATAGGGCTTCTCCCCTGTATGGATTCTCTGGTGCTTCGTGAGGTCTGAGCTCTGGCTGAAGGCTTTGCCACACTCGTTACATTCATAGGGCTTTTCTCCAGAGTGGATGCGCTGGTGCAGGATGAGATTCGAGCTATGACTGAAGGCTTTGCCACACTCGTTACATTCATGAGGTTTCTCTCCTGTGTGGATTCGCTGATGAAGGACAAGGTTTGAATTGAGACTGAAGGCTTTCCCACACTCGTTACACTCGTAGGGTTTCTCTCCAGTGTGGATGATTTTATGGCGGATAAGGCTTGAGCTTCTTGTGAAACATTTCCCACACTCATCACATCTATGAGTCTTTGCTCCCGATGGGACCTCCTCTGGGGTATTATTAAAGTTTGCACTCAGGCTGAAGCTTCTTCCCAAACCTTTACCCTTCTCCCTTGGCCCCCTCTCTCCTGTGGTGGGCTTTTTTTCCTTGGCTGTAGGTGGCCCAGACTCTTTCTTCTCTTTGCCAGTTTTCTCTTCAGGATTTTTCTGTTGCCTTTCGACTACTCTGCCCTGCTGTTCCCGTTTCTCTCCAAATTCCTTCTGGAATCTTCCTGCTATCTCCCCATGTGAAGTGGAATTTTCTTTGACTTCAGCCTTTGAAGTTGACTCGTTCCCATTCCTGTTCTCAGAACCTGACATAAATAGAAAATACAAATAGCATCATTTTCTTCTGAATGCAGGTGCTCTTACACTGACATTTTCTATGAAGCTTCTATAAACCTGAGAGAACGCCTTCATAGTACTAAAGATAAAAGTAGAAAAGGGGAAAAATTTAACAACACCGTAAGAAGAGCTAGGATGGAGCTCTTGGTATTGGTATTGGTAAGGAGCACAAAGAAGGCCAGGCAGAGTGGTGCATTCATAGTGGTGCACACCTAGCATTCAATAGTTGAGGCAAGAGAATCACCAGTGATGGACTCCTTTGGGCTGCATATCGAGACCCATCTCAAAAGAAAACAGCAACAAGAGTGAAAAGAAGGAGCTGGAGAGATGGCTCAGCAGTTGAAAGAGCACTGACCACTCTTCCAGAGGTCCTGAGTTCAAATCCCAGCAACCACATGGTTGGTGCCTTATAGCCATCTGTAATGAGATCTGACACTCTCTTCTGGTGTGTCTGAAGACAGCGACAGTGTACTTATATATATTATATGAAGCTGAGAGGCTTCAGGGGTTGTTCTACTATATAGTCACCTGAGAACTAATTTGAAAGAAAACATTTAACAAGTCACAGCCTGGCATGGTGGTACAAGCCTCCAATCACAGCACTCTGGAGGCAGAGGCAGGCAGATCTCCTGAGTTCAAGGTCAGTCTGTTCTATACGGAGTTCCAGGACAGCCAGGGCTACATAAAGACTCCGTGCCAAGAAAAAAAAAAAAAAAAAAAAAAAAAGCAGTCCCAGTGAAGGTTTATTAATTCCATCATGAGAGGAAAAGGCAGACAGATTTCCATGAGTTCAAGACCAGCTGGAGCTACACAATGAGACCTTGTTACCAAAAAAAAAAAAAAACAAAAAAAAAACCAAACTGCAATAAGAAGTAAGTCATGTTGCATTTCCAACAAATACTTGTCCGTCTTTCAAAAACAGAACAAGCAAGTCATTCTGAGGAATCGGTTAGTGCTGCTAGCAGAAGGGAGGAAAAGCAGACACTCCCACTTGTCACAGTTTACCAACAAGAACATGGTTAGCAGGTAACAAGGAACCCCACGCCTGGTAGACTATAGGGCTCCTTGACACAGGAAGCAGTTTTCCTTCACCAGGAACAGCCCAGAGCAACGGAGCTCATGTAACAGGGAAGGGATGAAGGAGCTGTCTGAGGATTCATTACCAAAATAGTTAAAATCCTCACCAATTGACAGCTGAGGCTTACAGGACAGAAACAATTCCTGACACTAATCAGAAGTACCAGCAGAAAACAAATTTTACAATGCAGAACTCTATGTTTTAGCAGGCTCTGCATTTTAGCAGCCAGCATATTAAAATACTGATGTTTAAGTGTTACTGTGCACTGCTACACCCTATGTGTCACTACTGAAGGAAAAAAAACCCTGCTGGGTGTGGTGGCGCACACCTTTGATTTCAGCGCTTGGGAGCCAGAGGCAGTTGGATCTCTGTGAGTTCGAGGCCAGTCTGGTCTTCAAAAGAAGTTCCAGGATAGCCAGGGCTATACAGAGAAACCCTGTCTCAAAAACAAACAAACAAACAAACAAAAACCCAAAAATTAAAAAGTCTTTTTTCTCTGTGTATGGGTGTTTTGCTTGCATGTGTATGTATATGTACCATGCCTGGTGCCTGCAGAGGTCAGAAGAGGGCAATGGATCTCCTGGATCTGGAGTTACAGATGGCTGTGAGATACCAAGTTGGTGTTGGCAACTGGACATGGGTCCTCTGGAAGATTAGTCAGTGCCCTTCACTACTGAGCGAACTCTCACGCCCCCCAAACAAAATCTTGAAACATTTATTTATTCAGTTAATATTTTTTTTGTGTGTGTGTGTATGTGTGTGTATGTGTGTGTGTGAACCATGAAGCATGTGTGAAGGCTAGAATACAACCCATGAGATTTGACTCCCTCCTTTCAATATGTGGGTCCTGGGGACAAACTGGTTGCCAGGCTTGGCAGCAAGTGTCTATACCTACTGAACCATCTCACTCCCATTCAATAGGCTCCTGAATGCTATGACTAGAGGAACTGGTAATAACAGCCAATCTTTGACTTATGGATGGGATCATCATAATCACTGAGCCAACTGCAGAGAAAGCTGATCATTTTCCTTTGAATTCCAGAAAAGGTCATTGACCAGCTGCTAGACAGTTCTTTTTTTTTTTTAAATAATAATAAAATTTAATTGTTAGAGAATTTTAGAGAAATGTTCCATATAACAGTACAATACTTCTAATGAACAGTTTACCAACAAGTACCAAAGTATAAATTGTGCATAAAATTTTATCTAGTAAACTTATTTCTAGGAATTTATGTTGACAAAAATATGCATGTATTGTGGGATATCTATCACAGTATTATATACAATGGGAAATTATGAGAAACATGTCAAAATTAAATACAGAAATTAATAAATTGTGAAATTACTTGTAGACATTTCTATAATAATTAAATTATATAGGCTAATATATAATTATTATTCTAGGCTAAAACTTTAGAAGCCAATATTATCATCATCTTATACTTTCACATTATAAATATGATTAAGATGAATTAAACCACTTTGTAAAAACATTATGTAATTGGAAATTATTTCTGACAGGTCAACTCATACAGTTTTATAGGCTACTCATTTTTTTTCTACTTTGAAATGACAAAGGAAAGTTGACTTCAGTCAAAATAGCACACGTAACCTAATCTCATAAATCACCCGTTTAATGTTACTTGTTTTCAGTAGACTTTGAAACCTATTGTCACACTCAACTAGAAATAAGTTGACAACTCCTGACTAAATTCAGAGAAAATAAATATGCTAGACAGTTCTTAAGAGTGTTTATTACATGTTTTCTTTTTCCTTCACAGGTTATAGCAGTGATAGCTTAGAAGTGAAGACCAGTTCTTATAAAATATAAAGTACAGGTACCTAAACCCATCCTCCCCTTTACACCTGCTTCTAAACCGAAACCCATCTTCTCCACACCCACTTTGTTCACACTCCCTCTGCCCACCCCAGGCAGAGTAGTTCTTTGCTATGAAGTTTTCTACTACTGTACACATCTTTGGGCTTCTTGGTGGCACTGTGTCCTAGGACTTCAGATCTAGCAGAGACCCATGCAGCGGTTTCGTTAGCTGGGTGGGACATTTATCTAGCTGATGCCCTTTGAATGATTTCACTCTTCTTACACTCTCAGCACAAGAGTTCTTCATAGATCACCATTGGGCTTGGACCCGAGAACCAAGTGCAAGGCTATGGAATCACAAAGTGCACACTGAACAATCTCTAACAGGATAAAGACACACATCCAAGGAGGATGGATGTCTTGGTAGGTTTCGGAACATGGTAAGGGGGGCGGGGAGGGTTGTTGGACTGATGGCCAGTTTGCCTGGCTATCTCTACTAGGAAAAGGAGATTTCCCCTGACAGAGGCAAGCTGAAGTATAACGCACCAGAGCAGAAAGAATCCTCCCAGGTAACCGAATGGTTGGGGAGCTGAGAGAGACTGAGAGCAGAAGATTTCTGATTTCAAAGAGCAGAAATTACCTAGACATACAAAACCTGCCAGCAATTAGGGAGTTGGAGTACTATGCCTTTGAAACTGAACAAACACACATGGTTTCCCTTACTAACCAGCACAGAAGAAAAAAAAAAAAAAAAAAAATCTTAGCAGACAGGAATTCTTTATCAGTCTTACCCTGGGAAAACACATTCCCCAAATTCATCTGCCTGCTGTCCCTATTGAGATTCCTCCGAGCCAGGTTCTGACATCCCCATTCCTCCAGGATGAGGGACACGGCCATGTCCTCGATCTTCACCATTGCCTGAAATAACAGGAGATCCCCATACTCAGCTCCCTGTAGCATCAGGGACAGTCCTACTGCCCAAACCTGAGGTCAAAGACAGAGCTGAGGGCAGGACTGTGGGACACTAAGAGAGAACATGTGACCAACCCTGACGGACTGAAGAGTTATGGTGGAAAAACCCTAACATTGAGGGGAGTAGGCTTTTCTGTGGACTGGGTACCACGAGCAAGTGATGTGCTTGAGGCTCATGAAAGATGCTCCAGAAAGGGGCAAATCCAGGGTCTCAGGAGGGAAGAGGGGCCCATGGCTCACCTGGGAATCTGCGGTCAATAGTGCAGATGCCATCGCCTGGTCTCTGGGATGCCCCTCATGATGAGGGGCAGGAACGTGGGTGGCAGGGAGAGCTGAGAAGGAGAAAGGGCTGTGAGTAAAGCTGGCTCTTCTCTGAGCCTCCCTCAGTGAAGAGCCCCGCATTCTCCTTCCTACACCAGCATGCTCACTGTTTGATAGTTAGCGACTTAAAAAGATCGCTCCACAGGCTGTGGATGACAGGAAGCAAGACTTAAGCTTCCTCAAGATCACTACTCTTAAATTGGAACCACATGGAGCTCATAAAAGGGTCCTTAAAATCACCAGGTCCAAACTTTAAAAGGAGAAAATGAGGCCCTGAAGAGGCTAATGACTGTGCACTGTCAGTTTAGAACTCTAGGTTACTATTCTCGGCTTTAGGACCAGTGGTTGTGCATCTAGCTTGTACTTTATTCCAGGGCAGGAACAGCTCCGGGGTACTAGGCTCCCTCCCCTGCCTATACTTGTGAACAACACATCTTCAAGCTCACAGAACACTGAGAATGACTTCTAAGAACACTTCTGCCATTCTGACCCATGTCCCTGTTTGATAACATACACTGTTCAATGTGGACGAGACATGCAAATGTAGAAAGGTATGGGCCAACACACAGAAAAGGCAGCCGTGACATCGCAATGACCACCAACTGTATGCAATGAGCAATGACTACCAACTGTATGCAATGAGCAATGACTACCAACTGTATGCAATGAGCAAGGGAAGAAAGAAACTCAACTGCAAAATGAAAATTTCCCCTTCCCCTTTCTTTGCCAAGCATCCTAGATTTGGAAATGTTTCTGATAGACAGAGGATGGGTGCAAGCTGCCAAAGACCACAGAAACAGACCACTCAATCACTACATCTTATACCTGTTACTACCTGTGAGGCAAAATACAGACAAGAACAAGACCCTAGCACTTAGGCCTTCTCAGAGTTAGGAAACAAGATAGAACAAGATAGAGAGGAAACAGAATAAACCCATTCAATAACAATTTCGTAAATAACAACTCTATTTGCAGTCTCTAAAACCATTTCCCTAGCTACTTGAAGCAACGATCTGGTGCTTAGATCCTGAGTGTCCTCTCTAGCCGACACCTAATGACACCACTGTGACTTCTGCTGGAGGAGAAGGAAGTTGACACAGGTGGAGTTACAGGCACAGTAGCTGTGGTGCGGTGTCGCGGGCTGCCTTCCAGGGTGCCGGGGGGAGTGCTCGTTACTTTAAGCTCCACCCTCTAATGCCCCTCTTCTAACGAGCTCACAAACAAAGACATGGGTGAAGGGACATGCATGAGCTTTTCTGTAACTCTTTAGCTAACTTAAAAAGAAAACAGACTCTGTGTGTGTGTGTATGTGTGTGTGTGTGTGTGTGTGTGTCTGTCTACGAGTGCTAAGGTGCCCTTGGAGGCCAGAAAAGGGCATCAGGCAGATGTGAGTCCCTGACGTAGGTGAACTCTTGTCCTCTGTAAGAACAGCCAGATCTCAACTGCTGAGCCTTTTGGCAATTGTTCCATATATACTTGCTTTAAGTTCTGATAACAATTATTGTCTATTTGTGTAAACTGGTTAGGGAACCGACCTAACGCAACACATTTTTATAGAAATCAACCTCAACTATTACTGTTCTCATTCCCTCAGTCTAAAAGGGGAATCATTCTCATTCTCTTCCCTCCGAAGATTGAAAAGAATGGTATAAAACATTTTAGGCCAGAAGGTGGTGGCGAACACCTTTATTCCTAGCACTCAAGAGGCCAAGGCGGGTGGATCTCTGAGTTTGAGGCCAGCCTGGTCTACAGAGTGAGTTCCAGGACAGCCAGTGCTACACAGAGAGACTCTGTCTTGAGAAAAACAAAAACAAAAACAAAAAACCCCCCCAAAACCAAATATCCATATGAAATCTTTAGAAAGACTTATGACCCATACAAAAGTTATTTAAGAAATGCTAACTAAAGTGTTTCAAAACTCAGGCTGGAAGCTAGGCCTGGTGGTATACACCTAGAATCCTAGTACTCAGGAAGCTGAGGCAGGAGGACTGTGAGCTTGAAGCCAGCCTTGGGCTATATATATAGCAAGATTTTGTCTCATTCAAACCATTCAAGCCGGAAATAATACACCACTTACTCTGCTCCCTCTGCTGAGAACTCTGCTGGACATCTGGACTGCACACAGTTTAACACATGATGTAATGTTCAGTGAGTACGTGGTGCACAGCTCACTTACCTCTGTAGTAAACGTTCAGCCTAGGATTGCTCTGTGAGCGTATAACCAAACAAGCATGCTACTTTGTGGAGGTAGCTGGTAACATAGAATGAGACACCTCTATCTTGGATCATGTACTTTCCCACCTTTTTTTTTTTTTTTGAGGTATGAAGCAAGGTCTCCTCCCTTCACACTGGGCTTCCTGGACTGACCTCAAACTTGTGTAGGTAAAGATGACCTTGAAATTCTGAACCTCCTGTCACCAGTCCAGAATGTTGTGTGCACCATGCTTGCCTTTTTGTTTTGCTTTTGAGTCAGGGCCTCACTAAGCGGCCATGGCTGTCCTTGAACTCAAGAGACCCACCTGCTTCTGCCTCCAGAATGCTGGGATTAAAGGAGTGTATCGCCATGCCTCATTTTAGGCAGTGCTGGGATGGAACCTAGGGCCTCAGGTATAACAGGCGAGCCCCTACCAGTTAAGCCCCCTCTAACCTGAACGTTTCTTTCTTTTTCACAAGTGAACCCATCTTCTCACCTCGGGATGATAAGAGACGAGGCTTCCTGGATGAATGCTTGAAATGAGACTGGGCAGCTTCGTGACGGTCAAAGCTTGAGGACTCCTGAACTGGATCCAGAGGCACCACACCCCTGGCAAGCATCTCAGGCCCATGAACTTGACCTGGGACCTGAGGGGAGAAAACTTTCTGGGTAAAACTTCTGACTGGCCTTGTCCTCATAACCCTCCTGCTCTAGTGTCTCAAGTGCTAGGATTCGAGGCCCCATGTCTGGTCCAGCAAATCACTTTTAAAATGGGAATGAGAAATAGCAAAGAAAAGCCTCTAAGTATTCCAGTGGATGCTGAAAGGAGGAAGCCCCACCCACGCATCCTTTCTATGGTCAGCCACTGAACCCTGAGCCTCACAAGTGCTATCTATGCACACGCTCTAGAACAGATTGAGCTATATTGCCAGACCCCCAGAACTCTCTGAAAGAGCCCAGGAAAGCAATAGGCAAGACCAGCTGTCCCAAAGACTCCCCGCTCTCCCCTCTGAGCCTACTCCTAAGTCTGTGTCCTCCTTACACACACAGGTGTCACCTCTTTTTACCTGCTGTCCCGACAGGTCAAGTTCCAAGTCTTCCAGAAGGGTCACGGCCTCTTCTCCACTGTCAGGCCGGTACTCCTGTAGCCATACTTGTAGCTCCTTGGGCAAGATGGACAGGAACTGCTCCAGTACCAACAGCTCCAGGATCTGTTCCTTGGTGTTGACTTCTGGTCGAAGCCACTGATGACAAAGTTCCTTTAGTCGATTCAGAGCTTCTCGGGGCCCAAAAGTGTTCTGGTAACAGAAGCGTCTGAACCGTTGGCGGAATACCTCTGGGTCGGGTGGTGGTGTCTCCTGCAGGCTAGAGTCCTGCCCCCACATGTGGTCTTCATCTTCTTCTTCCACCTTCACAATGACTATACCATCTTTTTCCTGTGCAGCCTGTGGGGACAGACCCGTGGCTTCCCTTGACTCAGCAGTCATCATTCAGGCTCAGTGAACTGGTGGAGTCCAACAGGGTTAGGCTGCAGTTTCTGTCCTAGCAACAGTCTTCTATTGGTTCCTGCACTATTCCTGAAGTTAAAAAAAAAAAGGGGGGGTGGAACCTTAATAAAAATTGACCAGGGCTCAAAGGCCTGCCAGCCTAGCATTCTTGGTGAGCTCTTGGCTAGTGGGAGACTGAGGTAGACAGCACCTGAGGAACAACAATCACCCAAGGCCGTCTTCTGGCCCCTGTATGCACCCACATATACATAAGAATGTGCATATGTGGGGCACATACAAAGTGACCCGTGTTACTAACCTTCATACAAGGGTACACATTAAGACACTAGGAATGCCTCTAGAAATAAGGAAAAAGCACCATAGAGCTGCACTAGCCTTGTTGTCACTTCTAGTATTAACTTGGAACTATGGGGCTGGAGAGATGTCTCTGTAGTTAAGAGCACCTGCTGTACCACCATGAGAACTGGCTTTACATTTTGGCACCTACATCACAAGATGAGAGTTATATGGATCCAGCATACACATGAACAGCAGGCACAAATAAATAAGCCTTTACAAAACAAACTTGGGGGATGGAGAGATGGCTCAGAGCACTGACTGCTCTTCCAGAGGTCCTGAATTCAAATCCCAACAACCACATGGTGGCTTACAACCATCTGTAACAGGATCTGATGCCCTCTTCTGGTGTGTCTGAAGACAGCTACAGTGTACTCCTATACATAAAATAAATAAATAAATCTTAAAAAAAAAAAAAACAAAAAAACAAAGCAAAACTTGGAACTATTTTCTAACTCATTTAAACATTCTTCCAAATGAAGAATGTCAGTGGGACTTTGTCTTTTATTTATTTTTAACACGCACACACACAAGTGTGTCACAGTACATGTGGGGAGGTCATAGGACTCTTCAGCGATAAAAGTGTCTTGGGGATTGCTTAGGTTGTCAGGCTTGGTGGCAAGTTTGCTTACCGGCTGAGCTACCTCCCTGGCATCTTTAGTAATAGCAAACTCCAACTTTCTGGTTACTCTGCAAAAACTGGTTAGGATTTCTGGAAACCCTAAATGTGCCATGACACTTTCAGTCTTACAGTGGAGGGGCTGGTGAGGCGGCTGTTGTTAAAGCTCTAATGGCCAAGCCTGAGGATACAAAGACTACAGGAAACACTTGCTAGGGGTCCTGTGATTGTATTTGTCTCCACTACTATTAAAAGTAGAGACAATTATGTTTCTTTATTTTATTTATTTATTGGTTTCTATTGGTTATACAGGGTTTCTCTGTATAGCTCTGGCCATCCTGGAACTCACTCTGTAGACCAGGCTGGCCTTGAACTCAGAAATCCACCTGCCTCTGCCTCCTGAGTGCTGGGATTAAAGGCGTGCGCCACCACTGCCAGGCTTTTATGAATTTTTTTAAAACTTAATTCATCTAATATTTATTGAATACTTCTGATAGTGTTACAACAAACATGGTAGTAGGGACTGTGAATCACATAATTGTCCCTACTTTTAGTGGGGCCGTGGTGGCGCACGCCTTTAATCCCAGCACTTGGGAGGCAGAGGCAAGTGGATTTCTGAGTTCGAGGCCAGCCTGGTCTACAGAGTGAGTTCCAGGACAGCCAGGGCTACACAGAGAAACCCTGTCTTGAAACACCCCCCAACCCCCCAAAAAAAAGAAAATGAGGAGGAAAACAGACTTGTGGAAATTTGAATTTTGATAACAGACACTCGGCATAGAGTGTGACTCATGAGCTGCTAAACACAGCTGTAACCCTCCCATTGGAACCTATTGGTTTCTGGAAGTACTGTCTTTACTTCTACAGCCACCAGAACCAAGCACCTTGGGGCCGGCAAGATGACTCAGAGGGTAAAGGCAGTCGCCATGAAGCCTGAGGATCTAAGCAGATCCCTGGGCCCCACATGGTGGGAAGAAGAGTTTCCTGAGAGCTACTCTCTGACCTCGCACTCCACACTCATCTGCCTGCACACAAACAGTCAGTTAACATGACTTAAAAAATTTGAAAAGCCCAACAAAGCAAAAACAAAATGTTCTATAAATTGACCATCTGTTTCACAATGAGTTAAATAAAGAGCCTTTTAGGTTAAATTAATTTCCATGTTATACAAGGCTGGGAACCAAACTCAGGGTATATGCTAGTGTTTTACTACTGAGATCCTCAGATCAAACCAATACTTATAAAGTAGAAAAGCATCGATAACTAAATGGTTCTCACTTAAAAATACCAACTCAATTAGGTAGAAATGGGATCATGAACTATAGTGACAAATTTGGAGTTTTGGTTTCTTTAAAAAACAGAAATATTAGGGCTGGAGAGCTGGCTCAGAGGGTAAGAGTACTGTCTGCACTTCCAGAGCTCCGGAGTTCGATTCCCAGCAACCATGCGGTGGTTCACAACCACCTACAGTGAGGTCTGGTGCCCTCTTCTGGCCCCCAGGCATGCATGCGACCAGAATGCTGTATACATAATAAATAAATCTTAAACAAACAAACAACAAACACCCCCCCCCAACACCCAGAAATATTATGAGAATGTTATTGTCTTCATCCCAGCTGTGGACTATGAGGCTGCCTCAGACTTTCCACAGCAGCTATGATTTGACATGTATTCCAGCAGAGCTGTGATATTTTCTGCAACTGTGTGACGTTTGGGATTCTGGGGACCTTTCAGAGGCCTTATAAACACTTGGGCACCAAGAGGCCGTGTGGGTGGTTGGTTGGTTGCTGTTGGTTGTGGCTTGCTATTTAGTAATTTGCAACAGAGCAACAAGAAGAGATTTGATATCCAGCAGGAAGTATGTAATGACTCCCTCCTCCGTTGTTTCTCTCTCTTATCTAGAGTGAGGGTGAAAGGGTGGGAAAGGGGTGGGAGAGAAAAGAACCCACAAAGCAGCCCAAGTCTAGCTTTCAGTAGTGATATATAAAACGTCAAGAACGTAACAGGTATATAAGTTTTTGTGACTAAACATTTTTATTTTAAATTATATTTATGTGTACTCATACAGGCACATAACACAGTGAGCTATGGGAGGTGAGGGTCAACTTCTGAGATTTTTCCTACCATGTGGGTCTGGAGGACTGAACTCCGGCCCACTTGGCTAAGTGGCAGGTAGCTTTCTTTGCTGAGCCCAAGGCCCTAGCTCGCAGTGGCAGCTCAGACAATCTTCCCCATATGCTGTTTCGTTTTCAGTTGTTTCGGTTCAGTGCTGACTTCTTTCCATCCCAATACATACATACGAAGGTCAGTGTAGCACTGTTTGAAGGTGATTCTGGTTTCCCTCAATTACAGCCAATCAATCTCTGGTACATACTACTTTGGCATTCAAAGGTTTCCACCCTCAGAACACATCCCTCTATACCAGCCCTACCGCATTCTTCCCGTTAGTGGTGAATTTCCCTTATTTCTAGTTATCTGAACCCAAGCGTGGGCCATGACCAGTGGACTTCACTCTTGCCGTGACAACTTCCACTCCAACTGTTAACTCTGTCTGTCAATGTTTTACTCACTCTTCAAGATGTACATTGCCTTCTGATTAGTCTAGCTTAAACAAGGAGGTGAGGAGTTGAACTGTACATGAGGAGAACCACCCCTGCTATTTCAGCTCCCCCTCTACCCTCTTCTTGAACAGTGAGCAGCTCAGGGAGACACTCCTCTAGTAACCCACCTGCACAGGCTTAGATTAACACCTTGCCTTCTTTGACTCTCCCTCCTCATAGGCACTGAGTCTCCAAAAACCAGAGTGAATTATTTTTTAAGACAGGGTCATATTAAGTAGCCCTGGCTGGCCTCCACCTCACTAGTGGCTGAGGATGATCTTTAGCTTCTCATTCTCCTGCCTCTACCTCCTGAGTGCTGAGATTACAGGAGTGAGCCGTCATACCTGTTGTGTGCAGCACTGGGGATGGAACCCAGGGCTTCGTGGATACTAGATGAGCGCTCTACCCACTGCTACATCCACGACATCCTGAGTAAGGTCACTTTGTTTATATAATCCGAGCTCAAGTCTGGCTTCTTGGTTCTCCACCGCTGTTCTCTCTCTACCTATCCACAATCTACTTGCTACCTTACTCTGATTCTCTCTCCTAAAACTTTACAGCCCCAGTCAGTGGGCTCCATTTCATTTCCACCTTCCCTTCAAGCTTCATTTTCCATCATCCTTCGCACTCTACAAACCCTTCCCCACTCAGCAGCATGACTCCAAACCCAGCACCTCTGTCATGCTCTGCTTTGGAACACCTAGCTAAAGCG
>JADRCH010000834.1:231020-298612 GCA_019843965.1 Rhynchomys soricoides | reverse complement strand
CCACCACCACCTCCACCACCACCACCTCCACCACCACCTCCACCACCTTCACCACCACCACCTCCACCACTACCACCACCTTCACCACCACCACCTCCACCACCACCATCACCATCACACCTCCCCCACCAATCCACTTCTGGATATCTCTGAGGACATTTCCAGAGACCAAGAGGCCTCTGACTTAATTAATGTGTAATCCACTGATAGATCGTTATCAACCAAGAGTTTTATTGTTAATTAACCATACAATTTGTTAATATATCAATATTTATCCTTTATCACAATAACTCTTTTCTTTAAAGACTTATTTATTTATTTTATGTATGTGAGTACACCATTGCTCTCTTCAGACACATCAGAAGAGGGCATCATATCCCATTACAGATGGCTGTGAGCCACCATGTGGTTGCTGGGAATTGAACTCAGGACCTCTGGAAGAGCAGTCAGTGCTCTTAACCGCTGAGCCATCTCTCCAGTCCACAATAACTATTTTCACTTACTCATCTTAGCTGCTTAAGAAAACAATGGAGCTTATTTCCACGTGGGAGAAAAAAAAAAACCCCTGAGCCATTGAGATGGCTCCATGGGTAATGGCACTTGATGCTAAGTCTGATGACCTGAGTTTGGTGCCAGGAACCCATGATGAAAGGAAAGAAGCAAGTCCTGCACGCTATCTTCTGACTTCCACTCTCATGCCATGGCATGCCTGCACCCCTCTCGTACATAAGTAAAATAAACAAAGTTTTTAAAAGAGACAGTGATCCTGTAGATAACCAAGTGAGATACTTTCATACTGCTGTTTTGAGAAAAGCATGTAAACACTTGTTTATACACGACTCTTATTATTATTGTTTTACCTATTCACTTTAGACCCCACTCACTGCCCCCTCTCAGTCACCCCCCCCACAATCTTTCCCCCAATACCCCCTCCACTTTTCCTCTGAGTGGGTGGACCGCCTGGGTATCTCCCCCATCTCCTAGCACATAGAATCTCTGTGAGACTAGACACATCCTCTCCCTCTGAGGCCAGACAAGGCAGCCCAGCTAGAAGAACAGATCCCATGGACAGGCAACAGCTTTTGGGAAAGCCCCTGCTCCAGTTGTTTGGGACTCCCATTGAAACCAAGCTGCATATCTGCTACGTATGTTGCCCATGATTCTTGATGGCATTTCTGTTTTCTCAGGATAGACTCTAAGAGAATAAACTGCTTGGTCCGGCGAGTATGCAAGGTCCTGCAGGAAATAGTGTTGGTAACCCTGAGAATATAAAGTGGTTGACAAACGGGCTCAGCTGAGACGTCATGAGGCTTCCACCCAAGAGTTTCAAAAGAGCTCAAGGTGAAAGCGTAGAATCATGAAGCAGAATGGTTTACAATCACTGGAAGATAACCACGAGAGTTTGGCTGGCACCCAAACAATCCCAAGTTCCTACGGGGCACGGTTGCAAATGCTAGTGGACACAATACCAAAGGGAAGTATTCCTCGCTCGTGTGGTCAATGCCACGCTTCTCAGCTATGTTTCCCCAAGTCTCCAGTCACTTTTCCTTACTCCCTGAGTTCCTTGGGAGGTCTCTGCACAGAGCTAGTTGAGTTTTGGATTTATGATGAGTTATATGGGGGGGGGGGGGAGAATCTGTATTTAATTCTACAGTGATCATAGAGACTTTTTTTTCTTCTTGCTCCAGCCCTGCTTGCTCAGTCCCAAAGATTTATTATTATATGAAAGTACACTGTAGCTGTCTTCAGACACACCAGAAGAGGGTATCCAATCTCATTACGGATGGCTGTGAGTCACCATGTGGTGGCTGGGAATTGAACTTAGGACCTCTGGAAGAACAGTCAGTGCTCTTACCACTGAACCATCTCACTACCCCCCCCCCCTTTCTGGAAATACAGGGTTTCATGTTGTCCAGGCTAGCCATAAATTCACTATGCTGTTCCAGCTTGTTCTCTGGTCTACGAACACATGCACAAACACTTGTGACCAGACATAAATACAAACATACATAAATACAAGAAAAAAAATAAAAACAGAAGACTGTGTGGTGGTTTGAATATGCTTGGCCCAGGGTGTGGCACTGTTAGGAGGTGTGGCCTTATTGGAGGAAGTGTGTCTCTGTGGGGGTGGGCCTTGAGACCCTCCTCCTATTGACGGGGAAGACAGTCTTCTGTTTGCCTTCGAACGAGATGTAGAACTCTCAGCTCCTCCTGCACCATGCCTGCCTGGACACTGCCATGCTTCCCACCTTGATGATGATGGACTAAACCTCTGAGCCTGTAAGCCAGCCCCAATGAAATGTTGTTTATAAGAGTTGCTTTGGTCATGGTGTCTGTTCACAGTAGTAACACCCTAACTAAGACAGTACGGCACTCTTCACCAGGAATTCTGCCTTTTTCTGCTGCATAATGGACTTTAAGATTGGCATGTGACTTTGGTTCTCACTCAGGAGCTGAAATACTTCCTCTATTGTTGATTGTGATTTTTGTTTACATGTATGTAGACACATCAGAAGAGGGAGTAGGAGCCAATGGGACTACAGCTATAGATGGTTGTGAGCTGTCATGTGAGTCATGTGAGTACTGGAAATTGAATTGGAAAGTTCCCTGCTGTCTCAGCCCAGGCTTGTGGATAGTTCTACAACCACCAGTCCATGTTCTGAGTCCTTTGCTCTCTATTTTCAAAAAGTGTATACTCATCCTCTAATCTGAGAGTCAAAACCTGAATGGGCTCTCCTTGCCGGTCTTTAATCTGTGGCCCCTCCGGGAGGAAATAGATCTGCGCCCCCATCTTGGTGAGGTCTCTCCCCAACAGGGGGTATGGACATTCAAGGATGACAATGAACGAGTGGGATACCCGGCCCACACCGAGGTCCACCATTCTTTGGGTAGTCCATGAATATTGATTATTGCCTGTAGCCCCTTGAACCCAGGACTTTTTACTTGAAATGGGTCCATCAGATTGCAAGAGGACCGAATGTTGAGCTCCAGTGTCCACAAGAAACTGAGTGGGCTTACTCTCCACTCTAAGGGTTACCCTGGGTTTGGGGAGGGGGTCCGAATCCTGTCTCCCCTAATCGCTATCCTCCTGCATAGCCAATATTCTAGGGCCCCTTTTTCTTCTTTACGGGACAGTCCCTTGCCCAATGGCCTTTTTCTTTGCAGTAAGCGCATTAGTCCTTAGCCAAAGGTTCTCTTCTGTTGCCAGGCATTCCCTTACTTGGCTTCCTGGTCTCCCTAACTATAGAGGCCAGTATCCTGTGTAAATTCCTCTCCTGTCTCTTATCTTTTCTGAGCTCCCTATCTTCTTGTTCCTTCTGTTTCCCTTCTTCTTTCTCTTCCTCTGTCTCTCTATTACAAAACACCTTTTCAGCTACCTGCACCAGCTTTCTTAATGACTTATCTTGTAATCCTTCAAGTTTCTGCAACTTCTTCCTAATATCTCTGCTAGACTGGTCAACAAAAGCGACAGTAACGGTCACCTTGTGCTCTTCACTACTAGGATCGTAAGGAGTGAATTGGCGGAAAGCCTCCATGAGTAGTTCTAGGAAAGCAGAGGGTGACTCATTTGGCCCCTGCATCACTTCTCTCACCTTGGTCAAATTTGTGGGGTGTTGGCCGGCCCTGAGACCCGCCATCAGAGTCTGGCGATATACCTTCAGGTGCTCCCTACCTTCAAGAGTGTTGAAGTCCCAGTTTGGTCTGGTTAGCGGGAACCCTGCATCTATATCTGCTGGTAAGAGGGATGGGCGCCCATCCACCCCAGGGACATTTTTTCAAGCTTCAAGGGGAATGCGCTGTCTCTTGTCTGAGGTAAAAAGGACCTGAAGCAACTGCTGGCAGTCATCCCAAGTGGGTTGGTGGGAGGAAAGAAGGGAATCAACCAGGTTAGTCAGGCCCTGTGGGTTCTCAGAGAAAGAGAGATTATGAGTTTTCCAGTTATATAAATCAGCTGAGAACAGCCAATATTGCAAAGGCTGATGACCCTGGTCATCAGGGGGACCATAAGCTCTAAGAGAACATGAGGCTGTTCAGGGGAAGTCCCACACCGGCTGCGGGTCCCTTGGGCCGGTCCCACCGGGTCAGGGGCAGGGAGAACAGAGGAGGCAGGCTGAGCCAAGGGACCCATCCCAGGAGACTCAGCAGCTGGAATCGCCTGAGGCCTGGCCTCTGATGTTGCCTGAGACCGAACAGCAGGGGGTTATGGAGGAGGAGGTTCATGAAGGAGTAGGTCAGTATCTGAGGCGGGGAGAACATCCTTCTTGGGTCCCTCTCGAAGAGCCATGATAGGAGTTCCTGTAGGCCCTGGAAGAGGAACAAAAGGCCACACCCACAATGGGGGGGTCAGTGGCTAGGCTTTCCAAGACAGTAATGTATGGAACCGGATCCGGGTGGCCTCCGGAGCCCATCCAGAAGACACACCTTTTGACAGCCACTATAGGAGGCAGAGAGAAGGAGCCCTCCACAGGCCAACCGGTCTGGAAAGTTGGCCATTCTGAGGAACACAGGGTTACCCACTTATGTTTCTTAACTTCTAGTGAAAGATTATGAGCCCTAGCTCTAACATCTGTCCAATATTTAAGAGTCAAACCTAGCGGGGTCGTCACAGTCTGTCCCATTTCATCAAAAACTGTCCTCAGTCCAAGAACAAACACAAAAAGAAAGACAGAAAGTAAGATGCCAACGCGTCCCTGCCAAGGACACCTCAGCAGAAAAGCAGAGGAACTCAGCAGTGGCCTCCTTGCCACCGTACCCAGATGGGGTCCAGAGCGTCCTCTGAGCCCCCCGTTGCTGCGGTGTTTCCGGCACATCTACCCACCGCCTTTAGCAACTACAGACACCACACTCCCCAGTGAGTTGCAAAACCAAACCGATTAGCGGTGGCCACCCAGAAACAGAAAGACAGGAAAAGCAGGAGAACACAAGCACGATAGATGCAGACAAACAAAACTGTGGCACCTGCTTGTCCTTCTGTCTCAGTGTCTGTCCAGTGAGGAGGAGTTTCCTGGCCAATGCACCCAAATCGTGGACCCCTGAAGGTCACAACTACCGGTAGTTCCCCCTTGCAAAGACACGGAGATCGAGAGCGCTGCAATCAGCAAGAGGTTTATTATTTCCAATGCACTGGGGTCGTCCTGCACATGAGGCAAAGGCAACCCTGAATTCTCAAAGCTCACACCTTTTATACCTTCTTGAGGCAGATTCTGGTCACAGCCTGAGTTGGACAATTGGCCTTATCTCTAGGGAGGGGAGGAAAAGCATTTCTTTCAAGGTAAGTGACTAACCCACTGAGCCGTCTCCCTATTCCCCTTCTGTAAGCACAAAAGTGGGTGAGACATCCTGCATATCTTAAATATCCATACCTCTTAGCATGAGTTAGAGAGGAGAAACTCAAAAGCAGCCATGTTCTATAACACTGTTCTTGGATCCCAACTATTGGGTCTCCCTAAGACCAACTTTGTCTGCTTGCAAAAGATAATATGTGAGCTTGCTAGATGTGGTTGATGTTCTCTCCAAGAAGGTTGTGTGTGTGTGTGTGTGTGTGTGTGTGTGATTATATCCACACTTGACTATCTGGTCATCCCTTCCAGCCATTTGTATGGAAATTAGCCCTAATTGTACATGGATTGGATTGTGTGGGGCATGGGATATCTCTGGGAAGGCTAGAGAATATAAACTGAGCAGTCTAGAGGAAGGGGGCTCCCTCTATACTGCCAAAGAAAAAGTCTTTATTCATTCAGAGAAAAGACTATGGCTGCTTTGGGGTCGCTGTCTTAGTCCCACAGACATTACCACAGACCAATGTGATGGACGCAATTCCACAGGTGACACTCCCTCTTCCCAGGTGACTCAGGGCTGTGCCAAGTTGACAGCTGATGCTATGACAACAGCTCTCTTTATTTTTTTTCTAAGATCCATTTTTACTTTCAGTTACATGTACGCATGTATGTCTAAGTGTGGTATATGCACATAAGGACATGAGGTGCCCAAAGAGGTCAGAAGAGGGCTTTGGATCCCCTGGACCTGGAGTTACAGGTTGTTTTAGTCAGGGTTTCTATTCCTGCACAAACATCATGACCAAGAAGCAACTTGGGGAGGAGAGGGTTTATTGAGCTTACACTTCCACATTGCTGTTCATTACCAAAGGAAGTCAGGGCTAGAACTCACGCAGGTCAGGAAGCAGGAGCTGATGCAGAGGCCATGGAAGGATGTTTCTTACTGGCTTGCTTCTCCTGCTTGCTCAGCCTTCTTTCTTATAGAGCCTAAGATTACCAGCCCAGGGATGGTACCATCCACAAGGGACCCTCCCCTTGATCACTAATTGAGAAAATGCCTTACCGCTGGATCTCATGGGGGCATTTTCTCAACTGAAGCTCCTTTCTCTGTGATAACTCCAGCTTGTGTCAAGTTGACACACATAACCAGCCAGTACAGTCACCCATGCCTCTGTCAGTAGCCCCTCACCCATGCTCTGTAAGTAAGCCAAATAAGCTCAAAGTTCACCCTCGGGTGAACTTTAGCAGAATGGAACTTCAGTTTGTCATTGGGACCTTGGAGGAAGCAGTAAAGGTTGTTCACCCAACCACCACCCAGGGAGGGAATTTTAGCAACAGCCATGTTATAACATTTTCTGTCAAGGAAGAGAGGAACACTTGGAGACTGAGAGGGCATGCTGCCGCCCCAGGGCCTTAGGAAGACCGAGGGTGACTGACCTGCCTGCAAATGCTTCATGCTGAGGCAGAGAACAGCCAGATGGTCAATGCTAGCTCCCTCCTTGTGTAATCACCCCCCACCCTGCAGAGTAAACAGGCCCTGTGCACACCCAGAGGCTCTTCTGCCCCACTTCTGCCTGGTATAGCCTGCAAACAAGGAGGGTGAGGCACTGGGATCTTGGCTTTGGTGACTTATTTAATCTTGGGTCCCTGGCAACAAGGTCATCTGTCTTGGCTCTCTTTCTCCTTATGTAAACAGAGCGAGTAGGCCCACAGGCTTCAGGAACAGCCAGGTCCAGGCTCTCCCTCTTGCTCTTTCAAACACTTTACAAAGAATCTTTTTAACTGTCCAAGCAGAGTCTTCCTGCCTAGGCAGAGATCTGCACTGGGAGACCATGAGGTGGCCTGGGTGATGGGAGACAAGATGTGTGAGGGGCGGAGTCTGCTAATCCTGTCGGGTTCCTAAGACAGGTCAGCTGTACCTAAGGTCTGCAGAGTTTTATCTCCTGTGGGAATGGGGGTGGGGTGGGGAGGGTGGCTGTTAAAGAGAGGAGACTGTTCTTTCTTAATACGCCACAGCCCTCAGCTTTCTCTGTACCTAAGCATGAATATCAGTCCTTCTCTCTCTCTCTCTCTCTCTCTCTCTCTCTCTCTCTCTCTCTCTCTTCCTCTCCCTCTTCCTCCCTCCCTTCCTCTCTCCCTCTTTCTCTAGCCCAGGCTGACCTTGAATTCACAATTCTCTTGCCTTGGAGTCCTAAGTGCTGGCTGGGATCATAGGTATGCATTCATCAGGCGTGGCTTTTGTGGATGTGGGTGAAGGCCATGCATGTGCAGGTGGATGTGTGTGCGTGTGCTCAGAAGAGTCCCTGGTGTCATTCTTCAGATGTTGGCCGTCTTGTTTTATTTTTCATTTTGAAACAGTCTATCGTTGGTCTGGAAGTTACCCAGTAGGCTAAACTGGCTCTCCGGAAGCCCAGAAGAAGCATTGGGATTATAAGCATGTGCCACTATGCTTAGCTCTTTCTTTTTCTTCCTCTTTTCTTTCTGCTTTTTTGTTTGTTTGTTTGTTTGTTTTCTTTTGAGACAGGGTCTCTCTATGTAACCTTGGTTGTCCTGGTACTCACTTCTATAGAGCTGGATGGCTCCGAACCCACAGAGTGCCGCTGCCTCCTGAAAGCTGAGATTAAAAGCCTGTGCCACCGCCGGGCAGTGGTGGCGCACGCCTTTAATCCCAGCACTTGGGAGGCAGAGGCAGGCAGATTTCTGAGTTTCAGGCCATCCTGGTCTACAGAGTGAGTTTCAGGACAGCCAGGACTACACAGAGAGACCCTGTCTCGAAAAACCAAAAACCAAAAACCAAAATCCAAGAAAAAAAAAGCCTGTGCCACCACCATTCACACCATTCAGCTCTTTTCTTTTCTTAATGTGGGTTTTGGGGACTGAATTCATGTTTACAAAGCAAACACTTCAATAGCTGAGTTATCTTACCAGTTCATGCCTGGATTTTGTGTGTTATATCATTAATTTACACAATTGCTTAATTAAAAGCAGGATTTATTCTCTCTCTCTCTCTCTCTCTCTCTCTCTCTCTCTTTCTCACATATATGTATGTCCTGGGCTGTGAAAGGAAGGTAGCTAAGTAACCTAGAGGAAACCAGACAGTAAGTGACTATCCTCCACGATTCCTGCTTCTATTCCTGCTTGAGTTCCTGCCCTGACTCCCTCAGTGGTAAGCTGTGATTTGGTTGTGTGAACCAAAAAAAAAAAAAAAACCCGCTCCCTTTCTCCTCAAGTTGCTTTGGTGAGTGTTTTATCACACCATCAGAGAAGCAAACAAGGACATCAGGTGCCTACAGATGGAAAAAAAAAAGTGACATACACCCAGCCTTTAAAAAGGAAGGACATGGGACTAAGACATGTCTCAATGGTTAAGAGGTCACTTATAAAGGATCTGAGTTCCATTTCCAGCACCTGCCCTGGGTGGCTCACAACCACTTCTAACTCCAGTTCTTGGGCATCTGACACTGGCTTCTGGACTCTTTGAGCACCTGCACTCATATGCACACATGTACACACATATACACACATAAATTAATGCAAAAGGAAGGGCATTTTGATATACCATGCAACATGGCTGAAGGGCAACTCCACCAAATGAAAGAAGCCACTCAGAAAAAAACAAAGAGTGTATGATTTTATTTATTTACATGCACCTAGAATAGACATGTTCATAGTGAGAAGCTGGAGAGAGTGAAGAATGTGGTACTAACACCATAGGCAAGACAGTGGTCCTTTCTAGGAGGGAATTCATGCTAAGACTCAGAGGTGACTTCCTGCCTGGTCCACTCAGTGTTGATCATTTAAAAGCAGTAACAATGGTAATGCTCATGGTGTGTAGTTATCGAAATGCAGGCATCGTTCTAAAGATCAGGTGTTGCTGTAACCAGATAAGTTACTCAAATCATCCTGGTGGTGGCAGCAGTGCTCCTTGCTACCTGCCCCAACCCAAGGTTCCTGGTCCTTGAATGAAAGTCACAGATGCATACTCTGAACACACACACACACACACACACACACACACACGTGCAAAATATTTTTTACTTAGGTGTGCGTGCATGTGTGAACTGACCAGATTCACTAACGTCCCCCCAATCCCCTTTGCCAGAGCAAGCAATCAAAGCTGAGAGTTCCCTTCCAGGCAGGTGAAGCCAAACTCTAAAGAAGATTCTCAGGCAAGCAAAGCTGCAAAGAGGACTCTGAGACGAGCTGTCTGGAAGACGTTTATGTCAATGAGGCACCTGGAAAGACACTTCAACTTGAGCTGCCTGCAGGCTGGGCAGTATGCGCCAGGCCCCCAGCTTTTGTGAGCTGTCACCCATGCTTGGGTGGGCTTTGGTGAGGCAGCTGTCTTTGAGTCATTTCTGCTCCAGTAACTAATCCCCCACCCGTATTCCTGTAAGTAACTCTAGTAAAACTCCTTGGTTCACCAATTTAGACTTTGGTGGTATTTGTACTTTGATCTGCTGTGGGCTCCCAATTTGGGGTAAATAGACATGTATGTGTGTTTGGTCCCCCCAGGAACAGTTTCGTCACACGAGTCCATACTCATGCCCAATCAACTTCCGTTAAACTCAGCGAGTCATAAGTTAAAAGAAGCACTTGCTGAAAGGAAAGAACGACAGAGAAAAGAAATCGCCGATAGACATTTTTAACGTTTGCAGCCTATTAGAAACCTGTTAATCCCATATTGCCCCCTAGTGGTAGTAATCTGAAACTGCAATTGAACTTCTAAGTCAGAAGTGTCTAAGTCAGAAGTGTTTGGGGCTTGGAGAGGCTGCCTGAGGTATCCGTTATTTGCATTTGGGAACATCCTGGGGTACAAGGACTTGTCTCCCAACGGGGATGTATCAGTTACTTTTCTAGTCGTTGTGAAAAATTCTCGGCATAAAGCAATTGACAGAAAGAAGGGTTTATTTGGGTTTAGTTTGGAAGGTACAGTTTATCGAAGTGGGAAGACTTGGCGGCAGGAGCTTGAAGCAGCCGGTCCTTTTGCATCCACGATCAAGAAGCAGATGGGGGGAGGGGGCAGAAGGGAAGGAGAAGGTGGGTTGGGGAAGGGGAGGGAGGAATGCTGGTGCTCTGCTTGCTTTGTCTTATGGTTCAGTCTGGGACCCTAGCCCATAAAGTAGTGTCGCCCACATTTAGGGTGGGTCTTTCCTTCACAATTTACGTAGCCTGGGTAATCTTTCACAGACAACGATTTTTAGATCCAGTCAGTCAAATCGGCAATCAATATTAACCATCACAGGAAGTATGGGAGAAAATACGGTTACGGCTCTTTAGTTTGGACCACTGGGTCCGTTTCTCTTTCTGCTCTTTTTTCCCCTCCTTTTAAACATTGAAAGTAGATTCTTCTCTTGTACGCTACATCTTGACCACTGTTCTAGGCTCTAGAGTCAAGGCCATACCAAGGGTGTTAAAGATTACTGAAGGAGGAGCCACATGGTGGTGGCACTCTTAATTCCACCACTCGAGGCGGGTGGCCGGCGGATCTCTGTGAGTTCGAGGTCAGCCTGGTTTACAGAGAGAGTTCTAGGACATCCTGGGCTACATAGAGAAACCCTGTCTGGAAAAACAAACAAACAAACAAACAAAAATTACCAAAGGGGGATAGGGCTGCACCAGTGGTTCTCAACTTTCTTAATGCTTTGACCCTTTAAAAATATGGTTCCTCACCGGGCAGTGGTGGGGCACGCCTTTAATCCCAGCACTTGGGAGGCAGAGACGGGCAGATTTCTGAGTTCGAGGCCAGCCTGGTCTACAGAGAGAGTTCCAGGACAGCCAGGGCTACACAGAGAAACCCTGTGAAACCAAAAAACCTCGAGAAACCAAAAAACCTCGAGAAACCAAAAAAAAAAAAAAAAAGAAAAAAAGAAAAAATACAGTTTCTCATGTTGTGGTGACCCCCAACCATAGAATTATTTTGTTGCTACTGCATAACTGTAATTCTGCTACTGTTATAAAGCATAATGTAAACATTTGGAATGCAGGATATCTGATATTTGACCCTCATGAAAAGGCCATTGGACCCCCAAAGGGGTCTTGACCCACTTTGAGAACCAATGGGCTGGAGTGATGGCTCAGCCACTGAGAGCACTGGTTTCTCTTTCAGGGGACCCAGGTTCCATTCCTAGCACCCACACAGCAGCTAAAAGCCATCTGCAACTCTAGTTTCAGGGGATCTTTGCCCTGCATGTATGTTTGCCCTGCATGCATGTATGCATGTATGCCCTGCGTGCGCGCGCGCACACACACACACACACACACACACACACTGGGCACTCTCCAGTTGCACTTGAAGTTGGCTTTGTCCAGAGAAGAATTTGTAGGTGTTACTTTTTCCTTTGGCTGTCCTTAAACTCGTCATTCTTTTTGACCCTGTTCCCCAAATCTTGGGACTACAGTTTTGCACCAGCATGCCTGTCTTGCTCGTGGTACTTAGCACAGTAGTGCAGGAGGTGACACATCTGGTTCTTGGGTCACTTTTGTCTTCCAAGTGTTCCCAATCCGTGCCTACTGCTCCTCCCCCACCTGTCATCATATCCCTTGCCAGGCTTGTGGGACTGTCCCTTCTCAACTACCTGGTCCCCAGCTGGTTAGCAACAACATTTTGACTCTTAAGCTGCATTAATACTTCACACCTCCTGTGAAACCTGACTCCTCTAGGAAGTTTGATCTAGGCTTCCGAGTGGCCCTGTGTCTCTCTCTTCCTGGAAGATATTTGTCAGGAGCATAGTCTCCTGAGGCCCTCCCCCTGCCCATCTGCCAGGACCCCTCACATTTACCTGACAAAATGGCCAGATGTCATATTTCAATCTTTTTTCAGTTCCAGCTTTCTTATGCTGACTCTGTCTCTATCTCTGTCTCTCTCCTTCACCTACCTCTCATGTTGCCCACATGGTTCTCAAACTTGATATGTAACCAAAGATGCCCTCGAGCTTCTGAACCTTCAGCTTATTATTACAGGTGTGCACTAGCATACCGAGTTCTATGTGGGCCTTGGATGAAATCCAAGTCTTTGTGCCCATGAGACAAATACCCTAGCAGCCCAGGATGACAATCCAGACCCTTAAGCTTCTTTTCTTTCTTTCTTTTTTTGGTTTTTCAGGACAAGGTTTCTCTGTGTAGGCTTGGCTGTCCTGGAGCTCACTCTATAGACCAGGCTGGCCTCGAGCTCAGAGATCTGTCTGCCTCTGCGTGCCACCACCACTTTGCCTTTTTTTTTTTTAGTTTTTCGAGACGGGGTTTCTCTGTGTAGCCCTGGCTGCCCTGGAACTCACCCTGTAGACCAGGCTGGCCTCGAATTCAGAAATCTGCCTGCCTCTGTGCCACCACTACCTGGCGACCCTTTTTTTTTTTTTTTGAGTCAAGGCCTTACTGCCCACAATCCAGTCTGACCTCAAACTTGCAGCAGTCCTCCTCCAACAACCTTCCTGAGAGTATAGGTGAGCGGGCTACGGAGTCCGCCAGGCTCAGGCGAGGGGAACCCTGCTGCGCATGGAAAAGCACAGGCAGGTTAGACTTAATCAAGACATCCAAAGCCGGACAGTGGTGACGCCCGCCTTTAATCCCAGCGCTGGGGGGGGGGGGGGCAGACATCCATGGTGGTTCAGCTTTGTTTATTCAAGGATAGCAGTCGGTGACTCGGTTGAGAAAATAGGCTTAAATGGACCCGGGAAGGAGTCCAGGAAAACCAAAACCTGTTTCCTGATTCTGTAAATGCCTGGGTATGCTCTGGAGAGAACAGGCCTCCTCAATGTCCTAAGTGTGTCCTAAGGTGTGTGGAAGACTGAAAGTGGAGGTTGGTGTCTCACAGGGGTGAAAGATTGCTAAGGAAACTGAAGTACAAATGTTTGTTCTTGCAGATTTCTTTTTCTTTTTCTTCTTCTCTTCTCTTCTTTTCTTTTCGAGACACTATATAGACCAGTCTGGCCTTGAACTCATAGAGCATTGCCTGCCACGAGTGTACAGATTTCTTCAATGCCATAGTCATCAAGGCTATGGCCATATCTGTGGCTACTAGCTGTAATAACTTGATTCATCTTCAAGGGACTGAGTGATCAAGCCATGTAATACCCTAAGGTAAGACGCTCAGGTTTCTAAAATATTGTTGTTGTTGTGTTTTTTTGTTTTTTTTTTTTTAAAAGTGGACTGGAGAGATGGCTCAGTGGTTAAGGGCACTTGTTGCTCTTGCAGAGGACCTGGGTCCAATTTTCAACATCTGCATAGTGATTTACAACCATCCACAGCTCCAATTCCGTGAGATCCGATACCTTCTTTTGACCTCAGTGGGCATCAGGGATGCATGATGGTGCCCAGACAAAGAGGCAGGCAAAATAATTGTACACACAAAATAAAAATAAAAATAAAGAAATCCAAAAAGTTTTTTTTAAAAAATTTATGAGATAAAATTGAGAGATAGCACAGAGAGATGGATGGAGGGAGAGAGGGAGGAAAGAAGAAAGAGAGAGACTATATGTGCAGGTTGCAGGAGTTGGTTCTCTCCTTCTGCCATATGGGTCCTGGGGATTGAACACAGGCCATAAAGCTTGGCAGGAAGCACCTTTACTTCTAAGCTACCTCTACAGCCTTGATGATTAGTTATTGTTGGTTTTTTTTAAAGATTTATTTCTTTTATTTATATGAGTACACAGTAGCTGTCCTCAGACACACCAGAAGAGGGCATCAGATCCCACCACAGACGGTTGTAAGTTACCATACGGTTGTTGGGAATTGAACTCAGGACCTCTGGAAGAGCAATCAGTGCTCTTAACCAAGGAGCCATCTCTCCAGCCCGGTGATGATTAGTTTTAATTGCCAATTTGATACAACCTAGAGTCATCTAGGAAGAGTCTTAATGGGGGATTGTGCAGATTAGGTTGCCCTATGAGCATATTTGTGGCAGATTACCTCGATTATGTTAATTGAGTGGGAAGACCTGCGTCCTGTGGGTGGCACTATCCCCAAGGCAGGAGATCCTGAATTGTATAAATGTAGAGAGGGGACTGAACACTTTTAAGCATGCATGCATTCATTTTCTCTTTGTTCTTGATGTGGATATGGTGAGTTGCTTCAAGTTCCTGAATTGACTTCTCCACAGTGATGGACTACAATCGTTGTTTAGTAATTTCTTTCTTTCATTTTTCTTTTTTTGGTTTTTCGAGACAGGGTTTCTCTGTGTAGCCCTGGCTGTCCTGGAACTCACTCTGTAGACCAGGCTGGCCTCGAACTCAGAAATCCGCCTGCCTCTGCCTCCCGAGTGCTGGGATAGTAATTTCTTTCAAGCTTACAAGCTTCCATTTTGGAGGAAAGCTTAAGACATAGAATGTTTAAAGGGAGGTGAAGCAGCAAGATGGTCTAAGGCAGTTCTCAACCACTTAATGCTGTGACCACTACAGCACAGTTCCTCATGCCTAGTGACCCCATCATAAAATTATTTTTGTTTCTACTTCATAACAAATTTTGGTACTGTTATAAATCATAATGTAAATATCTGATATGTAGGATATCTGATATGCAACCATGTGAAAGGGGCATTTGACACCTAAAGGAGTCATGACCCATAGGTTTGGAACCCCTAGTCTATGGTATGTGAAGTATTTCATTCTGCAGGGGATCTCAGGAAGTAAACAACTCAATAGTTTGAGGAAGTCACTGAAACTGATCAGAGTCACTAGGCTCCACCATTTCCAAGCAAATATGAGCAATAAAGACTGCCTAGAGCTAGATCGACTAGTCGAACTTCCTGGAAGAAGCATAGACTAGTTGAGATGACTGAAATGGACACTGTCCAGACTGCTGAGCTGCTTATAGGTTATGTAGTGGGCTCCAGGTTTCCAGCTTTCATGAGCTGTCACCCCTGCTGCTGTGATGGACTTCAGTAATAAAACTGTCTTTGAGTGATTTTTGCTCCTGTATGTAACCTCTGACCTATATTTATGTAAACAACACCAATAAAACTGTTGGAGGATGCTTTTGTGCACTGTGTATTCAGATCCTGATTTCTATGTCCAGATGTCTGGTTACAGTCCTGAGGATGGTGTGGTCAAGCATCTCTGGTCTCAGTGTTCTGTAAAATTGTTTTCCATCACCTCTGACTGGTTAGTAAAAGAAACAATCAGCTAAGGCCCTGGGTGGAAAAGTTAGGGTGGTACTTCCTTAGGGGGTCCCAGAGGAGACAAGAGTAGAAGAACGTATAGAGAGACCATGAGGCCGGGCAGTGGTGGCACACACCTTTAATCCTAGCACTTGGGAGGCAAAGGCAGGCGGATTTCTGAGTTCGAGGCCAACCTGGTCTACAAAGTGAATTCCAGGACAGCCAGGGCTACACAGAGAAACCCTGTCTCGAAAAACCAAGAGAGAGAGAGAGAGAGAGACAGGGCAAGACTCAGATTGAAGGTAACGGACCACGTGGCTAGGAAGGAAATAGGCAGCCTTAGAGGGTTCAAATAGCTTAGAACCTTTCCAGCTTAGTACCTGTAGCTCGCTAATAAAAATACCAGGTCTCTGTGTCATCTACTTGGGAGACAGGACAGGCTAGAGTGGGCACAGAAACACCGTGCAGTTATTTGGGCACAAATGGGACATAAGAGAACTCCACGAGAGTTACAGTTCACTGAGCTGGACTTTGGTGGTATCCACCCTTTGATCTGCTGTTGGTTCCTAGCTGAGGGGAGTAGATGTTTATTCTTATCTTCCCAGGACTAGAGTCACACAGCAGAGACCTGGGAAGATAAACCTGACAAACCTCTTCTCCCTTGAAGTTGCTTTTGTTCGGGGTATTTTCTTGCAGCATCAGAAATGAAGCTAGGTCAACATCTTCGAGTGAATATGAAGATGTTCACATGAATCAAGTATGTGGAGGGGACAGGCAGGATACATGATATAAAATGCATTTCTGTGTTGTGCTAGGCATGAGGGTAATTTTGAGGATTTACGGATTAATCAATGAGTTTTACAAGGCCAAGTCATTGATTTGACACTGAGAGGGAACTTGGTGCATGGTATTCAAGTCTTCTGTGCCCACTCCTGTTCCTTAGATTCTTTCTTTCTTTCTTTCTTTCTTTCTTTCTTTCTTTCTTTCTTTCTTTGTTTCTTTCTTTTTGTTTTTTTCCTAGACAGGGTTTCTCTGTGTAGCCCCGGCTGTCCTGGAACTCACTCTGTAGACCAGGCTGGCCTCGAACTCAGAAATCTGCCTGCCTCTGCCTCCCTAGTGCTGGGATTGCAGGCGTGCACCACCACTGCCCGGCTCCTTGGATTCTTGATGGCTATTGTATAGCAGCCCATGGAAGACCTTGTTTGGTGACATTGATGTCTGAAGTTCAACTCTCTCATGTTGGGCAGAGAGGTTAACTTACTGACGCTGAGCCAAAACATTATTTTAAGCCTTTATTTTCTTGTCTCATCCCACTGCACTGAGAGAGATTGGGACAGCCCCTTATGGTCTATAAGGCAGAAGAAGGGGGCTTTGTCCTGTGGAGGGACTTCCACTTCCACCCAGGAGAGGTAAGTGCCATTTCCATTGGGAAAAACACCTCTTTGTGGTTCAGATGCCAGTTTCTTGTTGGCCTGGTTCCAGTGCAGACGAATTCTTTGTGGGTAGAAGTCATAGGCCAGGCATCTGAATATTCTGTTTCTCCCTGGGCCCACACGGCTGGTGACTCTTACAGTAGGAGGATCTGTGGGGGAGAAAGTGTGCACATAGAGAGCTTACAGTGGGCTTTTTCCTGCCATGTCCCTTTCCTTCCTAACCTCCTGGGTGACTTCTCCAAGAGACCTTTGTGAAGTTCAGGAAGGGCTTTCTCTGTTGGGTTATGCGGTATGTCCAGAGCTACTACTCTCTTACACCCTGCTTTTTGTTATGGTGTATTGGCTTCTGATGGCAACTGATTGAGACAGGGGATTGAGGAGCTAGCTCAGTGGGTAAAGGGCTTGCTGCATAAGCATGATGATCTGAGTGTAAATCTCTAGAACATGTGTAAAAGTCTGATGTAGTCATGTATGTATCTATTCCCAGAGTTCATATGCATAACAGAGACAGGGAAATACCTGGAAGCTGGCAGGCGGGCTAACCTGGTGTCTCAAACAAGGTGGAAGATCAGGACCAACAGCCGAGGTTGTCTCCACACATGCACTATCATACATGTATACCCACATACATACATACCCACATACATACATACATACATACATGTATACCCGCATACATACATACATACACAGAGAACAAAACATAGAGACAGGATACATACAAAAATGTATGCATATATATAAATATACAAACATCATAGTACACACATATGACAAAACAAAGACTACATAGCCCAGGATGGCCTTGAACTTGTGATATCGCTGACCTGAATGCTGGGATTACTAGCATGTACAACCATGCCCAGATTTTCAGTGTCTTGAGTATGCTTTATAGCTCACCCCACTGCTCCCTACTACCAGAATGTCTGCCCAGCTCCTTAGTTCTGTCTGCAAGAGGCCTCACTGCATTGAAGAACTACTATGGAATTTGGAATCTGAACTATGGAATTTGAGGGCCTGCTGAAGCTGAGTCCCAGCTCATTCTCTCTCTCTTTTTTTGTCCCTCCCACCTGATTTCTGAGAGAGGGTCTAGCTGGCCTGGTACTTGTCATGTAGGCTGGCCTGTACACATCACAATCCTCTAGCCTCAGCTTTCTGAGTGCTTGAATTACAGCATGCGCTGCAAAATGGAGGTTACTTAGGGAATCTTGCCACTGAACCAGTTTTGTTCCCGACTTTTTTTCTTTATTTCTTTTTTTTGAAAAAATATTATTTATTTATTTTTATTTATATGAGTACACTGTAGCTGTCTTCAGACACATACCAGAAGAGTGTGCATAAGTGCTGAGGATTGAACCTAGCACATGCTAGACAGTGCTCCATCACTGAGCCATAACCCCGGCCCCTCAGTGGGGGATTCTAGGCAGGGGCTCTACCACTGAGCCACGCCCCCAGCCCCTCACTGGGGGATTCTAGGCAGGGGCTCTACTACTGAGCTATATCCTTGGCTCTTCTGACCTAAAATTTTGATGAATGTCCCTTTTGGCTCTCACGTCAGGTGTTCAAAAGGAATGACTCCTAGTATATGAAACCTAGAGGATGAAGAGACTAATAGGGGTTGATGGGGCAACCTGCCATCATCCCCTGCACTGAGATGACCTTGGTTTTCAGTTTAGTACTTGGAGTAGATCATAGAAGCAGTGTGTACCTGTTCGGTCCAGGAGAGATCTACTGTAGTTCAGGTACCTCTTCAGCATTGCAGGACACTCCTCCTCTAGGTATGCCTTGGCTCTCTGCACGAAGACCTTTTCCGCCTCCCACTTTAGCTTGGTGTTTGCAGCTGCTGGGTCTAAGGGGATCCAGGCTGGGATTTCTTTGTTGAATTCGATGAAATCCTCTCCGTCGTAGGCATATCTCCAGACTGCTCCACTACTTCTGTTATTTGTGATCTCACAACCAAACATTCCCTGAAAGGTGTGAGACCCTGAAGCCTCCCCATCCCATAGGGAGTCAGTCAGATGGATGCCAACTCCAGCTGAGCGACTTTTCAATTCCTGTCTGTATGCTTGGGACATCTAAACACTCAATTCTTTATCTTGGCAAACAGGTTGCTAGCCAGGCACACAGCAGAGGAGGAAACTACTTGGCTGGGTGATTCAGGCCACTCTGAGAGGGAACACATTCTTTTTTTTTTTTTTTTTTTTTTTCCCAAGACAGGGTTTCTCTGTATAGCCCTGGCTGTCCTGGAACTCACTCTGTAGACCAGGTTGGCCTCGAACTCAGAAATCCACCTGCCTCTGCCTCCCGAGTGCTGGAATTAAAGGCGTGCACCACCACTGTCCGTCGAGGGAACACATTCTTTATAGTTGGAGACTTTCATAAGTTGTAGATGGATTCCAAGTCTATTTCTGTCTAACAGGGTCTCAGGTAATAGCCACAGATACTCTAGGTACCAAGGATGACTTTGAACTTCTGACCCTCATGCCTTCATCTCCCTAGTGCTAGGATTATGGGGTGTGTGATACAGTACCCAGTTTTATGCAGTGCTGAGAATTGAACCCAGGATCTCTTCTATGCAAGGTAAGCTCTCAGATTTGAAGCAATTTTACATCATCTTATCTAATGAACTTAGGTGTTTTAGTGGATGGTGAATTCTTCAGAATTAAACACAATCACACTGGATTGCATTTCTACGTTAAATAAGAGTTATTTGTGGTTTCTTATAGCTTATCAGAATTCCTACTTGTCAAGTCTATATTGCTTTCAAATCATTGTTCTATACAGAATTGTGTCATTTCCCTCCTTTCAGTGGTTAGTTTCTTATTTCTTTCTTTATTTATTTTTGAGACAGGGTCACACTTTATAGTCCAGGCTGGTCTGGATCTCTTTATGTAGCCCAGCTACCACAAACTCACAACAATCTCTTGTCTCAAGTTTTGTGGATGCTGGAATTACTGATAAGCCACCATCCTCCAAACCTGTTGGTGTTTACTCCAAATCTCTAAAGATCTTCACCCCTTTACCCAAGAACAATGAGACTTACACAAAGTAACCAACCTACTGATCTGATTACAACACCGTGTGTTTACTCCGTCCTGAGTGGTGTTGGTGGCACTGGCTGTTAAAGCTGTCTGGATTTAAATTCCAGATCTCTCCCTGGTTCACTCACCTGTTTTGTTGAATGAACTATGAAATATATTTAAGTTTAAGTGAAATACTTAAAAAAAAAAATCCCTGAAATGAGAAGATCTTTGAAGATGTTATTTTGACTATTAAATGTGCTCACACCTGAGCCTGGCACAGAGTAAGTGCAAATTACTGTTAATTTTTTCTATTAATTAAGTAATTGTGGCATGTGTGTGTGTGTGTGTGTGTGTGGTGTAAGTACATGGTTGTGTATGCAGATATGTGTACCCATTCGTGCACACTCAGAGTCCAGAGGAGGATGCTGGGAGTGCTTCTTTTTTGCTCTCTACCTGGGCAGTGTTGAATCTGATTCCCTCTCAAGTGGGTCAGGGCACGGAGATGAAAGGTCAGTGGTGCCTGGGTCGGAAGGGACTCTGATGCCACTTCCTTGTATTGGCTTTCAACCTTCCAAATAAGTGCGACCCTTTAACACAGTCCCTCATGTTGTCTAACCCCCAACCACAAAATTATTTTGTTGCTACTTCATAACTGTAAAATTGCTACTGTTATGACTTGTAATGTAACTTGTAATCTGATATTCAGGATGTCTGATATGCAACCCTCAAAGGGGTCACAGCCCATAGGTTGAGAGCCACTACTGTAGGGGTTGGTGTCTGGGGTGAGGGTGGAGGAAGCCACGGGAAAGGAGGAGGTAGATGTGATTGTGTGTGTGTGTGTGCGTGCGTGTGTGCTGTGGGTTGTGGATGAACCTGTGCATGTCTATCTGTGCTTCCTGCCCTCCTGTGTCTGTTAGTGTGTGTGTGTGTGTGTGTGTGTGTGCGTGCGTCTCCTTCCATCCTGTGGAATCCTTTCCACTCATACTTACGGACTGCATCAGGTAAGACACACACACACACACACACACACACACACACACACACACTCATTGGGCTATAGTAGCTCACTGACCTGTACTATCCTTGTAATAGTCCATGATGTCTTTCAGGGTGGAGAGGAAGATCTCCTCCCTGGCCCTCTGAAGCTGGCTTTCCTTCTCCCAGTCTTCCATTCCTTCCACCTGGCTCCATGGTCCCACAGGCTCCGCCTTTCCGCTGTTGCTGTTGTAGTGGAAGAAGGCCTGATCATTGAGAAACGCGGTGGCTTGAAACCTGGGGATGCCCTTGCTGGGCCTGGACACCCCGGTGTAGAGGAAGATCAGAGAGTAAGACCCTGCAGAAGGAGAGAAGATTCTGAGGCGTGGGGTTTAAGCACAGGAGGCCCACCGTGGAGCTACAGAGCCCCAGGAGGAAGGGCCTGGCCTGGAAACCTCTTCCCCTCCTGCTTTTGCTGCCAGCCTCATACCATGGGAGGTTCACTTATGTGAAGGGGAGCTGCCTTTCCTCAGGATGACATGTAGAGATTGTTCTGTGTTGTCTTTACACTGTATCCTCTACTTTGTATATAAAATTATTTGTGTGTGTACGTGTGTGTGTGTATGTGTGTGTGTGGTGTATGTATGGTTCTTGTGGGTGTAAGCACATGTGCAGGGTATAGAGGTCAGAGGTCAAGTTGGGATGCTATCCTTCATCATTCTCCATCTTTTTTTTTTTTAAATTATACTTGTATGTGTGTGACTTGTTCATATGTCACTGTGTATGTAGCAGTCAGGGGACAACTTGTAGGAGTTGGTTCTCTCTGTCATGTGGGTCCCAGGGATCAAACTTAGTTATCAGGCATGGTGGTAAGTACTATTACTGCTGAGCCATCTCTCTGGTCTGCCACCTTACTTTTTTTGAGCTAAGGTCTCTCACTGGACCTTGAATTCATTAGTACAGCCAGGCTGGTCCATAAATAATTTCTAGGGATCTTCCTGTATCTATCTGTCTATAATCTATCTATCTATCTATCTATCTATCTATCTATCTATCTATCCTGGCTGATTTTGTATGACACAAGCTAGAGTCATCAGAGAGGAAGGAGCCTAGTTGAGGAAATGTTTCCACATGAGGCATTTTCTCAATCAGTGATCAATGGTGGAGGGCCCAGCCCATTGTGGGTGGGGTCATCCTTGGGATGACAGCCCTGGGTTCTATAAGAAATCAGGCTGAGCAAGCCAGTAAGCAGCACCCCTCCATAGTCACTGCATCAGTTCCTGCCTCCTGGTCCTGCCCCGTTGGGTTCCTGTCCTGACTTCCTCCAATGATAGACTATGATCAGGAAGTGTAAGCCAAATTCCCTCCCGACGGAGTAGAAACTCTAACTAAGACACTATCTATTGCTCTTTTCTATTTGTCATATCTACTTATCGACCTACGGGTCCATATCTTTCCATCCATCCATCCATCCATCCATCCATCTGTGCATCTACCCTACTAGTTATGTTTCTTTAGAGGTCTCCTACTAAGTGCAGATTTTTGGTATAGAATATATTTAACATTTTAAATATATATTCATTTTTAAAAATCACACACACACACACACACACACACACACACGTCTGTGTATCATATGCATGCAGTGACAAAAGAGGCCAGAAGAGGGCGACAGATCCCCTGGCACTAAAGTTATAGGCAATTATAAGCTGCCACATGGGTGTGGGAACTAAACACAGGTTCTCTTCAAGAGCAGTAACTGTTCTTAACCACTAAGCCGTCTCTCCAGATCCTTTAGAAAATACCTAACATTGAAAACACAATGCTTTATTATAAACAGGTATAGATAGTTATGTAGCATTCTGTGAATATACCAATGTTTTAAAACTGGCTTGGTCTAGGAATCTTCACCCAAAAATTTATGTGCAGTGAGCAGCCTCATTCCCCATCCTGGAACTGATGTAGCTCCCACTGATTCCCTGCTGTCTTTTCTCCCAGAGGCTCTTGCCTTACCTCACTACAGAGGAAAGTCCTGGTTTCCTCACAGAGTCTTCTAACCTGCCTCTGCATTTCCCCCTGGGATCTCTTCCATTTTCCTCCAGAGTCAGACAAGTGTGTCCAGCCCGTGGAAGAAAAGGAGGGGAGACAGTAGAGGAAACCCTATGATCTTTATTCAAGTCCACTGTCTGACTCCACTGTAAGAATAACACATTTTCCAGGCACCTACCATTTACTATACAGACCACCACCCCACTGATAGTAGTAATGGGTTTGCAAAGTTGTCAGTTACCATAGTTCACTCTTCTAGAAGCATTCGGGAAGTCACTGGACTTGTGTTTAAATAAGACCTTAAAGAACAGGAATCTGAGGACTAGCAAGTACAGTTCAGTTAATATGGTGCTTGCTACGCATGCATGAAGCCTTCAATAAAGGAAGATTAAAAAAAAATCAGTATACAGCCTATGCTTGCCTTGAACTTTTGAACCTCCTGCCCCCAGATCCCTTGGGTTGGGATTATAGGCGTGAGATACTTGGCTTATGTGGTGCTGAGGGATTGAATCCAAGGCTTCCTGCATGCACAACAAGGGTCCTATCAACGGAGCCACACCAGTAGCTCTTAGATTCATACTCTTTAAGGTCTTATCCAACACAAGTCTGGTGACTTCCCGAATACTCCTAGGTGAGCTGAGTTAATTGGCAACTTTACAAACCCATTAGTACTGGATATACTGGAATCCCAGGTATACGAAGAGTCCTTCTTGTGGCCCGACATTTTGTTTTCTGTCTTTCCCTTCTTTCTCTCCCAATCTTCCTTGGTTTTGCCCCACTCACCAGTCTCCTGAAGGACTGCAGGACCCAGGATGAGAGGCAGGGACAGCAGGACAGGCACCATTGCTACTGTAGTGCCTGGGAGGACAGTCTACCCAGGAAATGAGGCTCTTGCTGTGAGGCCTGGCATCCTGCCCAGGGGAGGAGATTCCACAGCCAATGAGAGAGGATAAAGAAATTCCTCCCCAGAGAGCAATGAAAAGAGCCACACAAACTGGCTGGGCAGAGGTCTGGTCACGGGGTTCATACACAGGAGCTGCTAACTGAGAGTGGAGAAAGCCAGTCTAAAGATCATATGTGTCTCTCAGATGAAAGTAGATCAGTGGAGTGAAGGTCTGTATAGTAAGTGGTAGATGTCTGAAAGGTTATTCTTACAGTATACTGTCTGTGACATTCCTACCTTGGTGCCAGCAGTGGGACTTGGGTGTTGTAAGAGCATGTTATAAGAAATGAGTTCAGCCAGGCAGTGGTGGCGCACGCCTTTAATCCCAGCACTTGGGAGGCAGAGGCAGGCGGATTTCTGAGTTCGAGGCCAGCCTGGTCTATAGAATGAGTTCCAGGACAGCCAGGGCTACACAGAGAAACCCTGTCTTGAAAAACTAAAAAAGAAAGAAAGAAAGAAAGAAAGAAAGAAAGAAAGAAAGAAATAAGTTTGAGTTCTTCCTTCCAGAAAAGTTTTGAACAGGTCAAAAGCACAGGCCTGGTAGACTACATCTTGTGGAATCAAGGGCAAACCTAAACGGACCCTCCAGCTCCCCTTGCTTTTAGTAGACTTCATTGATAGAACAACTGAGACAGGATCTCAGGTGTCCTAGGCTGGCCTTCAACTTCCTTCCACTCCCTGTGTAGCTGATAGTGATCCTTCTACTTCCCAAGACCTGGGATTACAGGCATATGCCACCACACTCGGTTTATGCTGTGCTGGGGATGGAACATGGGCTTCAAGCATGCTAGGCAAGTGATTTGCCGACTGAGCTATATCCCAACTTCTTCTTTTTCTAGATTTATTTATTTATTTACTTATTTTTCTTTTTTCTTTTTTGTTTTTTCGAGACAGTGTTTCTCTGTATAACCCTGGCTGTCCTGGAACTCACTCTGTAGACCAGTCTGGCCTTGAACTCAGAAATCTGCCTGCCTCTGCCTCCTGAGTGCTGGGATTAAAGGCGTGCACCACCACTGCCTGGCTATTCATTTATTTATTTATTTAATGTATGTGAGTACACTGTGGCTCTCTTCAGACACCCCAGAAGAGGGCATCAGATCCCATACAGATGGTTGTGAACCACCATGTGGTTGCTGGGGATTGAACTCAGGACTTCTGGAAAAGCAGCCAGTGCTCTTAACCACTGAGCCATCTCTCCAGCCCCACATCCCAACTTCTTAGTTGACTTTAAGGATCACTAATTTTGGAACTCACATGGTTGAACAATGTATTCTTCCACTTTGTTATGAAGGTTAGAAAGCCATCGAAGGTGGAGGCTCCGTTTGGCAAAGACCACCCAGACTAAGAGCAGCAGGGAAGAAAGCAGTTAGCCACTTTACCCTAGATGACAGGAAGACTGTGGGACATGGAGAAGAGCCACTTCCCCCTGGAGGACAGGAAGGAGACATTCTCTGGTGGCTTCAGTTAAAGGGTCATCTACAGCAAAACTAGCAGGAAACTAGTAATGTATTGCCACTGTGTGAGCAGTCAAACTAGGGAATTTATTCAGGTTTTCTCTTGGTGGCAGGTTTATTGCATCGAGCGCCAGGATTCATTGAATCTTTTGGATGATGTTAATACGATTGTCAGTTTGGCAGTGTCTAGAAATCATCATGGAGACAGGCCTCTGTCATCCCTATAAAGGGTTTTCTACACTGGGTTAATTTTGCAAAGCCCCACCCTGGGTGTGGATGGTACCATCCTATGGGCTCTGGTCTCTGACTAAACGAGAAAGGATAAAGTGAGCTGAATGCCAGCATGTCCTTCTCTGCTTCCTGACTGCGGGTGCAATGTGACTTCCTTACCATGATGGAGCGTGTCCTTGAACTGTGAGCCAAAAATAAACCTTTCTTTCCTCAAGTTACATTTGTCAAGTATTTTGTCATAGCAATGTGATTAATACCATATTTAATCTATGTATGTATGATCACCCATCTATCATATTTGTTTATTTATATCTATTATCTATGTATGTATGAACCTATCTATCACCTATCCTGCCTATCTATCTATCTATCTATCTATCTATCTATCTATCTATCTATCATCTATCTACTTATGTATCTATAATCTGACAGCATCATCATCTTCATCATCATCATATTCTCTCTCTCTCTCTCGCTCTCTCTCTCTCTGTATATCTGTGTACATCCCACTGCATCAGAAGACAGTTTGCAGGAGTCACTTCTTTCCTTCTACTATGAGTGCCCTGGATATCAAACTCAGGTTCCAGGTTTGCAGCAAATGCCTCTATCCGCTGAGCCACCTGGCTGGTCTTCTTTTAGAGATATGGTATGGTCTAACTTTGTAGCCCTGGCCAGACTGGAACTCTGTGTAGTTCCAGTCTACACAGACTGGTCTGGTAGACCAGACTGGCCTCAAATTCTCTGCCTCCCTACTGTTGGGGTAAAAGGCATATACTACTACACTCTGCTGAAATACATTAAAATTTATTTTATTACTTTCATTTGTATGGTATATATGTGCATATGTGTGCTTGTAAGTAGAACCAGAGAACAACGTTCAGGCTCAGTTCTCCCCTTTAATCATGTGGTTCTCAGGTATTGAACTTTGGTCACCAGGCTTGGTAGCAAGCCCCTTTACTCCCTACGCCATTTTCTCAGGTTCTCAAATCTGCTTTATTTAAAGAATCAATGTGGCTATTTCTCAGTTTAAGCTCGTTTGACCTTCAGAGCTTGGAATTGCTTGAATTTTTTACTCAGAGCGTTTGATGAACTAAATACAATACCATGTTTATACAGTGTTGAAAGAATGGAAATCTCAGAGTTATTAACCAGGATGGGGCTCACTGACTCATTCCCACAACCCTACACGTTATAGTTTTGTGTTTGTGAGACTTTTGCTGATCCTCTTTGGAGTCTGGATCACACTAAATGTTTTTGATCTTTTGATCTTGCATGACAGTAAAGACAAATGTCCTTTTGGTAATATGTTTCATTAGGGCTGTGTGTGTGCATCCAAGTGTGCACATGTGTGTGTGTGTGCGCGCACATGTGTGTGTGCTTGTGATGCAGAAGACAGCTGGCAGGAGTTGGTTCTTTCTTTCCTTCTACCAGGGGGGTCCTTATGTGTGGCAGCACAGGTACCTTTACCCACTGGGCTATCTCCCTGATCCTTCACAGGCTATTTTTAGAAGTCAAGTATGGCAAAGCAGTGCACACTCCCAGAATGAAGAGTGCACCTCCTGAATGAAGGGTCCTCAGTCAAGATGCAGTAGCTATGGCTACCTTCAGTATCTGGAACCAAAAGTCTCACTCTGCTACTTTCCCCTTCCTTGTCCAGCCTTGAGGTGGTCTCCTCTTGGAATAGGAGGGAGACTCTTTCTTTCTATTGTCATTTCTGTGTATATGTGTGTGGGTGTCAGAAGCCATCTAGGAGAGGCAAAAACTAACAAGTGACTTTCTGGAGATGGCCCATTGTTTTGCTTGGCTGAGATGGGTAAACTCTGAATTGTAGGGCCTTCAGAGATCTCATCTCAGGATTTATTCTTGTTATTGTTATGTCTTTCTCATCATTATTACATAGTCTAATAATTCCAGTGCTTTAGCACACCTATTGGGCAGATTTTCTGCAGATCAATAAAGAGGTACTATCTTATAGAAATGCTATCTAGACAAATTGATGATTTCATAATTCCTAATGATTCTATAGAATTCCTAAATTTATACAAGTAATTTTGAGCCCTCTATATTATGAAAGGTGCAATTAGAGTTCTGTAAGCCTTCATGTGTCACGGACTAATTCCACCAGGATAAGAAAGTGGGCTTGGAACAAATTTACAACCAGGGAAAACATTCCTTCTAGGTAAGCTGTGAAACTATTATCTGATAACTAAAGGCCATGAACTGGGAACGAATAGTTTATTGCAGGTGCAAGGACAAAATAAAATATTGGCTGGATTTACCTATCCAAAACTCCAAAGCGAGACTCAAGGCAACAAAACCGTGCTGAATTGTAACATGATTATTGCTTTAAACTTTTTTTTTTTCTTTCGAGACAGGGTTTCTCTGTGTAGCCCTGGCTGTCCTGGAACTCACTCTGTAGCCCAGGCTGGCCTCGAACTCAGAAATCCACCTGCCTCTGTCTCCCAAGTGCTGGGATTAAAGGCCTGTGCCACCACTGCCCGGCTGCTTTAAACTTTTAATGAACGTACAGAGCTAGCAGGTAGATAATGAGTGTTCAGTTAGGTACCAATCTAAATGGAAACACATGCAGACTTTTTTTTTGCTGTTACGCCTTATTCAGTTTATGATTTGAATTTATGTTTTAAACCTGCTATGAACCTTTGGGAAAAATATGCTTGGAATCCCATGTGATCATTTATCCTGAGAAAGTATAAAAAAACCCAAAACCAAAGAGCATCAATAGGAAAGAGTCCCCCCTTTTCTTTCTCTTAGCAATAAAGATTCAAGCCTTTTTGAGTGTTTATTTTTTTATGACTTTTTTTCTGGCTCACAAGGAGTTAATGAACTCCCTCAGTGAGGAACCTTCAAGAAAAGAACAAAGAGCCGAGTAGTTCCCCTCTCCCCCTTAACAGCAGGTATTAATCACCAGAAGCCAAGAGGTTTCTGACCCTAGCAGAGTTAAGAAAGTTAAATACTACAAAAGGTAAGCAATATTTTAGCCCTTGTGAGACTTAGTTTTGCTTCCTAAAATTGCCAATGCTCCCCACCCCCATCTCTGCTTGCCAGAGAGAACTGGTGCCAAGCAGGCTCCGGGAAGGTTGATGTGCCTGTGCCTAAGCATATTCACGGAGGTCAAAGGGCATCTTGTGGGAGTCAGTTCTCTCCAACTACTGTTTGGGGGGATTGAATTCCGGTCATCAGGCAGCCTTTCCAACTGAACCCTCTCACCTGCCCACAGTTGGAGGATTTCTCAGAGATTGCCCCTACCTACAATTTAGTTGTTATACTGAGTTATATTAGACACAAGAATATGTAAAAAGGCTGGGCGGTGGTGGCTCACACCTTTGTTCTTTTTGGTTTTTTGAGACAGGGTTTCTCTGTGTAGCCCTGTCTGTCCTGGTACTCACTCTGTAGACCAGGCTGGCCTCTGCCTCTCAAGTGCTGGGATTAAAGTCATGGGCCACCACCGCTCTGCTTAATCCCAGCACCCAGGAGCCAGAGGCAGTCAGATCTCTGAGGTCAAGACTATCTTGGTCTATAGAGCAAGTTCCAGGAAAGCCAGGGCTACACAGAAAAAAACCCAAACAAAACCAAACAAGAATATGTATAAGATATGAACACACACACACAAACAGGTTTGCAAGGGGAAAGGCCAAGCATGCTTCTCTCATGGGTTACGCAGGAGGGGGTTTAGGGGGAGCCTCCAGGAGCCTGCGACACCGGCTGTGATTTTTTCTAGAGCCTGTCTCTCCCCATTTTTAGTTGGTATGGCCAGCTCACATCAGCCTTAAGCCGTCTCATCTGACTCAGTGTTTCTAAAAGTGTTCTTCTAATCTAAACATTTAAAATCAGCTCTCTTTCACTCTCTCCCTCCCCCATCCCCTCGCTCACGTGTGTGTGTGTGTGTGTGTGTGTGTGTGTTATGCACATGCTCATATGTGTGAGCATGCCACCACTTGTGTGTAGTAGATATTAGAGGGCAATCTTGAGTGTTGGTTCTTGGTTTTCTTTTGTTTGAAAAAGTCTCTCTCGCTCACCAGTATACACACCAGGCTAGCTGGCCTGTGTGGGAGCTTCTGGGTGTCTCCTGTCTGACCTCAATCTCTCTGATAGTACCTGGGTATGACAACTAAGTTGTAGGTGGGGACAATCTCTAAGAAATCCTCCAACTGTGGGCAGGTGAGAGGGTTCAGTTGGAAAGGCTGCCAAGTCTGGTGACCTGAATTCAGTCCCCCCAAACAGTGGCAGGAGAGACCTGACTCCCACAAGGTGTCTTCTGACACAGTATGGTGAGGCATGTGCACACCACACACAAGTGCACACATACAGACATAGCTATGGAAAGAAAGAGTCCTCCTCCTATTCTAAGGGGAAAACACCTCAAGGTGGGGCAAAGAAAGGGGAAATGGTGAAGTGAGACTTCATTGCTGCATCTGGCTTTCTGTGGATCCGAACTCGGGACCTTGCAATTGTGCAGTGAGCACCTTATCTACTAACCCATCTTCCCCGTGCCTCAACAACCACTTCAGGGGTACTACTGTCCACTTCCTTAGAGAAAAGGGGGAACTGAGCACTGTATAAGAAGAAACTACAACCAATTCTTTTTCCTTGAGGAATTTTCTTTTCAGGTATCCATGCCTGACTTGGATGCTATTTGCCTTAGCTTTCCTTTATACAGAAGTCAGGATTTCTTCTGGAATCCAGGGCTGGACTGAGGACAAGTGGATGGTGTTTCTTCCTCACCAGTGGATACCACAAGCGCCGTAAAACCTTTTTTTTCTATCGACTGTTATGAATGTTGCAAGCATTGTTCCTTTAATGATTGTTTGCACTAGCTTTTCTGCATGGCTGTTTATTTCAGAAGGGTGCCTGGGTTACCCTGTCAGCTGCTGGGGACTGCAGGTTCTGTCTCTGTATCTTTTTCTGTCTCTCAGTCTTTGTCTGTCTCTGTCTCTCTGTCTCTGTCTCTCTGTTTCTGTCTCTCTCTGTCTCTGTCTCTCTGTTGTGCATGTATGTATACCTATATGTGGAAGCCAGAGTTTGATGTCTTGTATCTGCCTCAATGGCTTCCCACTTTATATTGAGACATGATCTCTCATTGAACCTGAAGCTCACAGGTTTGTCTTGACTTGTTGGCTACCAAGCCAAATATCTTTCTGTCTCTGCCACCTCAGCTCTGGGATTACAGATATGTGCTGTCTTGCTTGGCTTTTAAAAATTGTTTTTATTTTTAACATTTAAAAAAATCCAATTTTATGTGCACAGCAAGCAGTTTTCTGACTGAACTGACTCCCTAGATGACAGTTTGTGTATCTTTCTGTGCCCACATTCCCACCCACTCAGTGGCTAGGCTGGAGGAATTCATCCTTCCTACCTCCCAGCCTTGGCCAAAGTGCTTCAGAGGCAAGAAAAATCACACTGCCTAGACTCTGGTTCCACCACCCGATGGGCCACCCAAAGCTTTCCAGGGTCAGCAAGGATAGCACACTTCACCCTGTTCCTTGGAGGTCACACTCAGATCTTGTCTGTAAATCTAAGCTCACAAGTCTTCTGCCACACCTGGTTCACTGTACAGAGTTGGAAGTTGGTGTTGGAATTGAATTTAACTGTGGATCATAGAAAGGAGACATCAAAGTTCAAGGTTAGTAATGTTCTGATGCAACCCTGCTTCAATCAATGGGAACAATCGATTTGCCACCCCTTCCTCCCCTCATTTAGATAACCGATCCACTCAGCACAGAAGAAAGCCTGAGGGAGAGGCAATTGCCACGGGTCTTATCGCCCCTGCCTGTTCTTGTTGAGCACCTCAAGAATGCAGGGGCTGGAGAGATTGCTCAGAGGGTAAAGTACTTGGGAACCTGAGTTCACATTCCCAGTACCCATTTAAAAGTTGGATGTGGCTGGGCACACCTGGAATCCAGCACTAGTAAGTACCAGCTGAGTATGTACCACCTCAGGAATGGAGATGGATTGATAGCGGCTGCTGGAGGCTTTCTAGGTAGCCCGGTTAGCTGGTCTGCTCCAGTGACAGACCCTGGTCTAAAAGCAAGCAAGGAGCCAGCTTTGGTAGCACACATCTTTAATTTTGGCATAAAGAGGTAGAGGCAGACAGACCTCTGTGAGTTTGAGGCCAGCCTACTCTACATAGCAAGTGATAGGCCAAGCCAGGGCTACATAGTGAGATACTGTTGCCAAAACCCGAGAAGTGATTGAGGAAGATGTTCTGAAGTTGACCTCTGGCTTTTATAAATGCCTGTATGGGGAGTGGGGGGGGGAGTACACCTACACACACATGTGTATACATTCCTAACACACACACACACACACACACACACACACACACACACTGCACGCACACATGAATGCAAGACCCTGTCTGTTCTTCATCCAGGTCATTTCTCAGAGAAGTGTTGAAACTGCACAAAGCCCAATTCCTCTGTAACTGCTACAAGTGCTCGCTAGGTGGCGACAGATCCTGGATGGGACCAGTACAACTCCCAAGGCCGGATCAAGGATATTGAAAGCTTTGCAGTGAAGTGTTTTCAAGGGACAAAATGTCAACTCCAAAAATAGATATGCTTACTGCTGTCTGCAAGGGTGCGATTTAACCAAGCTTGGTATTTCTAGACTGTAACATAGATCGTTCCAGTGCCCACTTGGCTACACATCATTAGGATCATTGGCTCAAGGGAGCCAATGTTGGTGTCCTGTGAAGAGCATCAGGTTAATTTACTGGTCTGTAATTCCAGACCCCGAAGAACACCCATACCAGGGAAAATCCTGTGCTCGCCCTTGCTCATGTTCTGCAGGCTTTAGAGGTTCTTGCTGGTGGAAGAAGCTTTGACTTGAATCAACCAACTCACCTGTGATAGATCAGCAAGGGCTAGGGTTGGCTTGCAAGGCGACAGCCCTCCTGAAATAGAAGTGAGGGTGCAATTTCAGGAATAGTCAAAGGCAATCTGGCCTTGGCCGTGGGCTTGCTATAACTGCTTGGGAAACTGCACGAAATCCAAATTTCTCTGTAACTGCTACAAGTGGTCACTAGGTGGCGACAGATCCTGGATGGGACGAGTAGAACTCCCAAGGCCTCAACTGTTGTTATCAGGGTGCACCTGGGCTACTTTGGGCAAGGACCTTCTTGGGGTAGTAGGGGAGTGGTTCAGAGACTTACTTTTGCCAGGGTTTTCGCTTCCTGATTTTACATCTCAGAGAATAACCTTAGACTAGTGCAGAACCTTTCCATGTCCGGCCATTCTAGGGCCTCATACAAGAAAGGCAAGCGCCCACTACGTAACTGAGTTACATCCCTAACCTCTTTTCTTCCTCCTCCTCCTCTTGCAACTCTTCCTCCCCCTCAGTCTCCTCACTCCCCCTCCCTTTCTCCTCTTCGTTTTATGTACTGATCCCCCTGCCTCAGTTTCCGGAGCTGCTGGGTTACATGCCAGCACCACAAGGCTCTTCTGGAGTCCCCTTGTCAGTCTGTCTATCCAAAAAAGTGTCATAGAGGGTTTTGGTCATGGGTCTCAAGGCTTCCACGCTAGACTCTCCTCAGTGTGGGAGAGGAGAGCCAGGACCCTGGATTCCTCTTGGATCTCTGATGCAGTCTTGTTAGAGGAACAATCCTTCAACAGCCCTGTGGAATCCACTGTTAAGCCCACGTTTTAGGCTCCAAGGGGTTTGATTAGAATTGAGGTGGGAAAGGAGCATCTTAACATTCTTCCACTGCTGTCTAGCTCAGTTCTCCTCAGCTCTAGCTACTGCAGTGCACTTAACAGCCAAACTGGGAGAAGGGCTTAAAAAATACAGAGTTTCCCTCAAACATTTTATAAAACGGCTGGAGCTGGGGATGTAGTGTACTTGGCCCTGGGTACCATCTCCTCCCAAACCTGTACTGTATAAAATTGGGTATGGTTGTGCATGCTGGGGAAGTAGATGCAGGAGTGTGTGTGTGTGTGTGTGTGTGTGAGAGAGAGAGAGAGAGAGAGAGAGAGAGAGAGAGAGAGAGAATGCATGTATTGCATAAATGCACATGTGTGTAGGTGATCATGTCTGTCCATGTGTACAGAGGCCAGAAGACGATGTTGGGTGTTTTACTCTCTCACTCTGCACATTTCCTAGAAACAGGGTTTCTTACAGAACTTCAAGCCAGGTTGGCAGCCAGAAAGCCTGACTCTTTTTCCCTCCACTCACCCCCAAGGTGTTGAGACTATAAGAATGCACAACAGGCCGGGTGTGGTGGCTCACGCCTTTAATTCCAGCACTTGGGAGGCAGAGGCAAGCAGATTTCTGAGTTCGAGGCCAGCCTGGTCTACAGAGTGAGTTCCACAGAGAAACCCTGTCTTGAAAAACAAAACAAAAAACAAACAAAAAGAATGCACAACCACACCTAGGGTTGGTTTTTTTTGGTCCTGGAATTCACTTTGTAGATCAGGCTGGCCTCAGACTCACAGAGATCTGTTTGCTTCTGCCTGTCAAGTACTGGGATTAAAGGCAGGTGCCACCACTGCCTGGCCCACACCCAGTTTTTTTATGTGGGTGCTGGGGATTCATACATGAGTACTCATGCTCACACAATGAACACTCTCACCCTCTGAGCCATCCCCCCAACCCCCACTACATACTTATTTGGTGTGTGTGTCTGTATTTGTGTGTATGTGTCTCTCTCTGTGTGAGTATATGTGTGTGTATGTATCTCTGAGTGTATGCCTCTCTCTGTGTGTATGTCTTTCTCTCTCTGTGTCTCTGTCTCTGTGTGTATGTATCTCTCTGTGTGTATGTATCTCTCTGTGTGTGTCTCTCTGTGTGTGGGTGTATGTGTGTGTATCTCTGTGTGTGGGTGTCTCTCTCTCTCTTTCTGTGTGTGTATGTGTGTGTCTCTCTCTGTGTGGGTGTATGTGTGTGTATGTATCTCTGTGTATGCATGCATGTCTGTCTGTCTTTCTGTGTGTATGTGTCTCTCTGTGGGTGTATGTGTGTATATGTATCTCTGTATATGCATGTCTGTCTGTCTGTCTGTCTCTGTCTCTCTCTCTCTGTGTCTGTCCGTCTCTGTGTGTGAAGGCCAGAAGTCGACACCTATCCCTTTCCATGTTAGTTTTTGAGTCTAGGTCTCCCACTGACCGCAGTGCTCTGCCTCATGGCTAGTCTGACTGGTAAGTGGGCCCCCAAGAATTCTCCTGTATTTTCCTCTTCAGTGCTGGGACTGTAGATTTGCACCGCCATGCTTAGCTTTTTATGTAGGCATGGGAGGGAGGGATCTGAACCCAGGCCCTCATGGTCTCATGGCAATCACTTTACCAGTGGAGGCCTTAATGTCCTTAATTGTCTGACGTAAGCATATAAAGCAACACGGTTGGTTATGGCATTATTTAATCACAGAACTGGCTTCTGTTGATCCCCCACTCTTTCTCTCCACTCCTCGGCCTGTCCCATGCTCTGGAGTTCCCTTTGCACCTTCCGGTCACCAAATTCTCTCACCTCCCTCTTCTCTTCCCAAAACCTCTTTTTCTACTCTTGTTTCTTTTCTAGTTTTACGACTCTGTATCAACATTCCCATTCCCATAGACACACGCATGTAAAACCGAACATCTGGGATAGCATGTAAGAGAGAACACAGCATGCTTGTCTTTGACTTTGGGCTATTTTGCTCCATCTAGATTTCTTTCTAGATTTCTGAGTGATGATAGGACGGGGGCTCATGGGAGTCTTCTAGGGCCAGGCCTGGGACAATTGTGTCTAGTTCCGTATGTACATATTTCTGTTTGTTCTGCCACTTGACTATTGCTGACTGGTGCTCTACACTTTCCCCTCCATGTGTCAGTCATTCTCTGTGAGTGAAAAATCACTCCCAGCTTGAAAAAGAAAGGGAAGCAGGGAAGATCCCTCCTTCCATTTTTCCCATTAATTTATTTGTTCACTTTACTTCTCAACTGCAGCTCCACTCTCTTCCTAGTCCTCTCTCACAAGCCCTTCTCCATCCCCTCCCTTTCTTCTTTGAGAAGGCAGAGGCCCCCCTGGGTACCAACCCACCTTGGCACATCAAATCACCGCAGGACTAGGCACATCCTCTAGCACTGAAGCCAGACAAGGCAGCCCAGTTAGGGGAATGGGATCCACAGGCAGGCAACAGAGTCAGGGACAGCTCCTGCTCTAGTTGTTGGGGAGCCCACATGAAGTCCGAGCTGCACATCTGTTACATATGTGTGTGTGTGGCTAAGTCCAACCCATATATGCTCTTTGGTTGGTGGTTCAGTCTCTGGGAGCCCCCAAGGGTCCAGGTTAGTTGACTCTGTTGGTCATCCTGTGGAGTTCTTATTCCTTCTGTGTCTCTCAATCCTTCCTCCACATCTTCCACAAGACTCCCCAAGCTCCATCTAATGTTTGGCTATGGTTTTTTTTGGGGGGGGGGGAGATTCTAGGCTAGAGGTTCTCAACCTTCCTAATTCTGCGACTCTTTAATAAAGTGTGTCACGCTGTGGTGAAATCCCAAACATAACACTATTTTCATTGCTACTTCATAACTGTATTTTTGCTATTGTTATGAATTGTAAAATAAACATCTGTGTTTTCTGATAGTCTAAGATGCCCCCCTTTGCACCTCCCCTACCCCTGTGAAAAGGTCACGACCCACAGGTTGAGAACCTCTCTTCTAGGCTGTTGCATTTCTTCCTACCCCTTACCCTTGGGTGATGCTGCTCCCTGAGTGCCCGGCTACCCAGGTCCTGGCACATATCACTAACATCTGGCCGTGGGAGGAGGTTGGTCTCCTCTGGTGGGACGAGAGGGACAGGGAGGACATTGTTGGTGGCATAAAGCAGTGCAGTGAGTGCTTCCTGGCACCAAGCCTCAGAAAGTTGCTATGAAAGAGAAGTTTGTCTTGGTGCTTTAACATCTCGACGGCAGCTTAGAAATAAATAGGCAGAACGTCCCTCCCTCCAGCCCTCAGTGCCAACTGTAGCCTCCTCGTCTGATACCCACACTGACCTGGGCTGTGGACATTCATAAATGAATAGAGCTATTGAAGAATCAGGAGAAACTCACACATCACTGAAAAACATTCTTAGTGGGCATCTTAGTGGGCATCTTAGTGGGCGTCTTTCCACCCCCTCTCCGCCAGTGCAGACATTTAAACTCTCTGGCTGGACCATCTGCATAACCCCAAATAGTGGGGTCACAGCTCTTGGTTTCCAAGTGCTAACTTACCATGAGCAGAGGTGTGGATGTACTCGATCGGGTGGACCCTTCCAAAGATGGTTTAGCAAATGGGGAGAACGTGATTCTCGAACCTTTCTTTGTTTCCATTTTACCTCTTCCCATCACTGTTTTAATGACTTCTTCAGGTAATTATTAAACTTCTTCATATTTTGGTTTTCTGTAACCCGAGGGTGTTGGCATTCAGGATCACTTTCTAGGCTTGGAATGAGGGTCAAATGAGGTCACATTTGCGACTGCTTAGAATGGTATCTAGTGAATACGTCTTAGGGTCCTCCCCTTGAACTCCCTCCTGCCTTGTGATTTCTTTCCTCTCCCTTTCCGTTCTTTCTCTCCTCCCCTCTCCTCCTATCCTTCCTTCTCCTCCCCTCCTTCCTCCTCCTTCTGTTTTTTAGCTGTTTCCTACCTCTACTATCCAAATTCTGGGATTATGTGCAAGAACACACTTGATTTAAGATTTCTTCTCATGTATTCACTCATTTGTTCATTCATTCATTCGTGTGTGTGTGTGTGTGTGTGTGTTTGCGTGCGTGCACATAGGTGCCCTGGCATGAACGTGAAGCTCAGAGAACAACTTTCAGCGGTCAGTTCTCTCCTTCCACTACGTGCAATTTACAGTCATCAAGACTTAGTTACACCAGACCCACTAACATTATTTATTATAGAAAAAAAAAAAAAACCAAACCAACCTTACAGGAGATGGAGAAATAGGGATACAGCAACAAAATCAGACTACAAGTTATCCTTCTCAGTCTGTGGGCATTCAAAGAGAAGGGTGAGCAATGGAAGATACAGCTGACATGACGTCAGTGTCAGCTAACACACCTGGTGCTCATTCACACATGTGCTCATAACTGACACGATGTCAGCATTAGCTCATTCACACATGTGTTCATAACTGTCACGACGTCAGTGTGAGCTAACACACCTGGTGCTCATTCACACAGGTGAACATGTATTCGTGCACCTTTGAGAAAACGTAGTGCAATCACATTACTTCTCAGGGCATCTTCCTCAGGATGGCTGCCCCAGTGATGAGGAGCATAATTAAAGCTTATGATTGATATTTTTCAAGTGTTCATCAAAGGATTTGGCCAATTTGCAATAAAAATGGACTATATATTTATTTATTTTGCATGTATAGGACAATACAGTCTCACCAGATTTGGGAAAATGTTTGTGATTCAAAGATATTCGTGAGCCAGGCACGGTGGCTCATGCCTATAATCCCAGTACTTGGGAGGCAGAGGCAGGAGGATCAGTGCTGTGAGTGTGAAGCCAGCCCCAGCTACAGGAGGACCAACAAACCAGAAAAAGAGGCTGGGGAGTGGTTCCATCAGTAGAACAATTGCCTTGCCTGAGAACTAAAGGTTTGATCTCCAGAACGCACATAAAAAACAAAACAAACAAACAAACAAAACCCCCAAACGCAACAAAAGCAAAAAAGCTGGGCATGCAGCCTGCACAAGTTCAAGTCAGATGAGGTCCCAGCCCCAAGAAGGGGAAGTGAACATGGGCTTCCACCCCAAACTCAGACTCTATCAGCAACAGATACTGGCAAAGGAAAAATTAGTTTTCTTTAATGGAGTCTCACTGAATATATTAACCATCCTTCAGGATAGACCTCATACTCAGAAGTTTTGACCAACACAATTTCCATGTTTTTTGCTTTTGTTCGGTGTCTGTGTGCTTTTTTTTTTTTTTTTTTTTTTTGAGAGAGAGGGAGGAAAAGGTGTAAAGTTGGGTGGACTGGGAGGTGGAGAGGGTCTGGGAGGAGGTGGGGGAATGAAGGTGTGTGATCAGGATATAGTGTATAAAATTTTTTCAATTAAAAAGCAAAACAAATCTTTAAAATTAAAATACTTATTTATTTATTTGAGAAGGGATTTCTCTGTGTACTCCTGGCTGTTGTGGAACTGGCTCTCTAGGCGAGGTTGGCCTTGAACTCAGAGATCCACCTGCTGCTATCTCCTGAGTGCTAGGATTAAAGGCACGTGCCACCGCACTCTGCTAAAATACATAACAGTTAAAAAAAACCTTGAGCATTGCAGGCGTGTTGGTAATCCCAGTATTGGGGAGGCAGAGATTTCTAGATCTTTATGGCTTTTGGTTAGTCAGCCTAGCCTACACAGCCAGCAGGAGGCCCTGTCTCAAAAAACATTCCTCCTTCTGAGGAATGACTGCTGAGGTTGACCTCTGACCTCTACACTCACACACATGCACCTCTGCACACATGAATATGTACGGGATACCCTCCCCCTCCCCAATATTTGTAGTTTATATGGGTATGTTGGGTGAGAATTGCCTTAGACTACTAATAACCAAGCAGACATTTCAATGGCATAAAATCAGGTATGTTCATTCTCTTTCCTACAAAAAAGGTTCAGGAATAAGCCTCCCTGCATGTCCAGCTTTGCCCTTCCCCTTTCTTAGCTGTATCTCTGGAGGGGATCCTGGCTGGAGTGGTGGAGGAAGGGACCCGAGTGGAGTCTCAGCTCTCACTGGGGCTGGTGGAGAGGAGTTCAGCTCTCTATGCTGCCAGGGTGGGGTGTGGGGAAGGGGTGTGGCATGGGGAGGGGGTGGGGCGTGGAGGGGGTGGGGCATGGAGTAGATTTTCATGGTGCTTTTAAGAGTTGCTCTATTCTTCCAACGAAGAGGCTATTGTGAAGTCACCCTGGATTCTGGGATGAGGACGCACACGCACACGCACACGCACGCATGCAGGCAAGCTCGCACGCACGCATGCACGCGCGCGCGCGCACACACACGCACGCGCACACGCACGCGCACGCATGCAGGCAAGCTCGCACGCACGCATGCACGCGCGCACACACACACACACACACACACACACACACACACACACGCACGCACGCACGCGCGCTCACGCGCCCTATATCCTGATTTTAGTTTCCCCTCCCTCTTTTTTCCAGATCCCCCTCCCCTCTTCCTTTCCCCTTCGGATCCACTCCCTTTCTGTTTCTTTTTATTTTCTAATGAGAAGAACGGGATTCTAAGAGATATCAATCAAACATGACAAAATAAAATATAGAGCAAAAACATCACACTGATGCTGGACAAGGCAACCCAACAGAAGGAAAAGAGCCCTCAGACAGGGAGACACAAGGATCAGGGACCCACTTGTTCACGCTCTGAGGACCATTCCTTTCAACACATAGGCACACTCTGATGTGAACAAGCTCATTTTTGAGGGTACCTTGTTTCGAATGAATGATTTTTGTAAGCACATTGTTATACTTTCAGTTTTGAATAATCGAGTTTATTTTTTTATTTTTGTTTTGTTTTTTCTTTTCTTTTTTTTTTTTCGAGACAGGGTTTCTCTGTGTAGCCCTGACTGTCCTGGAACTCACTTTGTAGACCAGGCTGGCCTCAAACTCAGAAATCCACCTGCCTCTGTCTCCCAAGTGCTGGGATTAAAGGCATGCACCACCACTGCCCGACTGAATAATCGAGTTTATTAAGCACAAGGCAAAATAAAGGAATAAGTAAAAAGTGATAGGTTCACAGAGATGAACATCATCATATTGGGGCTTACAATCATCCAGCAGAAAATGACCAGGGAGAGACAGTCAGATGGAGCTTCCCACAGAGCAATTCCTGGGCAGAGTAGGGTGTCCCCTCCAGTGAACCTTTTAAGTAAAAGAATAACGCTACACAAAGAACTACAGGCAACTGGGTAAAGCTGGGAGTGGGAGACGTGGTCCTTCCCGGGGGAAGAGTGCTCCAATTGGTTGTTTGATGCCCTATGGTCAACCCTGAAAACATACATACAAATAGCTTTGGATGAACTCAACAGTTACATTTAACAATATATATGTATACACGAGCATGCAATAACAATTGATTAAAAAAAAAGGCCATGAATTTGAAGGAGATCAGGGAGGGGTATATGAGACACTTGGGAGGGAGGAAAAGAAGGACAAAATGTAATTAAAACACCATCTCCAAAGGAAAAACTAAAAAGAGGAAAAATAGATAACAAGAAAATGCCATCAAATTGGGTGCTGCGAAGATCCAACAGAAACTGACTGGGGAAGTGGGAGCAGTGAGCTGGAGATCTCCACTGATCTTTCTGCCCTCAGCTGAGCTCCCCATGGCTGCACTTTCAGCCCTTCTCTCTCTCCAGGTGGTTTTGTATTATGGGCTGTGCAGTGTAGGACAGACAGCAGCAGCTTCTGCTCTCTTTTCTCACATCTCGTTTTCCTTCTAGCTGTTTTCAAGGATACAATGTTTTTATTCTTTGGCTGTTTGCTATTCCCGTTCCTCTGCGTCCCAGAGTCAGGGAGGCAGCTCATCCCTAGACAAGGGGCCTTAGAGGATCCTCTGAGACAAACATACTTGAGTCTGAAATGGGAGAGGTCAGCCCTACTTCCAGAGCCAGCTTCTCAGTGAGCTCAATCATCCCAAGACAATTAACCAATAGAATGTACAGAATAAACCTTCATTTCCTTTCAGATGATCTCACAGCCGCCATTCATTTAGAGAGTACATCCCGTGACCTCGAAACCAGAGTCACTCTCCAGAGATCGTGCCTTGAGGGCAGGGTCCCCTGGTCCTTCAGTTGGAATTCTTTTATGCCGCAGGGAGCCTGCCAGGAAAGAAAAGAAGAAGGCGAAAGGGTGGGTGGCTGCAGGAGGCGGGGCCATCGCAAGATCCTAGACCCTTTGGTTCCACTGTGAGGATTCCTTTTGGCTTCTTTCCTCTGTGGTTGATGCTACTGCTTGGAGCTGTCAAGCAAGCGCAGGTAAATTCATGGGCAGAGGGTAGTGGCTCTGGCTGAGATTATCCTGAGCTTTGAAGAGGTATCTATGGGTGGGTGCCTTCATGATTACGTAGAGATACTTTTGAAACTGATGTAGGATCTACAAGTCAGGGATACGGCCCAGGATCCTGAGTCTCTGCTGCTGCTCATTTCATGGCCAGGCTTTGAAGAGAAGTATCTAGAATGCTTTCCGGGCCAGGCAGAGGAAGGTGGGAGCAATGAGTTTAGGTTTGCACTGCCAAGTTCCTCCTTCCTCATGGGACCTTTCTTCTGTCTCTCCTTAACTTTTTGGGATGGATTCTGTCACTGATAAAGTCCTCCCCCCCCCCAAAAATATGTCAGATGCTTTGAAAAATTCTCAGTAAAAATATGATGGGATTTCAAATAATCTGTTTAGGAGCTTGAAAATCTGCTCAATTCTGGGATTTCCTTTCCTAATTTTGAATGTGTGCTAGTTGCTACATTTTTACTCCTATCTATCCATCCATCTATCTATCTATCTATCTATCTATCTATCTACCTACCTACCTATCATCTGTCTATCTTCTATCATTTATCTATCTATCTATCCATCCATCCATCCATTCATCCATCCTTTCATCCACCCGTTTATTGAGGCACAATCTCATGTAGGCCCACCTAGCCCTAAACTCACTGTTCTGAGGATGACCTTGAACTTCTGATCCTCCTGCCTCCACCTCTCTAGTGCTAGAATTGCAGGTGTGTATCACCACACCTGCTTTAGGCAGTGCTGTGGATGAAACCCAGGGACTTGAGTATGCGAGGCAAGCATTCTATCAACTGAGCTACAGCCTCTGTCTATTTGTTTTTAAAATAAGCTTACAGAGCAATGCATTTCATTACAGTATTTTCATGCATACTTCGATTCGTTATTTCTCTCCTCATCCTCTCTCATGCCCTTTCTTCTAGGTTAGTCTCTTTCTTCCCTCTTCAGCCTTCATTCTTCTTATGCATCACATCTATTCTGCCTCCCTTTCCTTCCTTATCTCTAAGACCTCTCTCCCCTGTGCTGTCTGGTTTCTAGATACAGTCCCATTTCTACTTTAATGTCCTAATATCCACACATGTGTACACACATGCAAAAATTAAAATCTGGGACCTACCTTTGAGAGACAACATGCACCATATGTCTTTTTGGGTCCTGGCTACTTTGTTTAGTATGGTAATTCCTGTTCCATCTGTTTCCTGGTTGTTTCAGTGAGCTAATGGTTGGATTGCAGCCTGTTACAGGAAGTCAGGAGAGAACTTTCTACTTGCTCCATTGTGTTAGCACTCCAAAAGTTTCAGATTCTTGGGCTGGCAAGATGGCTCAGTACTTGGTGTGAGAGGATGAGGAACAGAATTAGAATCCCCCCAATTCACATCAAAGCTGGGTTGTGGTAGTGTATGCCTGTAATACTCCCAGCAGTACTGTGGTGAGAGGGTAGGTGGAGACTGGAGAATCCCTGGAAGCTCATAGGCTAGTTAGCCTGGCATTCACAGTGGCAAGCAAGAAACTCTGCCTTAGAATTGATACACAGGGTTTTCTATCTCTCCATTTATGCCATGGCAGAAGCATGCACCTTTCACATATCACACACATGCACACATACACAGGCATGCACACAGGCACACACATGATGGAGACAGGTGTAGTTAGCAATGACACTGGCTTAGGGAAGTGGCAACAGTTGGTTCTCCTCTGTCTAACTTCATTCTAAATACTTATCCTGATATCCACAACTAAGTACAGCTCTCACCTTTCATCAAAGAAGCTTCTGTTTGCAATAAATGGAGACATTCTAGAAAGTTCCAGCTGGTCAAAGTGTAGAGAACCCCTGACTGTAGAATGCCCAGCCCCAGCTGATATATCTACAATGCAAGCCCTACACCTAAGGTTTAGGGAACACCTCATAAGACCAGAGCAGAAAGATTACAAATGCCAGAGGGCCAGGACATGTAATTACCCATACAATCTCAAAAATATGGTTGCCTAAACAAAGTCTGAAAAATGACAACACCAGGTTACAAGCTGCTGGGTAAGAGGGAAATCTCACAAGGCCCCATTCCTAGACAGAGTTACAGGCAATTAAAGGCTTCTAAAAGAGAGAATTAGTCTTCTTCAGGGGTGCCCTACAGGTTATCCAATCCTAAGTGGCATCTCCAAACGCTCACACATACATGTAATAATACAGGGACTTAACAGGTTGTGTATGTGTATGTATGTGTGCATATGTATATATGTAACAATAACAAAGAATAAGAGGCCACGACTTGTTGCTTCTCGGCCTTTTGGCTAAGATCTAGTGACAAGGCCACGACTTTGACAGGGAGTTGAAGGACGTGGGTAAAGTAGGGAGGAGTGTGTGTGGGGGAATGATATAAATAGCTCATCTATAAAATTCTCACAAAAGGGAAAACAGATATAAAGAACTGTCTGTGGAACTTTCTGGAATAAGAGGTTTGCATAGTATCTTAGTATGACAAAACTGCTGTAAAATATTTTTGAATGAGTGATTTGTAATCCACAGACCTTCCTTTTATTTTCCAGTTCTGGAGGCTGGGAAGTCCCAGATGCAGGCACTAGCACCCAAAGTGTCTGGATTAGGCCTTTTCTTCATGGATGGTGATGTCTCTGTGTCTTCAACTGATGGAAGGGGCTGAAGGGCTCCTTCAAACCTCTTTTTATAACACATTCATGGCTTAAAGGCCTTCCTTCTCTCTGCCTCTCTGTCTCTCTGCCTGTCTCTGTCTCTGTCTTTCTCTCTCTCTGTCTCTCTGTCTCTCTCTCTGTCTCTCTCTCTCTCTGTCTGTCTCTCCTTCCTAGTTCTTGGGTTGAATCTAGGGTCACTTGCATGCTAGACAGGTACCCATACCCAACGTCTCACTGGAAAATTCTAGTAAAGTACTATACTGCTGAGCCACATCCTCAGCTCATCACTAGACCCAAGTCTATGATGCTGGGGAAGACACCAACAGTTATCATAACACGTGATCACTTGGGAGTGAGAAGGGAAGACGTGTAAATCTCTTGGATAAAAGGCAATGGTTGGGAGTAGCTGCTGGGCATGGAAGAATGTATCTGTTAGGGCAGAGATAAAGATAGCATGCTTGGTATTATGGCCAGAGAACTGGGAAATTTCTGAAATTTGTTCTTGATAATGGTTACTCCCTCATCATGAGGGAGATAAACATTCAAAGAATAGAGATTAGAAATCTGAATTTCTACCCTCATCTTGGTTTGTCTCCAAGCCCTATGACATTTAATTATGTCAAATTCTTGTTCCCGAGCTGGTAAGGTATAAAGAACATTGGACTAGAGTAAGCACTGAAATTCTCATTGCTGTTGTGTTCCGCTAGCTAGGATCCTCCTGTCCCTGCCTCTCCAGCACTGGGGTTTCAAGTGTGCACCACCACACAGCATTTTTACATGGTTTTTGAGGATTAAGCTTAGGTTTTTACGTGCGTGTGGCACTTTGCTGACTGAGCCAACCCACCATTTATGACAATGTACTCTTGAAAGGGCTTGTGGGATTCTGTCCATCTTCCTGTCTCCTTGGATTGAGGCTTTTTGCTCCAATCTTCTCATTGTCATCCAAGACACAATTATGTTCATTCAATGAGTGAGTGTCATCAAGTCTGTGGAGTGCTGTTTGGAGAGCAAACCTGCACAACTGTGTGCTAAATAAACCTTTTGTGTCTATAAAGGTAATTAGCTCAGGCATTACATTGTAGGCAAGTAAAGATGGTTAAATAGTGTTTGATCAACTTTGGAGATGAGCAAAAAGGCTTGTTTTGCAGATCTATGGGTTAGTAGTGGACTTGACAGACTGAAGCCTCCTTTAAAAGGGAGTGAGACATCTGTACTGATAATTGTTCTCTGCTTGGTGGCAGGATGTGTGGCAGGTTCCTGAGACACCTGTTGGCTCAGGAGACCCAGCACTCCACTCCTGTGGGGCGCTTCCTTCTTCCCCTGCTCATGGGATTCCGTCTCCTGATCCTGGTTTCCAGTGGACCTGGAGTTTTCGGTGATGATGAGAAAGAATTCGTATGTCATTCGGCGCAGACAGGTTGCAAGACCATTTGCTATGATGTCTTCCGCCCTCTCTCTCCGTTGCGCTTCTGGGCCTTCCAAGTCACCCTGATGGCCGTACCCAGTGCCATTTATGTGGCTTTCACTCTGTATCACGTAATTGGATACTGGGAGGTACCAGGAAAGGAGAACAAGGAGCAAAAGACCCGAATTTGCAAAGGGGATCATAGCAAGGATGTCCCAGGGGCTAAAAGCCTCAAGCTTCTCTGGGCCTATGTGGCACACCTTGGGGTGCGGCTGGTCCTTGAGGGAGCAGCTCTAGGAGTTCAGTACCGTCTATATGGCTTCAAGATGCCCAGAACTTTTGAATGTCGTGCGGATTCTTGCATTGGCAGCACAAGCTGTTTCCAGTCTCACCCCTCTGAGAAAACCATCTTCCTCAACACCATGTTTGGGATCAGTGGGGCCTGTCTCTTATTTATTTTCTTGGAGCTTGTGTTTTTGGGTTTAGGGAGGTTTTGGAGGATGTACAAGAACAAACTTCCCTTCTTAAAGCACTTGCCAACTTCAAAGAGCTCCGTAAGACGCAAGGACACAACCGTTGACTTGTCAGTGGTGGAGACAAAAGAGCCATTTTGAGAAGCAGGTGAGGACCGTACTGACAGTCCTCTGCCTCTGATGTCTCTATGTTGGCAGTCCCCACTCAGGGTAGGCCCCTCATCCTTTGGGGTGTGCAGCTCCCCCTTTAACAAAGTGTAGATAACCAGTCTCCAAGCAGATGCATTCTAAAAATCATTTACTTTTTATTCTAAATTGTGTGTGTGTGTGTGTGTGTGTGTGTGTGTGTGTGTGTGTGTGTGTGAATTCAGGTGCCTGTGGAGGCCAGAGAAGGCAGTAGATCTCTTGTACCTGGAATTACAGGTAGCTGTCTAATGTGGGAACTGGGAAGTAAACTTTGGTTTCTTTGCGAGAGTAGTATGCACTCTTAACTACTGGGACATCTCTCCAGACCCCAGATGTAGTTTTTTAAAGGGATGAAATGTTTACTTTGGTTCACAGTTTGAGGGTACAGTCTCTCATAGTAGAGAAGACATTTATATATGTATATGAAATAGGTAGCCCTGGCTGGCCTGGAACTTGCTATGTAGATCAGATTGGCTTTGAACTCATGGAGAACCACCTGCCTCTGGCTCCCAAGTTCTAAGATTAAAAGTGTGAATCACCATGCATGGCCGAGGCAGATGTATTTTGATTACTACCCCCAAACCTTTTCCCAGCACCTATCCCTATCAGTTGCACGACTCCTTGTAGTGGACCATGATGAACTGGTCTGGGTACTGCCTGCCCTTTCATTTGGTAAAGTCCCCAGCTTCTCCTTGATTTATACTTTGCAGAGTTGTAAAGTTGCCTGGTTTGCCTGCAGAAAACTGGGACTTGATCTTCTTCAGTATATCCAGTGAGGTGGCCGGGGAGACGGTACAGTGGATAAAAGTGCTTGCTGTCAAGCCTCATGATCTGAGACTGATCTCCAGAACCCATGTGGAGAAGAGAGAAAATCAACTTCCACAAGTTGTCCATATACATGCCATGGAGAGTGCATTCATGAAAACACACACACACACACACATACGATGATAATAATAAATAAAATGATAAAATCTTAGAAAACAAAACAAAACCTCCTGCCTCAATTAGCTGTCACTTCTAACTTATCTCTCCTGTCTCTCCATTAAACACAAGCAAATGGATTATCTATCCTACTCTGGGATTTTTATAGAGAGGGGATCATACAATATGCTTATTAATCACTTGTATATCTTTGTAGAAAAGACCAATTTTTTTTTTTTTGCCAATTAAACTTAGGTTGTTTTTTTGCATTATAAATCTCTTTATATATTATGATTGTTAGATACCTATCAAATCACTCATTTCAAAACATTCTCTTTATTAGATGGGTCATCTTCATTTTCTTCCTGAGTAGCATTTTTTAAAAATTATTTATTCTTTGATAATTTCCTACATGCATACAGTGTATTTTGATCATGTCTACTCCCATATCCCTGTATAACTGCTCTTGGATCTTCTGTCATGTTCCTATCCTAATTTCTTGTCCTATTCTTTTCTTTATAACCTGCTGAGAACAAAAGTCAGTGTTCCTCAAATGTGCATGGGTGTGAAGCCATCTCCCGGAACATGGTCAACATACTTGATGCCACACCTCTGAAGAAGATGGAGTCTTCCTCCCCCAGCATTGATCACTGCCAACAGTTCCTCAGCTGTGGGTAGTCCCTCACTCATTCATGCTGTAATGCTGAGTGTCTTGAGCTTGTGCAGGCAACCACTGCTTCTGTGAGTTTATGAGTGCAACTCCCTGCTGTGTTCAGAAGACGTTGTTTCATAGCAGATCTCCCAGACCACTGGCTCTTTACATTCTTCTTTCCCATTTCCTCATCTTCTCGGATGTTCCCTTGAGCTTTGGGGACAAGGGTGTGATATAGATGTCTCATTTGGGACTGAATACTCCATAGACACTCGTTTTGCATTTTGACAAATTGTAACTATGTATATTGGCCACTGTCCACTGTAAAAAGAAATTTCTGTGGTCAGTGCTGAAAAATGACCTAATCTATGAGTACTGAGAAGCATTGAGAAGACAGTTCAATACTATGTCAATTTAGCAAACTGAGTAATAAGCTTTTCTTTCGGCCCTTTGAGCTCCACAGAATGGGTTCTTGGCCAGATTTGTGGTACCAGATAAATCTTGGCCAGATTTATGGGTTTACTCCTGTGGAGTGGATCTTCAAACTAATCAGAAAGCAGTTGGTTACTCCTGTAATATCTACACCACTGTTGCACTGATGGCTGTGTCTTGTTCAGGCTGGTTGTTGGAACTTACCAGATTCATACACGAGAAAGTTTTGATGACTAGGAAGGCTAGCCAGCAGGGAGTTGGCAATATTTTTTGATGTGCAAAACTTTACATTTTGATGAAGTCTAATTACTTATTTTTCTTTTGGTGTTTGTGAATTTGGTGCTACATTTAAGTGACCACTGTTTGACATAAAACTATGAATTTACACTTGTGTTTCCATCTAAGAATTTTATACTTTTAACTTACATTTATGTCTCTGATCTCTTATGAAGTGGGAAAAAAGACAAAGATGCCATTATCTTTCTTATTGGAAACAATGTAAATAAGCAAAATACTTAAAATGTAAGAAGGAAAAAATCCTGTTAATCTAGAGTCCCATAATGGGCAAAACAAACTCTCAAAAGTAAAGGCAAAAGAAGGGCATTTGTCTTGAGGTGATGGTATGTGTCTGGTCTTATTGTAGCTTCTTATACAGTGTTTGGTTGATGTCCCTGGGAGGACTGCTCTTTTCTGAGGGGATATGAAGGTGGTAAGTCTGAGGGGAGTGGGAAGGTGTTGGGGAGAGATTGGTGGGAAGAGAGGAAGGTAAAACTGCAGTTGGAATGTAAACTATGAGAGAAGAATAAAAATAATTTTAAATCAAAAACTAACAAACAAAAGCCCAGCCCCCAAATGTAAATAAACTTAACATCATTAGATGATTGCACTAAAAACAAACTTAAGAATGGAAGAAGAAGAAGAAGACGAAGACGAAGACGAAGACGAAGAAGAAGAAGAGGAGGAGGAAATAGGAAATTCCGTAATATCATGGATGACCCTGGAAGGCATATGTTATATGAAATAATCCAGACACAAGAGCAGATATGAAGGCAAACATACATGTAGACCACTGAAAATTCAAACCCATAGAAAGAAGGAACAGAATGTTTACTACCTGAGGCTGGACCATGGAAGGATTGGGGAAATGTTAGTCAAATGACACAAAATTTCAGTGAAACAAGAAGAAAAAGTTCAGGACTACAGAGACCAAAGTTACTGTTTTGAGGCTTGTTAGGTGCTCTGGCCACAAAAAGAAGTGTAAGTAAATTAAGTTAATGCAGTAAGTAGGTTTGTTCCACTATCCTACACGTGTACCCACATCAAAACCTCATGTTTTATATACTAAATATTGACTTGTCAGTTAAAAAATTTCAGACAGAACAATTTTGTTACTTTTTTTTTTTACCACAATGAAATGATACATTTTTAAAATAAAGAAATGCATTTGTAACTAAGTCAAACGCTAAATGCTTACAGATGATCAATATTTCAGTATGTGTTCAGTTACTTTTCTATTGCTGTGACAAAACACTGGCCTCAGTGGGAGAAGATGCACCTAAACCTGCAAAGACCTGATGTGCCAGTGTTGGGGAATACCCTGGGTGGGGCACCCTCTCAGAGGAGAAGGGGATGGGGGAGGGATTCTGTGAGGGAGGATGGGGTAGGGGGCAGCATTTGGTAAGTAAATAAATAAACCACCGTGACCAAGCAATCTGTAAAATAAAGTATTTTATCTAGGATTCACAGTTCTAGAGGGATGGAGTCCATAACCATCAACAAATTGTGCTGTGCTTAACTATGCCTAAAACAAACCACTCAGGTCAGATCCTCAAAGTTTGAGCTATTACCAGCTACTGAGCCATGTTGAACTGAACTGCCTTCTTGCCTTCTACGAATAGCCAACCTCTCTGCAGGCCCATGAAGGTGTCACTTTGGTCCAATATTTTCCTGGTGATAATCAATCCTGTGTGCACAATAAAGTACAAAGAAAGCTAAATAAAGATGGTATGTGATCACATCCAAACTCTCTGTAAAGTGTATGTGATGCTTTCTATAAAAATAGGTTCTCTCGATTGACTGAGAAAAACAAGCTTAAGGGTCTAGGGGAGAGTTCAGTGTCGTCTCTGGCCACACAGATCACCAAAGCTATCAAAGGTCACCAGATTAGAAAGCATGTCTGCTCCCAGCCTTCAGAGATGATAACAGGCATTCTTTCCCTTGAAAGAACAACCCTGGGTTCTTAACATTCCAGAATCCTCTAACCCCCGTGCTTATCTGTGAGCATAGAGGTCTCTGTGCCCCCATGCATCCTACACAAACCAAGTGAAGCAATTCCTTATGATAAACCTCATGTCGGTGTAAGCATGCAAGTATATATAGAGACATCTTATTGGTTCTGTTTCTTTGGAGAACCATAGACTACTAAATTCATTGATTATATAAATAACCAGAGATAAGGCATGTGGAATTTACAAGTAAAGTCCTTGACAACAATAGCTTTCTATTGATATGATATATTGATGATAACATTAGACAATGACTTTATTTCTTGCTATTAAATCCACTTTGAGGCTTCTTAGTAAGACTGTAGTGTAGATGGTGGTTCTAGGGGACCCAGTAAAGGAAAAGAGTCAGAACAAGAAAAAACCAACAAGCTTTAATACAGAAAGAAGGAGAGAAAGAGCTTCAGAAATTTACAAAGGTAGCATTAGGATTGTGAAAACTACAGAAAAAACCTAGGGTGATACATTGTAACTCCAGTTCTAGGGCTCTGACACCCTCTGCTGGCCGGTTTGGTCACTAGGTTTGTACGCACAACATGCCCATCCGCAGGGGCCTCCCTGCCTCAGGGTGATTAATACACAGATTCTCTGTTCAGTTTTCAGGGCTGTGGCTACTTCTCACAACTGTGATACATCGGGAGGCACTCCCACTTCCAAACCCCAGCTAGAATAACAGTTAACTCAGTGGGTAGGATCTGATGACAGGTAAATTGATCTGCTGATTCCTGGACGTGGGAATAGCCCAGAAACTGGCTTAGACATAAAAATGTCTCTAGCCAAAACTTCAGCTAAAATGAGACAATATATCTTTTTTTTTTTTATTTTAGAAAGGGCTTTATTTATGTACAAACAATAGTTAACATTCTATCTATAAATTCTACTTTCCAAAAGCCAGAGTTTCTTTTTGGTTGTTTTTTTAAGGTTTGAAAAAAAAAATCAAAAATGCTGGAGATGATGGTGCATGCCTTTCATCCCATGGTGGGCAGAGGCAGGTGGATCTTTGTGAGTTCCAGGCAGCCTGGTCTACAGAGTGAGTTTCAGGACAGTCAGAGCTACACCAAGAGAGCCTGACTTTAAAAAAAAAAAGGGAGAAAGAAAAAGAAAAAAGAAAACCACACACTAAACTCTGAAAGGCACCAAGATTCTTCTGCTTCTAGATTACTGCTGGGCTGGAAGGAGAAGGGAATCTTTTGGGACAGATGTCACAACTTGGAACTGAGCATTCTCCAAAGCAAAAATAGTAAGGTGCCATTCAGGCAAAGTATCAACCCGGCCCACCTCCAACATCACAGCTGCCTATTAGAGTGGCTGAAGCAGGTCAGACGGCCCAACATAATTCAGCTGTATTGTATGCTGCCATTATGAAACTCTAAGAAGCTACTAAACATACTAGACCAAAACAAAAGAGACCCAGGAAGACATGAGAACAGTCAGTTACTTGTGTGACCTCCATTTCAATAACCCTAATAAACAGATTATCCCAACACAAGGAAAATATTACATCATTTCAAATTTCACACCGGAAGATGGTCGCCTCAACCATGTTATAACCACAGTTCATGTCTTCACCTACACAAACTTTCCTGTTTGCATGAGCATACATAACACAGTGAAACAGAATGCTGAGCTAAGACCCAACACCCACAATGGGATGCTTTTACAGGCTGCAATGTGCAAGGGAAGCACATTGAATCACCCTGGTCTGAGGGACCTTATGGAACCAATCAATAACTTAGGGGCTGAGAGTCTCCACTTTACTCCAGAGTGCACAGGGCTGGTTGCAGGCAGCACCGTTAGGAAGCTTCCTCCATGTCCACATCCTCCTGTACCTGCTGTACCATTTTTTCCTCCAGCTGCTTTCCTTTGCTTGCAAGAGGAGCACGGATAAGATGGATGTTCTGTTTGACCTCTTTGATGTCCTGAACCTTCTGTAGTTCTTTGTTTTTTTTTCAACCTGTTCATTATAAATTTAGCCTGGCGCTTCTGTTTGATCTCTTCAACTCTCTTCATTGCATCAGTAGTTTTATTCCAAAGCTCTCGCTGGTATTTCACAGGCTCATTTCTACGTTTTTCAAATTCAAATGAGTTGTCCACCGTGAGCTCTTTGCCAGCTGCTTTACAGAAGGCTTTAGTCCACCTGACCTTTCATGGGTTCCTCTTCTTCTTAAAGTTTTTGTGACACTCGGATTTGCAGAGTTGGAACACCTTGCAGTCGTTGCGGACGAACATCATACTGTGACCTGTGTAAATCGGCCCGGAGCAGAAATAACACTTTTTGATCCTCATGTTGACCCCGCGTGAGACCCCCGAGACAATATCTTATTGGTTATCGAATCCCTAAGATTCTTGGTGCCCTCCTTCATATGGCATGGATGAAGATTTATTGCATTTGGTTATTGATAAAACTAACTTATCAAAAGGACAGTTCTCCATTCAAATATCTTATTGGTACTAAACTTTTGGTTGTGAGATTCGTATATTACAGAACATGCAGCTCTGACAAGATTCAGCTGCTGGGACACTGAACTGACCTGCTGTTCCAGTCCCCTGCTTCCTGATGTTGTCCAGAGACTTGCTTCCAAAACAGCTGTAGGAATTGCTGCTGATTCCAGATGACCTCACTTCATCCAACTTTTCAGATGGATCCTGTCAGAACTTCAGTCAAGCCCTGAGCCTTCTAAGCATACAGAGACTGGATAACAGATGCTAAAACTAGCTTTCTTAAGTCTACCAAATTTTATGATTTTCCTACCCCTCTCCACCCCTTTAAAGAATTTTTGTCACCTTTATTCAGCAGGAAGAAGTTATGGAGAGTTGTCATCCCCATCCCTTGGGTTGGAATGTCTGGTTAGTTATTTTATAAATTATAGATAGGTTGTAATTTTAAGGGATAATTTGGAAATGGTCATAATTTTGAACAAGAAGAAAATAGATGGGATGGATTACTAATTCTATTTTTGAACAAAGCATTGTGAAACCATAATCTTATATTGATAGAAATCTTTATAATTGATACAAATTGAAGTTACAATTTCTTACATTAGTACAGAATTTATATTGATACAGATTTAAGGTTTTCATTGGTATAAATTTCTATCTTAATACAAAATTTGAGATTAATATTGATACTCCTAGATAGGCGTTGTGCCTATGCAACTCATTTAAGAATACAAGGCTTAGACCCAGTCCTTCTAATAGCTGCTATTACAAACTGTTTAGGATGATTAAGTAACACAAGTTAAGGGCCAGATAGTAGAATTAAGGTTATATTAGATCCTGATTTAATTATAATAAAATGTTTTCAATATTACTTAAATAAAAATGGCTAAGAATAATTAATGTTTAACAGTTCAAATATCCTTTACATAGGTAGGTAGTCTTCAAAATATCAGAAATCCACAAAATATGACATTTAATGCTATTTCATTATTAAGGATCATTTGACAATGATACATGTTTGCTCCTGACAGTTTCCCCATTCTCCTTCAAACAAGAGTTCAGTATCTTTGCCTCCAGGTGAAGTTGCTTATTGTGGCAAGGTAGCCTTGGGCAAAAATTGCATATTTCATCTATAGACAAAATACTGTCCATGAAAAGTACACACTATACAAAATAGTCAACTGATAACTCTGCCAAGAGAGAGTAATCAGTCCTTCATAATCCTGCTTTACAAAGGTCTGTTGGATGATCCTGGGCCAGAAGGCTGAAGACAGATGCTCCAACATTATAAGGAATTAGGGGGCTGTCCAGGAAGTCAGCTGTCTTTACATTTGTTTAATTTTTAGAAGTTATGTTTTGTGCTTCCTATATACTAATGTAATATTTAATCTGTTCTCAGATTTCTGATGGGGTTGAAGACTAATTATAGTCCTATAAACAAAATTAAGTTTTTAACATTAAAGATATGATATATAAGTAAAAACATGGTTTTCAGGTGGTATTATCTAAACATAATTCAGGGATAGAATTAAAACTCTTTAAGTTAGGACAGGATGGTAGAGTACTTCATCTAATTGATACATATGATGGACTGGATGTTAATTGTATATTATACTTTGTAATTTACATGATTGTTATGGTTTTGCTCAATTTATGTCTGAGAGAAGAGTTTTTTAAAAGATTTACTTATTTATTATATGTAAGTACACTGTAGCTGTCTTCAGACACTTTTTCTTCTTTCTCCGGCCGTACACACTCTGGCCCCTCTTGCTGTAGCTGTCTACATTCACCCCAGAATGGGGCATCAGATCTCATTGTGGATGGTTGTGAGCCACCATGTGGTTGCTGGGATTTGAACTCAGGACCTTTGGAAGAGCAGTCAGTGCTCTTAACTGCTGAGCCATTTCTCTAGCCTGAGAAGAGTTTTTTTTTTTAGTTGGACAGAAAAGGTGAGATGGATGGGGTGGTTTGGATGCCTTGGTCAGGAATCTCTGTTTACTGATGCTGAAGGTCCCCGTCCCCAATTGGGTTTTGGTCTATCAATAAGGATGCCAGTGGCTAATTGTTATGTGGAAAGAAAGAGGCAGGACTTCTAGGTTCCTGAAGGCTAGGAGAGAAGAGGAGAATCGAGAATCTTGGGGGACAGAGATAGGACAGACTTGGAGCTACAGGAGAGATCTTCCAAAATGTAGGCAGAAAGGGAATATGGCTTGAAAGCATCTAGGGCAGCAAGACCAATGGGCTTCACAGAAGGTAACTGGGCAACTGAGCTGAGGGAAGATTTAGAGGTGGTGAGCTAGGAGTGAAGGTAACTGACCAACTAAGCTGAGGGCAGTTTTAGAGGTGGTGAGCTAGGAGTGAAGGTAAAGGCATGGTAGCCGCAGAAGGCTTAGAAGAGCCCAGCCACAGAGCCAATAAGCCAGTTTTAAAATGAGCTAATGTATGTGTGTGTTTGTGTTTTATCCATGGATCTGAGATAGTTCCTGGGTGGGTGCGTGTGTGCAACCAGCTGGGAACACAAAGTGGTGTAGACAAAACCACATGCTACACATATATCTATTATATAGATATAAAATCTAGAGTCTTTATATAAAAGAAGACATTTTGCTTTCTGAGTCTGATTTATTTTACTTACCATGATCTACTGTCCATTCATTTTTCTGCAAATAACATTCTTTTTTTTTTTTTTGTGGCTGAATAAAACTCCATTGTGTTTATATACCACAGTTTCTTTAGTCTGACAGCACATGGCTTCTTCAGCATATCCTTATAATGAGAAAGAGGTCAATGTATGGGAAATAGATTGAAGTAAATAAAGAGATGAAGGGATATGATACTTTCTTGTTTTGCCTCTAGACAATGCGTCATGACATATTTCACTCATGTATCCTATGCAATTGGAATACAATTAATAGTGAAGGTGGAAATGAATTGTGTCCACTCTATGACTTCTTTTCTATAATAGGAACCCTGGGGAAACCCTCAAGATTGTCCATGATTTTGGTAAAAGAGACTAGCTCTCTCAGATTGTTCTTAAGAGGTGGAACGTAAAGTTCCAAGAAAGGCCTGTAATTAAAAATGAAAAACAAGTCAGAGACTTTAGAATTGTTTGTGCAGTTAATTGGCCCTCAGAGATAATATTCCCAGATTATCATCAAAGTCTACATCCCCAAAATGTATCATTCCCCTGACTCCAACACACCAACTTTGAGTAAAATCTTTAGGGGTGTTTATCTCTATATGTGGGACATAAATTAATTGGTATCTTGGGTGATATCTCCTCGAAGAGGTTCAAGATGTGTCATTTGGGTGAAAATCCCTTTGCCACTTACCCAATGTCTGTTTGTCTCAGCTGAAATCATAGGTCCTTCAGGACAGGGAACATTTCATTTTTCATAGATGGTGTTCCCTCTTCTCTTGGCTTATGTCAGACCAACTCCATTCGATTACTGTTGAGGAAACAGTTGTTAGTCAGGAAGGGGATCCCTGACAGTAAAATAAAAATTAAGATTTTTGTTCCATGAGAATGAATACAAAGCAATGAAGAAGGTTAATCATGAACCGTGAGACAGCAGAAAATATGAATCAGATTTCCTTTAGACTTTGGAAACATTGACAATCAAGCTGATATTATGTTAAACATCTGTCGCAGTTAGAGTTTTTCTATTGTGAACAGACACCATGACCAAGGCAACTCTTACAAAGGTCAACATTTAATCGGGGCTGGCTTACAGTTTCAGAGGTTCAGTTCATTATCATCAAGGCGAGAGCACAGCAGCATCCAGGCAGATGTGAGGAGACAGGAGAAGACAGACAAAGGCAGACAGGGGAAGACTAGCTCCTAGGAAGCTAGGAGGAGGGTCTCTAAAGCCCACTCCCACAGTGACACACTTTCCCCAACAAGACCACACCTACTCCAACAAAGCCAGACCTCCTAATAGTGCCATTCCCTGGGCCAAGCATATTCAAACCACCACAGCATCTTAATAAAGAAATATTAACAAGAAGCCCTGTTGAATAGGCTCAGAAATTGGGGTGGAAAGGTGTACAAGATGTATGTTTAAAACCAGAGGCAACATCTGGATGCTTCCAAGACTAACTTAGCAGAGGTGAAAGCCATTCAGTTGTAGAATCTGCATTGCTGTGGGCTTAGAGGGTTCAGAATCTGTACAGGGATTGTGAAAAATCTCAGGGAGTCACATGTCTTGTTGGTCCTGGAAGGCTGTGACACATGACATAATTGGTACAATGACGACTGTGTTGCATTAGCATATTCTACTCCATTTCAATAGCAAATGGAAATTTCTAGGGTTGGAAGAAGTCCGAAGAACACCTTAGACGAGGCTTCTTGGTATGATCAATAGGCAATGTGCATGCCTGTGAGGACCCTCCTTCCCTTTCCGTTTCTCTTCTATGCTTCTTCTATCCACCAGTACCTGCAGAAGAAATTCCAGCTACGATAATATTGGGGCTCGAAGCATCCTGGAAAGCATTGCTAGCTAGTTGTCAGCTTATGGTTTAAGTCAAAGGGTGACATTTGGTCAGAATCCAAAGAAAGCTTCCCAAGAAGAAAGGGAAAAGCTTTCATGTGGGTTACAAACAGGGATTGAAATTTATTCAGAAAGGTTCCTCATGTAGGAAGGGCGACAAGAGGCAAATGAAAAATCCCTGCTGTAGAGATTTTGTAGAGATTATGTATAGATACTTTGACCGTGTTGGGCCAATCAGGGTAAAGGTGGGGAAAGAGGGTTTCATTTTTTATTTACCCCTCCCTTATTTGTGTGTGTGTGTGTGTGTGTGTGTGTGTGTGTGTGTGTATGTGCGTGAGAGAGAGAGAGAGAGAGAGAGAGAGAGAGAGAGAGAGAGAGAGATTATGTAGTTCTGGAATTCAGTATGTAGAACCAGATTTCTAATCATAGCAATTCACCTGCCTCTGCCTCAGAAGTGAGGGACTAAAGGCCTGTGCCACCACACCTGGATGTTGTGGTTGTGATTACAATGGCTGCAGCGTGCCCTGAAGGTAGCATTTGCAGAACGTTCCCTTATCTTCTGTCTCTTTCCCATCTCTATTTTGCAAGATTGAAATTACAGATGGGTCACTACACCCACCTGATATGTACTTGGGTTCTGAGTATCTGAGAATCTAAACTCTGGTCCTCATACTCACAAGTGCTCTAACCACTGAGAAACACCCCCCAGCCCTTGGTTTTCTAATTAACTTACATCATAGATCATAGGAGTTCAAAGGAGTGTCTTTGAAAACTTTCTGATTTCGGACAAGTTATTCCTCATTTTGACTGCAGTAGCAACTCAATTTCTTTCGCTATGTCTGGAGAAACTACTCCAGCCACTAGAGCAACCTCCCTGTTCATCTATGAAGCAGGCTGGTCATTTAAGTCTTGCTAAGTGGAACACTACTATTTGCCCTTAAGGAAAAAATTCTCCTCATTGGACCTAAGACTTCTAAAATAGCAAAACCTAACAATGCAGGGACAGGAAGATATCTGATTTTAAGAAAGATTAAAAAAAATTGAGACAGATTTTTTGCTATATAGCCTTGGCTGACCTGGAATTCACCTGCCCATGTCTCCCGAACACTGGGATGAAAGGACTGAGTGTGTATGCATGTATATCTGTGTGAGTGCCAGCGTCTGGTGAGTTCAGAAGAAGGTGTTGTATCCTCTGGAGTTAGAAGTGACTGTGAGCCACAATGAAGATGCTGGATGGACAAGAATGAGGAATGAGATTGAGAACTATATGGCTAAGTATGTGTGCATGCGGAAATAACTAGAGGCAGCATGAGAGAACAGTATGTCTCTAAAAATTGCTTTATGTATGTATGTATGTATGCATGCATGCATGTATGTATGTGTATATATATGTGTTTATTTATTTGTGTGTGTGTGTGTGTGTGTGTGTGTGTGTGTGTGTGCATGACCTGCCTGTGATTTGTGTATGGAGGTCAGAGGGACAATGTGTAGGAGTTAATTTTCTTCTTCCATCATCTTGACTCTGGGGATTGAATTCAAGTTGTCAAGACTGGAGGAAGGTTCCTTCAACCAATGAACCACCTTCTGGACTTAAGGTTAATATGTTAGTCCACATAGGATGAGATTGGAAAAAACTTTGTAATTGATAGCCATGAAGATGAGACTTTAAGCTGGCTTTGTTAGCATGCAGCATAAGAAATATGACTCTTCATTGGTTAAATCACACTTTAAAGAATGCATTTGGTTCTGCATTCTTTGCTTGAAAATATGAACAATCTGGAGTGTATGATGATCTTAGGAGATCTTTTGTAAGTGTTGTATGAGACTTTTCCCCAGGGACACATGACAAACATAACATCTACTCACCCCAGAATCCACAACAGACCAAAGCAAAGATTATACCAAGGTCCAATTTGGTGAGCCAATGAGTTTATTGGAGTGTGGGAGAGTGGTTACTTGCAGGAGCAGGGAGAACTGAAAAGTAGCTGAATGACAGAAAAGCCCATCCAAACACTTGTGAAGGTTCCAGAAGCTCTCTGCATGACCTGCAGTCTGCCCCAGTGGTAGGACAGTATCTTCTTAGCAACTTGACTGTCAGAGTCTCCTGGACCAGCAATTGTTTACTGTTTCTACACCCTTGGGAAGGGATCCTCAAGACTCTGATGAGTTTCAGCTTTCCTAGATGTGTGAAATTGTTGGTTTTCTGAGTTCTTCTCTCCTTCATGGAGGTGGTGTTTCAACTAGGAGAAAATGGCTATAAGACCATAGGGAGAAGAAAAAAAAAACCAAATAAAGATAGGGTAATACTTGTAAGATCTATTTAGATCTTCTCTCTTATTTTTAGTCATACTTCTTCATGGAAATTAAGTAGCCAATCTTATTCAGATGAGAACTGGATAAAGTATAGATAGGGAAACTTGGCTGATGAAACGCTACATTCCTAGTTTCTCCTGTCCACGATTCACAATTTGATGGCTACAGATATACGCAGGAGATAGCTCTGACTCATTGTCTGGGAGCATGGATTTAGCTTTTTTGTTATGTTTTATCTTACCACCCACGGAGTTCTTTAAGCCAACAATTCTCAACCTGTGGGTTGTAATAAAAATATTTGCAGTATGATTCATAACAGTAGCCAATCTGTAGCTATGAAGTAGCAACAAGAATACTTTTACAGTTGGGGGCTACCACACACAAGGAACTATGTTAAAGGGTTGCAGCATTAGGGAGGTTGAGAACCACTGCTTGAAACTTTAGTTGGTTTCTACATGAGAACAATATGAAATACAGTGACTCTCATGACTATCCTGTATAGAACCGAAACTTGCTAATCTTTTAAGAAAAGAAGGAGGTAGAAACACCAACTTCCCCTCCAGACAATTTCATGTGTGTGGATAATATATCTTGATCATACCCACGCTGACTCCTTTCCCTTTCCCCCACATGTCCCTCTCCCACCTTCATGTCCTCGTCCCCCCTTTTATTTGTAGCTTAGTCTGGTTTACACTCCTTGGTGGAATGCCAGGTGATTTTTTTTTGGACCGATCTTGTGAAGTTAATCATAACTGCAGTGAGGTCATGAGTGCAACCGCCTTACCATGTCCAAAAGGCAGCACATCACAGCATTCTCCATCCACAGCTGACAATTTTCACCTAAGTCTCAGGGATCAACCTTGGGTTGTCAGGCTTACATGATACTTTACATTATACTTATGGAGATATCGTCTTAGCTCTCTAGCTGGGCTATCAGTAGACAGTAGATATTCTGGAATTTCGCAGTGATGATCATTTCCAAGAGAGATTGTTTTTGTGTTTCTCTTTTTAAAATTATCATTTGAATGATTAGAGTTGTTGGACAAGTTGGAGTAGATATACACTTGTACAAAAATGTCCATGTGTGACCCACTATCATGCCAAACGAATCTATACAAAGTTTTTACAAAATGTAAATAAGGAGAAAAAATTTTTCACATTTTTTCTGAGAAAGAAAATGCTTATTGTGAAGTGATGGTTTTTGCACCACACCCCTGTCCTCTCTCTGTTCCCTCAGGGGCTGAGACAGGAGCATGTGTTGGTGAAACCAGATCTCTCTGAAAGACTTCATCCTTTAAGGGCTCTTTGATGACTCCTTCAGCCACCTTTATCTTTTCCTCTTGATCATGCTGGTCTTTCTTACTGCAATGACTGGCAACAGCCTCACCATCCTCCTCATCTGCACTGACCCTTGTCTTCACACACCGATGTACTTTCTGCTCAGCCAGCTGTCCCTCATGGATCTGATGCACATCTCTACATCCATCCCCAAGATAGCTAGCAACTACCTGTCTGGCAAGAAGTCTATCTTGTTTGTGGGTTGTTCCACCCAGCACTTCCTGTATCTGTCTCTGGGTGGTGCAGAGTCTCTCCTCCTGGCCCTTGTGTCCTATGACCATTACTTTGTCATCTGCCACCCTTTACTCTACACTGTGCTCATGAGCAGAAGAGTGGGTGTGGTGATGGCTGTCATGTCATGGTTGAGTGCATCTATGAACTCTCTAATCCACACAGTCATCTTGATGAGCTTCCTTTTCTGCGGGTCAAGAATCACCCACCACTTCTACTGTGAGTTTCCAGCGGGTTTGAAACTGGTGTATGGGGACATCACTGTGTATGAGAGCACAGTCTACATCAGCAGCATATGCTTATTCTTCTCCCCATAATTCTGGTCTCTACCTCCTACGGATTCATTCTCCACAGTGTCATTCAGATGCGTTCAGCTGGGAGTAAGAGAAATGCTTTTGACACGTGCAGTTCTCACCTTATTGTGGTTTCTTTCTGGTATGGTGCTTGCATATTCTTTTATATGAGACCCAGGTCCCAGTGTACCCCTTTGCAAGACAAAATTGGTTCTGTTTCCTACAGCATCATTACTCCCACACTGAATCCCTTGCTTTATACTCTCTGGAATAAGGATGTCACCAAGGCTCTGAAGAAAATATTGAGGAGGGATCTTCTCACCTAGTGACTGCAATTGTTGTTTTCCAGAATGTATTTTTGAATGGGATTTGCTTTCAACTGATTTGAGTAAACTTCTGATACTTTTTTGACTAGTGCACGGATAACACAGATAATGTGGAATTCTACTATTCTGATCTGATTTCCATCATCTAAATTGATAAAATAACTCCAGTCATCCTAGACCCTTAACCTGAATTTCTGGTTCTTCGAATGCTACAGAGTATTCTACAAAACATCGCAAGTTCTTGAAAAATTGATCAAAACACAACAACTAATTGATCTTTTCTCAGAAAGAGGAAACTTGGCCACACGGACACACACACAGTTTCCCTTCCACCTTTTAACATCCTAAAACTTCCTTAGACTCCTGGAGAAGCACGATGAGCATGGTGTGAGCTCTTCTTAGATTTTTCCAAAATAAGAGTGTAACTTCTGTTGAACAGGATTCTGACTTCAGATTCTTTTGTTTTGCCTTCTATTTTCTACCAGAAACACCACTGAGTACCTATCATGAAGCTCTTGAAGAATTAAGGAAAAAGTACAAACCCAAACCCAAACCAAAAAACCCCTTTTGGTAGGAAGTATGGGAATGCAGGTCAGTTGGCAGAGTATTTGCCTAACATTCATGAAATCCATTATTAGATCTCCAGGAGTGCATGGAATTAGGCATAGTGGTATACATCTGTGATTTCAGAACTCATGAGGATCAGAAGTTCATGGTCATCCTTAGGTACATAGTGAGTTCTAGTCTCAAAATTAATCCATCTAAACAAAACTAATTAACCAACCAACCTCCAAGAAAACATATAAAGGCCAATGAGATTCCTCAAAGTATCAAGAAAAAACTACAATGAGATCTAGATAAGACTTCAGGTACTGTACTGAATAAGTGCGGGGAGAGTGGACAGCCATCTTGTTCCTCATTTGAACAGAAATGCTTTGAGTTTTTTTTCTTTCTGTTTAGGATTATGTTGGTGTTGGCTTGCTGTAAATGGTCTTTATTATGTTGAGATATGTTCCTTGTATCCCTAGTCTCTCCAGAACTTTTGTTGTGAAGGATGTTGGATTTGTCTCCATCTTATGAAATGATCATGTGGTTTTTGTTGTCTTTTAGTATGCTTATGTGGTGGATAATGTTTGTGTGTGTTGAACTGTCTCTGAATCTCTGGCATGATGTTAGTCATGGTGGGTAAATGATGAACCCCATTATTGGTTGTCCAGTGCAGAGAGGTCAGCCTTGAAACTATGCACAGACAGGTAGCAATAATTGACTAAGTAGGTTGTATTTATTAATTTATGCATATTCCAAATATAATAAAAGAAAAATGCTATCAACTTGAGAGTAGGGGACATGGTAGGGCATTTCAAGAGAGGGTCGCTGGTGGGAGTTGAGGAAAGAAAATGGAAGGAAGAGTGATTATAATTCTATTTAAGTAAAAAAATAAAAAATTTATATCTTTGTTTTAGGTATTCCTGTTTGGTGGCATACAGATTTTTATAGTATTCTCTGTACTGCTTTTTAAAATTTTTTTTACTAATTTTAGCCCTGAGTTTGTTTCTTCCAATCTACTCTTTTTTGGTATTATTTTTTCTTGAGCTTTCAAGTGTGCCATTAAGTTATTGATACAAAAGCTCGCTAGTGTTTTGATGTACGTATACAGTACCATGAACTTGTCTCTTAGAATTGTTGTTATCATGTCTCATACGTTTGGGTATGTTGTATTTTCTCATTCTTCCTTCCTCCTTCCCTCCCTCTCTCCCTCCCTCTCTTTTCCTTCTTTTCTTTTTGTTTTATTCAAGACAGGGTTTCTATGTGTAACAGTCCCTGTCTGTCCTGGACTTGATTCATAGACCAGGTTGGCCTGGAACTCACAGAATCCACCTGCCTGTCTCCTGAGTGCTGGGACTAAAGTCATGTGCCATCACTCCGAGCCATAGTTTCATTTTTGCTCAATTCAAAAATGTTTTAAATTTCCTTCTTGATTTTATCTTGACCCAATTTTCATCCAGTAGTGTAGAAGCCATGTGAATCCGAGGGTTCTCACTGAAGTGTAGCATAGTGAGTTGTACAGTTTCTATGAGTTTGTATATTTTCTAATTACCTACCACAAGTCAATTCTACAAGCCTGTGAATCCTAGCATTGGATAAAGAGACAGCAACTACCTTATTTCTCAGCTGTTTCTGTGAGATGGTTTTCTGTTCCTAAAAGACCCAAGAAAAATAAGCTTAAAGGAAGAAACATTTTGGTTCATTTTGTCAGAATTTCAGTCTCAGTCATTTGGAATCTGCTGTCTTTAGGTCTGTGGTGAGTCAGGAATAGGTGGTGGAGCATAGCTGCTCACTTCGTGGTAGTTAGGAGGAGACACAGAAGGAGTTAACAAAGAAAATATGTCCTTCAAGAGCCTGGCCTCACCAACCTACTCCCTGAGAGGATGAAAGCTTGCCATCTAAATTTTGTATCTTCAGTTTCATGTTGGATTCTTGCTCAACTCTGCATGTTCACATGGTAATTGCTTAAGAGTCACCCAGATAAATAAATACTAATCCTTCTCATTCAAGACTGAAGATGCCAAGGTGTTCAAGATATTTTCAAGATTTGTGCGAACAGAATAATGAGCATGTTGTCCTCATGCCACCACCAGGTTTACATCATCTTGCTCTCGATCACTGGGGCACAGCCCAGAATTTTCTAGTCATTACGCTGACCCTAAAGTTGAGATCCTCAAAACTCATGTGGGTGTGACAGCTTGCTGTTTCAACTTGTTCTTTTCTGTGAGTCATGTTATCCTCCAGTCACCTTGGATTTCAAGAATAGCAGCCATAATGAATAATCATCTGACAAAAGGTGAAACTGTCTCCAGGCAACACCTGCTTTTTATTGCTGTCAATTACGTGTGGCCAATCCAGAAAAAAACTACTAAACAAATAAAAACAGCTTGACTGTGTACACACCACACCTCCCATCTTTTATTGTTCCTTCTGTATGTTAGATCCTGGGAGACAGTACTGAGGATGGTTGGTATCCCTCCTGCTCCTTTTTGGTAGTACTATACCGAACATACTACTTTCTTATTTCACCTTTTCCATTCTTGTTTTCAAGTCCAGACTTGGACTTTTAGCCAACTCCCAAAGCCAGACCTTCCCAGTAGGGGATAGAAGCAATCCTGTCACTTCCCAGTAGTCTGTGAAACTACGGCTCCATTGATGGGTTGACACACACTGATGAGCTCAGAGCCCTCATGTCAATCACTTCTCCAAAGCTCTTCTTCTAAACGCTCGAACTGGGAACCAAGCGTTTGATATTTGAGCATTTGCTGTTATTCATTGTAGTCCTAATGATACCAACCAGAAAGCAGAAGAGGGATTATCAAAGATAAGGAGTGGGTGATGGGAGCAAAGCTCTGATGGAGGTAGGAGGATGGCTAGAGATGTTCAGTTATTCGTATATTTGTGATATCAGAGAAAACCTTATTAATCTGTATAATTAAAGAAAACAACCCAGGGCTGTGGAGATGCCTGGAGTTGAGATCCTCAAAACTCATGTGGGTGTGACAGCCCTCCAGTCATTCTGTTCTTGGAAGGCAGAGACAGGGGATGCCTAGAACTACCTGGCTAATGAGACTAGCCATATTGGTTCACTCTGGGCTCAACTGAGAGCCCTTACTTCAATATATGAGGTGATGTTGGTTAACCTTAATTTTTAAAATTAATTTATTCTTCTTTCATATAGTATGTCCAGCCCGAAGTACCCCCTTCCCAGTCCTTTAACCCACTCTGATCCACTCCTCCTTTCCCTTCAGAAAAGGGCAAGCTTCCCGGGGATATCAACCAAACATGGCATATCAAGTTGCAATAAAACTAAGCACCAGCCCTTATTTTAAGGCTGGATGAGGCAACACAGTAGGAGAAAAAGAGTAGCAAAATCAGACAAAAGGATCAGGGACAACCCTTGCTCTCACTGTTAAGAGTTCCACAAGAACACGAAGCTACACACTATAACATATATGCGGAGAACCTAGGTCAGACTCACGCAATTGTTGGTTCAGTCTCTGTGAGCCTCTATTGGCTTAGGTTAGTTGACTCTGTGGGCTTTCTTGTGGTGTCCTTGACCCCTCTGGCTCTTTCAATCCTTTCTCCTCTTCTTCTGAAAGAATCTCCAAGCTGTGGGTCCCTGCATGTTTTCATCAGCTGTTGGATGAAAGCTCTCTGATGATGACTATGCTAGTCTAGACTACAAGTATAGCAGAAGATCATTAGGAATCCTTTTATTGACTTTTTGTTTGTTTATTTATTTTTGTTTTGGCTGGTCATGTTTGGGTCTATCTTAGGTCTCTGGGCTATCCCACCTCTGATTCCTGGCCCTCCAGGGAGTGTCATGTGTGGGATCATTCCCTTCATGTGCACCTCTATGTGCACATACATGCATTGTGGAAGAACCCTGCCATTAAGATCACAGTCCTTCATGTCTAGATGGCTTTCTGAGCTCTGCATAAAATGGAGGACTCTCTTTTTCAGTGGAGCTTCTCTTTCTCTGCCTTTGTCTGGAGAATGTCCCTTAGCACAGGTGGCTGACCTTGTCTGAAAAAATGACCTACTTGTAGAGAGCTCTCTGCAATCACTGTGTAACTCAGTGCACAAGTGCCGTTCTGACTTCTTGCCCATGTGATAATTTGGTGCTGTATTATAACCAATCAGCTCTGTCTGTCTGCATGATGTTATGCCCAATTAACCCTTTCTACTTGTACTCCTAAAAGCCCGGATATACCCTATCCCTGAAACAATTAAGTAGATTTGTCACACTGTAGCAGTCCCCAGTAGGAGGAAAAGGGTCCCAAGAGCAGGCAAAAGAATCAGTGACACCCCTACTCCCACTCTTAGGAGTCCCACAAACTCCCCAACCTAAACAACTATATATATATATATGCAGAGGACCTAGTGAAGACCCATGTAGGCTCCATGATTGCTGTTTCAGTCTCTGTGAACCCCTATGAACCCCTTGTACATGCATGTATGTACATGTGCCCACACATGTTAAAAATGGGTGGAGTACTAGAGAGATGGATCAGCTGTTAAGAGTACTTTTTGCTCTTGCAGAGCACTTGGGTTCTGTTTCCAGTACCCACATGGTGGCTCACAACCATCTGTAACTTCAGTTTGAGGCTATTCAACACTCTTGTCTTACCTCCATGGGCACTAAGCATGTGGTGTGCATACATAGATGAAGGCAAAACACTCATACACATAAAAAAATATCTAAAAAAGGGAAAAGGGTGGGACTGGAGCCATGGCTCAGTGGTTAAGAGCGTGTACTTCTCTTTTAGGGGACCTAATTCCCAGCATCTGTTTCTGACTGCAGATAACTACAGCTACAGGGGATCTGTCTTCCTCTTCTGGCCTGCATGAGCAACTGCATGCATGTGCACCCTATGGCATGACACCATACACATAATTAAAAATAAATATAAAAAAAGATTGTGTCTTATGAAATTTGAATCTAATATCCTCAGCGGATAAAAACACTTGTGGCCAAGTCTGAAGACCTGAGTTCCATCCGTGGGAACTCTACAGTGAAAGGAGAGAACTTCCTTTTATAAGTAGTGCTCTGATTTCCAAATTCATGCTGTAACCTGTAAAACACACAGACACACACACACAGACACACATACATAGGTACACACAGACACACA